>CM033624.1:39188879-39258879 GCA_019453435.1 Rhinogobius similis
ACTGTTGAAATAACGCATTTATTGAAAACCAAAACAGAAGAATTTGAAATAGTCATTATATTTGACACAGAAATGTAGTAATAGCTCAAAAAGTACACAGTTTTAGTCTTATATTTCTAGTTTTTATTGTTTTATTGTCACTAAATCTGATTAAAATGCTCAAAACTCACTTGTTTAAACTGGCATTTCATTGATTTGTACACATTTTTCCTTTGTTTCTTGTGTCGTGAAGCGTCTTTGAGTCTAAAAAGCGCTGCATGAGTTTGACGTATAATTATTTTATTGAAAACAAAGGGGATTGGACTTTGAGGGCAGAAGCGCCCTCTGGTGGTTGAGCTTCGTAAACACAGAACGATCCGATCGAGTCCTGTTTTCTGACTGTTTTTGGCGTTTGCGTATCGTCTCATTCCTTCCGTGGTTGGTGATTTTTCTGAATGTAAAAACGATAGATTCTGCTTTTTGAAAAGTGTGAGACAAACTTTCCTTTTGGTCTGAGATGTTCCATAACGACTGTTTGAATAAAGATCCTTCAAAACACCAGGACACGCCTCTCATTTCACTTTGAACAAAGAGTTTAAGACGACTCGAGCAGACGCTGTGGGTTTGAGTCGTTTAGTGTCAGATGTGTTTAGGCTTATGCTTTTTAATGCTGCGTCTCACCCCAGACGCTTCCTCCTCCAGAGGGTCCTGAGGTCCAGGACACAGTCCCTCCTGTGTGTCCTGGTCCACCCCGGGGCCTCCTCCTGTGGGACGTGAACCCCTCCTGAGCCTCTGGACGTGGAGGAGCAGCTGAGGCTCTACCCTGAGCTCCTCCGTGTCTGAGCTCCTCTGTCTGAGAGCGCCCCCTGGAGGAGGAGCTGGACCTGGTCCTGTGGGTCGTTAAAGCTCATGACCAGGTGACACAGGAAACATGAGGGACACATACAGGGCCGCACCTGTCACCACCACAGTCCCATACAGGGCCGCACCTGTCACCACCACAGTCCCAGACGGGACGCTCCTCCTGGAGACGGGACCCTCCTCCTGGAGACGGGACCCTCCTCCTGGAGACGGGACCCTCCTCCTGGAGACGGGACCCTCCTCCTGGAGACGGGACCCTCCTCCTGGAGACGGGACGCTCCTCCTGGAGACGGGACCCTCCTCCTGGAGACGGGACGCTCCTCCTGGAGACGGGACCCTCCTCCTGGAGACGGGACCCTCCTCCTGGAGACGGGACCCTCCTCCTGGATACGGGACGCTCCTCCTGGAGA
Organism: Rhinogobius similis; assembly: GCA_019453435.1. Taxonomy (NCBI): domain Eukaryota; kingdom Metazoa; phylum Chordata; class Actinopteri; order Gobiiformes; family Gobiidae; genus Rhinogobius; species Rhinogobius similis. The sequence goes on from CM033624.1 coordinate 39,190,130, forward strand.
CGGGACCCTCCTCCTGGAGACGGGACCCTCCTCCTGGAGACGGGACCCTCCTCCTGGAGACGGGACCCTCCTCCTGGATACGGGACGCTCCTCCTGGAGACGGGACCCTCCTCCTGGAGACGGGACGCTCCTCCTGGAGACGGGACCCTCCTCCTGGATACAGGACGCTCCTCCTGGAGACGGGACCCTCCTCCTGGAGACAGGACGCTCCTCCTGGAGACGGGACCCTCCTCCTGGATACAGGACCCTCCTCCTGGAGACGGGACCCTCCTCCTGGATACAGGACGCTCCTCCTGGAGACGGGACCCTCCTCCTGGAGACGGGACGCTCCTCCTGGAGACGGGACCCTCCTCCTGGATACAGGACACTCCTCCTGGAAACAGGGCCCTCCTCCTGGAGACGGGACGCTCCTCCTGGAGACGGGACCCTCCCCCTGGAGACGGGACGCTCCTCCTGGAGACGGGCCCTCCTCCTGGAGACCCTGTTACACCTGAGGCCCTGAGCTCAGATCTGGAGCTCGACTCAAACGTCCCAGAGCAGCAGCTCCTGGTTTGAAGCTTCAGGACGACTTCATCTGCAGCAGACGACCCTGAGCTCCTCAAACTATAAAGAGTTTTTTCTTTTTTCATATAATAATATAATAATGTCACGTCTTTTTCATTTCATCCTAAATCCAAAGTAAAACAATGAAACTTGAAATGTTGATTTAATAAAATAAAACATAAATAATAACCACAGACACGTTTAACATTTGTAGAATTGTCTTTAATAAATTGTAAAGAAACTAAACACGGCGTAAAAACAGAAGAGTTTGGTCCCAGATCGTCCCAAACATTTAAGATTGAATTAAGACTTTCACATTTTGGTTACACAGAATCTCTTCAGCTCGATTTGAGCAGATTTGACAAGTTTAAAGAACTGATTTTCTTTAGATTTCTTTACAGTTTTAAAAAGCTGTGAACTAAAACATTCTAAATCCGTGAAAAGAGGCAAAAGTGGAGTAGAAAATGTGATTGTTTTTTTTGTTTTTGAGAAACTGGGAAAAATATGAAAAATGCCGGTGGTTTTCCTGCATTCGCTGCACATTTAAAGCACATTATGACACACTAAGCATGTTTTTATCCTGGTTTTAGGTTTTACAGGAGCTCACAATAGTTTTTAATATTATTTACAGATATATTACACACTTTAACAGTAATTACACTTTTGTGAAGCTCAAATTCAATGTTAAAAGTTAGAAATTTGTATTTTTTGGTAATAGAAAAGCAAATTAACTCAAATTTCTAACCTGGAAATTAAAAATCAATGGTTATTTGTCTGTTATAAAGACTTAAAACCATTAGTATTTAGATCTGATGTAAGTTTATCAATGAAAACATGTTATGATCGACTCAATTTTGCCTCCATTTCAGAATTTTGAACGTTTAAACGACAGCATTTTGACGTTTTTTAAGTAAACGGCGCTAAACGAGTCAAATCCACTCACACAGAGACGTTCATGTTTTCAGTTTCAGTCGTTTATCTGGAGTGAATATAGTTCTAGTGCTCTTAAACGTCATGCAGTGCCTTTAACAGCGACGTGGATTACAGCTTTAGATTTTACAGTGAAAACCAGCAACAAACGCTTCAAAATCTCATGCAAAATATTCAGACCTAAAAATAATACAGTAACGTTCGGCAAAGACGCAGAATAATAAAAAAAAAATGTACACTTTAAATTACAAAGCTCAAAAAATAAAACACCATCTATAATATTAAAGAAATGATATCTACATTTGTTTATAAAATGAGTGAATATAATAATTTAATAGAGAAATGTGTCAAAGTGACTGAGCTGCTATGAACACTTTAAATATATTTTACTAAATACATGAAGGCACCGGCCGAGGAACGCTCTTCACGCCAAAAATAATGTCTACGTCAGAGAAAAAAAAACACCTTAAACCGCCTTAAAGCACCTTAAAGCACCAGCCCTGATTTATGACCATTTTGAAATTTTTGTTTCTATAGATTGGACCTATACCATTTAATTTGATTTATTTATTATTATTTTTTTAATTATCTTTTTATTTTTTACTTATTTATTTTTGTATTTTAATTTTTAATTAATTAATTAATTAATTAATTATTATCTTTTATTTTTCATTTTTACTTATTTATAATTTTTATGTATTTTATTTTTATGTATTTATTTTTTATTATTCTTTATATTTATTTATTTATTTTTATTTATTTTATTTTTTATGTATTTATTTTTTATTATTCTTTTATTTATTTATTTTTATTTATTTTATTTTTTATGTATTTATTTTTTATTATTCTTTTATTTATTTATTTTTATTTGTTTAATTTGGGGCAAATGAACTTTTTTCCATTTAAATTGGAACATAAATGCCATCTTCCTGAATAGTTTTAATATTTTGTTTAAGTTAAAGGTGCTCTGTGTCACCTTTTGTCACTTTCGTCTCCATGGAGATCGACATCTTTAATGCCGTACTGGGGAACATTTTACGCAAATATTACAAGAAAAACATTCCACTCGTTTCGCTGAGAGCTTTAATATAACAAGATATTGAAAAAGTAAACAATAATAAGTTTAAATGTGTCGTTACAGATGTTTTAAGTTAAAACATATAATTTAGTGGAATTTAAATCTTAAACGAGTCGCTTTAAGCCCCTGATGTAGACATTATTTTTACGGCGCACACATTTATTTCTTTCACTCTTTGTACGTCACTAAACACGTCACAGTTTTGTCCATGAGGAGGCGCTGTTCTTTCTGTCTGACCCACAGAAGCAGCGGCAGTGGAAGGGTTAAACTGCTCTACATTCAACTGAACCGTTTTTATTCTTCTTTTTTTTAAGGTTTGTGGTGGAAAAACAAATATCAACCGCAGTTTATTCACTGGAATCTGAGCCTGAATGATTCTTTTTATGTTTTTGAAATAAATCGACAAAAGTTCACTCATGTTTTGTCCCAGATTGTTTTCATAAACTCGCCGTGTTTCTGCTGCGCTCCGTTTGTTCTCGGAGTTTGTGTTTTCTAGAGTTAAAGGGCGTGTGACAGGTTTTTATGATTTTCTAGTTTTGACTTTATTTGGTGGAATAAAACCTGTTGTGAACATAAATGATAGTTTTACTCCAGTCGGGCGTCAGTTTGTGAAGAAAAGTTGAAAAATATGTCGAAATTTACAGGAAGTGGAGCAGAGTTCCAAAACATGATGACGTCACAGTAGGGATACTCACCAGGGACAATTTACGATCAAGAAACACATTTTTCTGACCCTTTAAACATGAATTCATCAAAATAAAGGTGTTCCTACATGTTTTTATTTGTCAAATAATAATTTTTGTGACATTTGAGGAGTTTTCACCCAGTGTACCACATGGTTTCTAGGCAACAGTTACAGAATTTCCTAGTGTGATGTCATGATTTACAACCAGGAAGTAAAAATTTAAACCAAAAAAAAAAAAAAATAGCTTTGTTTTTAGCAGAATCTTGAACATAATTATCTTAACTGTCTTTTGGCAAAATGAGAACTTCAACTTGTCATGGGCCCTTTAAGTCGGAAAAACTCTGAGCGACAGTTAAAGGGCCCATTACAGGTTGGACGACTCGTTTGACTAAAATGCAGTTAAGATAAATATATTTCGATGTTTGCTAAAATGCTGTTCAAATTTTATCCCAATTAAGCAATTCTTCAGGTTTTTAATAACTTCCTGGTTGTGAATGATGACATCACACTAGGAAATTAGAAAGTACATTGGGCAAAAACGGACCTAATGTTAGAGATTTTTTTAATTTTACAAATAAAAATACACATGAACGCCTTTATTTTGTTGAATTAATGTTTAAAGGGTCAAAAAAGTCGTCTCTTTTACGTAAATTATGCGTAACCTTGTCTCCCCAGTGTGATGTCATCAGTTTGTTTACTTCCTGTAATTTTCAACATATTTTTCACCTTTTCTTCACAAACATCGACCTGATTGGTGTAAAACTATCATTTATATTTACAACAGGTATCAATGCACCGAATTAAGTCAAAATTAGAAAATCATAAAAACCTGTCATACGCACTTTAACGTAACGACTCAAAAAAGTAATAAAAAACAGAAAAGTGCTGAAAATCTATCAACGACAAATAAGAAAACACATCGTTTCATTGAATACTTATCATTTTGAGGTGTTTTGCGCAAACTTCTGAACCAAAAAAATAAATAAATACGTCACTAATGTCAAATTTGAAAAACTGAAGAGTGTGTGTGATTATTAGCCACAATTTATTTTCAAAAGTTACGATTTGATGATGTCTTAAAGGTGCTGTTGATTTCTGCTTCTGTCGTCGTTAGCGCCGCGCGGACGTTAGCGACATTAGCGTCACCGAGCGTTTCTAACAGCAGAGGCTTCACAGACAGCAGGGGGCAGCAGAGGCAAACTGAGCCGGAAATGACACAAGAACCATCAACGTTTGAACGGTTTAACGTCGAACTTGATCCAAACGCAGCGCCGTTGGATCGTCTGGATCGGATAAACTCTGTCTCCGAGGTTTTTTTTCTGAGACGTGAGAGTTCTGTGCGACTAGAGATTCTGCCGAGACATTTTTTTAATCCGAAAAATGGCACAAAAAGATAAAACGTGTCTCTTTGCTTTTCTTTTCGGTAATTATTTTGTCTCTGGAGCTTTTGTTTGGCTCAAATCAACTTTAAAGGGTAAAATGTAAAGTGAAAGTAGTTTCTCGTTGTTGCTAGCTTGTTTGCTGACGTCAGGGGGTGATAAAGGACACTTCAATTGAACACAACAGTGGTCTGTGTCAACACTTGGATCAGAAACATGTTTTTTAAGGAGATAAAGGTCATGAGTTCAACTGTGTTTGATCCAAAGTCTGTGTCAGTGACAAATGTGAGCTGCAGGTGGCGCTAGAAAACAGTTTAATGCAGTTTCTTTTTTACATGTCAGATACAAACTCAACATTTATCAGAGCTGCACTTGTAGAGCGTTTTGTCGTCACTTTTAGTCTCGTTTTTGTCATTTATAGTCATGTTTGTGTCGCTTTTAGTCACATTTTTGTCACTATTAGTTGTGCTTTTGTGCGTTTTTGTCTCTTTTACTCGGGTTTCTGTCGCTTTTAGTCAAATTTTTCTCGCTTTTAGCCGCTTTGTGTTTTGTTTTTGACACTAGTAGTGCTTTTGTGACTTTTCAGTTGCGTTTTTGTTGCTTGTATTCATGTTTTTTGTGGATAAATGTGAGCGAGCTGCAGCGTTCCTGTTGTTTATCTGGTTTTCTACAACTGTTTACTTGATTTTCTATTTTTAGACGTCAAAAACAAACACTATATTTATCAGAGCTGTAGTCTTTTACGTTCGTTATCAGACTGTAGCAGCTCTTTCATGTTTTAGTCGTGTTTGAGCTTTAACAAGAGAACATTCCATTCCTCACATCACGGCTCGTGTTTTCGCTGCTCACTGATAAAATTCAAAATGTCGATGTCATAAACTCTACAACTGAAATGTGAAAATGCAGCTAAAATCTTTCTCTCCTTAAATAACATGAGTCCAAGTGTTGAGTCGAAGTGTCCTTTATCTCCCCCTGCCGTTAGCAAACAAGCTAGCTAAACTCTGCACAGTCACAACAACGAGAAACTACTTTCACTTTACATTTGCCCCTTTGATGTTGATTTGAGCCGAACAAAACAGTGAGACAGAGGCCGTGAACCCGATGAAGGTTCAGCTCCAGCTCCAGTCAGACCAGTTTGGTTTTTTTCAGCAAAATTATGAATATTTGTGGTTTAATTATAAAGAATCTTCCAAACAGTGGACTTTTTAAATGTGCCGTCTCTGACCAGATTCACCAGTGGAACCTCCCCTGGGCCTCAGACAGGGCCTCAGACCCTCCCCCCTGGGCCTCAGACAGACCCCCCTCTGGGCCTCAGACCCTCCTCTGGGCCTCAGAGCCTCCCCTGGGCCTCATACAGGGCCTCAGACCCCCCCCTGGCCCTCAGACCCTCCTCTGGGCCTCATACAGGGCCTCAGACAGAGCCTCAGACCCCCCCTCTGGGCCTCAGATCCTCCCCTGGGCCTAAGACAGGACCCTCCCCTGGGCCACAGACAGAGCCCCCTCTGGGCCTCAGACCCCCCCCCCCCCCCGGGCCTCATACAGGGCCTCAGACAGACCCTTCCCTGGGCCTCAGACCCTCCCCCCGGGCCTCAGACCCCCCCCCCCGGGCCTCAGACCCTCCCCTGGGCCTCATACAGGGCCTCAGACCCTCCCCCGGGCCTCAAACAGGGCCTGGTGGGGCAGAGGTCCGCTGTGGCGTGTGGGTGCAGCAGTGTCTGTGGTGAAGGCGGTGATCGCGGTAGTGGTTTGTGTTCGGTACAAAACCTGTGCAGACGCGGCTCAGTGCTAAAGTGGGGCAGGTGCGGCGGCGGGCTGAGGTCAGGGGTCATTTGGGCACCAGCCCGCGGGATTGTGGGTACACGGGGGGGCCGGGGCTGGAGGCGTCGTACGGAGACGTCGGAGTGCTCGACTTCTTGCCCGTTCTCGGACGCCTGGACAGAAAGAGGAAGAATGAAGATTAGGGCTGAGGTTTATCACTGCATGAAAACATAGTCCTGGATACATTTAAAAGACTTGAGTTCAGGGTATTAATCTTAATTTTAACAACTTTAATAGTTAAGATGCATTTTCTTCATGGGCCTAGATTATTTTAATGTTTAAAGGCGTTTTGACTTGTTTTCACTTGTTCGTTGTTCCTTGTTAAGGCACTCGAGCATGTTTAAAGGCTGATAACATGAAAAATGCAGATTTTTTCCTTTAGCAAAGAACATTTAGGTGGACTTTACATTTTGGTTTTCCTCTTTGCAGTTTTGCAGAACTTACAGAGTAAATCAGACACCAGAGGCCAAAACTCTAGAGTCTGAGCTTCACAAAGAGTCAGACAGTTGTTTTTGCTCCAAAGGGTTCAGGAACAGCTTCAGATTGAATTGAGGCTCATTTTTGTCAAACGTTTAGGAAAAACAGGTCTAATCTGAGCTCTGGGGAGTGTGAACGCTGCTGCTCAAACCTTTTACATCAGACTGAAAATGACATTCAGATCAAAATGTCTTGATTTCTAAAACAGTTTCCAACCTCTGAACCCTCTGCTGGACAAGTGAGGGATTACACCGAATTATTACATACCAAAGAAGTGGGAGATAAATCCTGCTAAATTAGAATATTGAGTGCATCGTCAAGAAATAGTTCATCTTATGGTCAGTTCAACTTTTGTGCGACACTTGAACTTTAACAAGAGTTTAAAGTGTGCATTTATCATGTTCTAATTTTGACTTTATTTGCTGTATTTATACCTTTTGCAAATATAAATGGTAGTTTTACACCAATCAAGTGGCCGTTTAAGGAAAAAAATGGAACAATCTGTAGAAAGTTATAAATGTAAAGACATTGATGACATCACACTGGGGGAGACAATGATTTTGCATAATTTACTCAAAAGAAAGTTATTTTTTGACCCTTTGAAACATGAATTCCACAAAATAAAGTTGTTCACGTGTATTTTAATTTGTCAAATAAAACATTCTGTGACGTTGGATGAGTTCTGGTCCACTGTACAGGATGGTCGTTCAGTCATTTCCCAGTGTGATGTCATAATTTACAACCAGGAAGTAAAATTATAATGCTAAAAAATTGCTAAACCAGGATTAAATTTGTAAAGTATTTTTGCGAACTCTGAAATACATTTATTTTAACTGCATTTTAGTCAAAGTGTTTGTCCAGCCTGTCACTTTAAGAAGGATAAAGTGTGAATATAAAGTTTGCCAAAGTGTGCTGTGACCCTTCCTTCACACTGACTGTTAATGTGACCACGCAGTGAAACAGACCCGGGGTTCTTGTTCTTCTTGAGGCTGTTGGCGCTGCCCGCTCTGCTGCCCGCGGCCGGACCTCCGCTGAGGCCCAGGCCGATGTGAGACGCGTCCACCTGGATCTCCTCCTCGTCCCGGAGCGCGTCCTCCAGAGCCGCCGCCACTTTAGGAGCGATCACGGGCTCCTGGTACTCTCTGGTGCTGCGCGAGGGAAGGTCCAGCTCCAGCAGCAGCAGGTTATCAGCCTGAGACACAGAGAGCATCAGGTTATCAGCCTGAGACACAGAGAGCATCAGCAGGTTATCAGCCTGAGACACAGAGAGCAGCAGGTTATCAGCCTGAGACACAGAGAGCAGCAGGTTATCAGCCTGAGACACAGAGAGCAGCAGGTTATCAGCCTGAGACACAGAGAGCAGCAGGTTATCAGCCTGAGACACAGAGAGCAGCAGCCTGAGACACAGAGAGCAGCAGCCTGAGACACAGAGAGCAGCAGGTTATCAGCCTGAGACACAGAGAGCAGCAGCCTGAGACACAGAGAGCAGCAGGTTATCAGCCTGAGACACAGAGAGCAGCAGCCTGAGACACAGAGAGCAGCAGGTTATCAGCCTGAGACACAGAGAGCATCAGGTTATCAGCCTGAGACACAGAGAGCATCAGGTTATCAGCCTGAGACACAGAGAGCATCAGCCTGAGACACAGAGAGCAGCAGGTTATCAGCCTGAGACACAGAGAGCAGCAGGTTATCAGCCTGAGACACAGAGAGCAGCAGGTTATCAGCCTGAGACACAGAGAGCAGCAGCCTGAGACACAGAGAGCAGCAGGTTATCAGCCTGAGACACAGAGAGCAGCAGGTTATCAGCCTGAGACACAGAGAGCATCAGCAGGTTATCAGCCTGAGACACAGAGAGCAGCAGGTTATCAGCCTGAGACACAGAGAGCATCAGGTTATCAGCCTGAGACACAGAGAGCATCAGCAGGTTATCAGCCTGAGACACAGAGAGCATCAGGTTATCAGCCTGAGACACAGAGAGCAGCAGGTTATCAGCCTGAGACACAGAGAGCAGCAGGTTATCAGCCTGAGACACAGAGAGCAGCAGGTTATCAGCCTGAGACACAGAGAGCAGCAGGTTATCAGCCTGAGACACAGAGAGCAGCAGGTTATCAGCCTGAGACACAGAGAGCATCAGGTTATCAGTCTGAGACACAGAGAGCATCAGGTTATCGGCCTGAGACACAGAGAGCAGCAGGTTATCAGCCTGAGACACAGAGAGCAGCAGGTTATCAGCCTGAGACACAGAGAGCAGCAGGTTATCAGCCTGAGACACAGAGAGCATCAGGTTATCAGTCTGAGACACAGAGAGCATCAGGTTATCGGCCTGAGACACAGAGAGCATCAGGTTATCAGCCTGAGACACAGAGAGCATCAGCAGGTTATCAGCCTGAGACACAGAGAGCAGGTTATCAGCCTGAGACACAGAGAGCAGCAGGTTATCAGCCTGAGACACAGAGAGCAGCAGCCTGAGACACAGAGAGCAGCAGGTTATCAGCCTGAGACACAGAGAGCATCAGGTTATCAGCCTGAGACACAGAGAGCAGCAGGTTATCAGCCTGAGACACAGAGAGCAGCAGGTTATCAGCCTGAGACACAGAGAGCAGCAGGTTATCAGCCTGAGACACAGAGAGCAGCAGGTTATCAGCCTGAGACACAGAGAGCAGCAGGTTATCAGCCTGAGACACAGAGAGCAGCAGGTTATCAGCCTGAGACACAGAGAGCATCAGCCTGAGACACAGAGAGCAGCAGGTTATCAGCCTGAGACACAGAGAGCATCAGGTTATCAGCCTGAGACACAGAGAGCATCAGGTTATCAGCCTGAGACACAGAGAGCATCAGCAGGTTATCAGCCTGAGACACAGAGAGCAGCAGGTTATCAGCCTGAGACACAGAGAGCAGCAGGTTATCAGCCTGAGACACAGAGAGCAGCAGGTTATCAGCCTGAGACACAGAGAGCAGCAGGTTATCAGCCTGAGACACAGAGAGCATCAGGTTATCAGCCTGAGACACAGAGAGCATCAGGTTATCGGCCTGAGACACAGAGAGCATCAGCAGGTTATCAGCCTGAGACACAGAGAGCATCAGCAGGTTATCAGCCTGAGACACAGAGAGCAGCAGGTTATCAGCCTGAGACACAGAGAGCATCAGCCTGAGACACAGAGAGCAGCGGGTTATCAGCCTGAGACACAGAGAGCATCAGGTTATCAGCCTGAGACACAGAGAGCATCAGCAGGTTATCAGCCTGAGACACAGAGAGCAGCAGGTTATCAGCCTGAGACACAGAGAGCATCAGCAGGTTATCAGCCTGAGACACAGAGAGCAGCGGGTTATCAGCCTGAGACACAGAGAGCATCAGGTTATCAGCCTGAGACACAGAGAGCATCAGCAGGTTATCAGCCTGAGACACAGAGAGCAGCGGGTTATCAGCCTGAGACACAGAGAGCATCAGGTTATCAGCCTGAGACACAGAGAGCAGCAGGTTATCAGCCTGAGACACAGAGAGCAGCAGGTTATCAGCCTGAGACACAGAGAGCAGCAGGTTATCAGCCTGAGACACAGAGAGCAGCAGGTTATCAGCCTGAGACACAGAGAGCAGCAGGTTATCAGCCTGAGACACAGAGAGCAGCAGGTTATCAGCCTGAGACACAGAGAGCAGCAGGTTATCAGCCTGAGACACAGAGAGCATCAGCAGGTTATCAGCCTGAGACACAGAGAGCAGCAGGTTATCAGCCTGAGACACAGAGAGCAGCAGGTTATCAGCCTGAGACACAGAGAGCATCAGGTTATCAGCCTGAGACACAGAGAGCAGCAGGTTATCAGCCTGAGACACAGAGAGCAGCGGGTTATCAGCCTGAGACACAGAGAGCAGCGGGTTATCAGCCTGAGACACAGAGAGCAGCAGGTTATCAGCCTGAGACACAGAGAGCAGCAGGTTATCAGCCTGAGACACAGAGAGCATCAGGTTTAGTTTGTTTAATCCAATCCCCAAAACAGATGAAACACACAGTATGTATTAAACAAGACTAAGTCTGTTACGCCGTCATGTAACAGTGGATTTACACAATAAAACATGTTTAAAGAGTGTTTAAAGTGACTCTGCTGTGAATATATCGGAGCACTTGCTGCTGCTGATAAAGCTTATAACGGTGATCAAAAACTGTCGTTTATTTCAATAAAATATTGTAATTTATGTTCATTCTCAATATATTCTCAATAAAGATGTACGATATCCACTGTAATTATATAATAAAGATGATTTTTTTTTTAATAATTTGCTTTTGGGGACACATGCACAGTTGAACTAAAGGTACAGTGGGTTTGTGTTACAAAAATGGCACTGACACTTGACAACAATTTGTCAAATGGTTGTTTTCACAGCCAGAATATTGTATTTGTTGTGTTTAAATTGTCTGTGTGTGGTTCATGAAATGTCACTTGATAACACAGGGATTCTGTGTATAATGTGCTGTCATTTTCAAAATGCAACTTGATTGATGTAAAATGATCATTATTTACCAGAGTATCAGATGAAACAAGTACTAATTATAAAATCCCAAACAGCCCAGTGAATCCTGACCTTGTGTCTGAAGTCGGTGATCATGGCCTGGCGTGAGTGTCGGCTCAGCGGGCGCTTGTATCCGACGGCAGAGAGCGGCCGACACATCATCTGCTGGTCACTGCACGCAGCACACGCGGGTTAATCACAGACAATCACACGCACCACTCACGCCTCTCATGTCGTCTCATGTTCTGACTCACTCCTCCAGGCGCGTGATCGGACGCAGCTTCCAGTACTCGTCCTCGTCACAGAACGCTCGGTGCTCGATCTTGTTCTTCTCCTCCAGAGGAATGAAGTTCTCGATGATGAGCTGCCTGGACACAGAACGGGACAAACATGAGGCGTGTTCAGACGGGCCTCGGGGCGTCCACAGATTAACCAGGAAACTGTCAATAAATGCTTGAGCACAACTCTGACGCCTCCTGATGGAAAAAGGACGCTGTGCTTCAGTAAAGAGCAAACCTGAGTGACGTATAGTATTTATGGACTATTATCACTCGTACACGGTTTATTTAACGTGGATTTCATGTCGGTGAAGAAAACAGAATTATTTTGCTTTTTGCCTAAGATAGGGATCTCTCAATCTTTAAACTTAACAGCTCAAGTTAAGCTAAACAGCTAATGCTAGCGACTCTACGGTTGTTATGGAGTTGTTGTTTTTTGCCTTGCCTGCACCACCCAGACCCTCCCACCTGATCAGCCGCACCTGAGACGCCAGTAATCAGGAGGCGTATTTAAGACTGGAGTCCACACACAGACGATGGCCGTGGGTCCTGCTGCAGCACTTCCTTTTTGTTCTCCGGCGTTGTTTTGTTAGTTACTTTCTGTTAGTCGAACTTTTGGTTTGTAGCACTTTCTCGTTTTATGTAAATAAATAGTGTTTTTCTTTACCTCACATCTCTGATTCTGTTCTACACCCGATTTTTCAACATCAACGTTGCGTGCCATCCCTCCACCTCGACCACGGCACGTAACAACGGTATCATAGTTTATTTAAGAGTAGTTTATTCATATTCACAGGTCAACAAAAAAAATAAACCCTGCATTCCAAGACAAAACATACAACTGAACTGTATAAAGACAAAATATGTGTAGTTCAATATCAGATCAATTCGATGTTCACACACAAACAGAATGTTGAATTCAGTCTCACTTGGACCAGTGCACACTGATGTTGTGTCCTTGGGCAAGACTCATCACCCACCTTTTCTAGAATGAATGCAGTGTCAGTGAGCGAGCGGTGATCTGTGAGTCTGATCTTATTGAGCTAGAAGTTTCTGGCATTAAACTGATAATCGTCTGTTCTTACTTGAGTTTGAGGTCCCTGGTGTTACATAATCGTCTGTTCTTGAGTTTGAGGTCCCTGGTGTTTCATAATTGTCTGTTCTTACTTGAGTTTGAGGTCCCTGGTGTTTCATAATCGCCTGTTCTTACTTGAGTTTGAGGTCTCTGGTGTTTCATAATCGTCTGTTCTTACTTGAGTTTGAGGTCTCTGGTGTTTCATAATCGTCTGTTCTTACTTGAGTTTGAGGTCTCTGGTGTTTCATAATCGTCTGTTCTTGAGTTTGAGGTCCCTGGTGTTACATAATCGTCTGTTCTTGAGTTTGAGGTCCCTGGTGTTTCATAATAGACTGTTCTTACTTGAGTTTGAGGTCTCTGGTGTTTCATAATCGCCTGTTCTTACTTGAGTTTGAGGTCTCTGGTGTTTCATAATCGTCTGTTCTTACTTGAGTTTGAGGTCCCTGGTGTTTCATAATCGCCTGTTCTTACTTGAGTTTGAGGTCTCTGGTGTTTCATAATCGCCTGTTCTTACTTGAGTTTGAGGTCTCTGGTGTTTCATAATCGACTGTTCTTACTTGAGTTTGAGGTCTCTGGTGTTTCATAATCGTCTGTTCTTACTTGAGTTTGAGGTCTCTGGTGTTTCATAATCGTCTGTTCTTGAGTTTGAGGTCCCTGGTGTTTCATAATTGTCTGTTCTTACTTGAGTTTGAGGTCTCTGGTGTTTCATAATCGTCTGTTCTTGAGTTTGAGGTCCCTGGTGTTTCATAATTGTCTGTTCTTACTTGAGTTTGAGGTCCCTGGTGTTTCATAATCGCCTGTTCTTACTTGAGTTTGAGGTCTCTGGTGTTTCATAATCGTCTGTTCTTACTTGAGTTTGAGGTCTCTGGTGTTTCATAATCGTCTGTTCTTGAGTTTGAGGTCCCTGGTGTTTCATAATCGTCTGTTCTTACTTGAGTTTGAGGTCTCTGGTGTTTCAAAATCGTCTGTTCTTACTTGAGTTTGAGGTCCCTGGTGTTTCATAATTGTCTGTTCTTACTTGAGTTTGAGGTCTCTGGTGTTTCATAATCGTCTGTTCTTGAGTTTGAGGTCCCTGGTGTTTCATAATTGTCTGTTCTTACTTGAGTTTGAGGTCCCTGGTGTTTCATAATCGTCTGTTCTTACTTGAGTTTGAGGTCTCTGGTGTTTCATAATCGTCTGTTCTTACTTGAGTTTGAGGTCCCTGGTGTTTCATAATTGTCTGTTCTTACTTGAGTTTGAGGTCTCTGGTGTTTCATAATCGTCTGTTCTTACTTGAGTTTGAGGTCTCTGGTGTTTCATAATCGTCTGTTCTTACTTGAGTTTGAGGTCCCTGGTGTTTCATAATCGTCTGTTCTTACTTGAGTTTGAGGTCTCTGGTGTTTCAAAATCGTCTGTTCTTACTTGAGTTTGAGGTCTCTGGTGTTTCATAATCGTCTGTTCTTACTTGAGTTTGAGGTCTCTGGTGTTTCATAATCGTCTGTTCTTACTTGAGTTTGAGGTCTCTGGTGTTTCAAAATCGTCTGTTCTTACTTGAGTTTGAGGTCTCTGGTGTTTCATAATCGTCTGTTCTTACTTGAGTTTGAGGTCTCTGGTGTTTCATAATCGTCTGTTCTTACTTGAGTTTGAGGTCTCTGGTGTTTCATAATCGTCTGTTCTTACTTGAGTTTGAGGTCCCTGGTGTTTCATAATCGTCTGTTCTTACTTGAGTTTGAGGTCTCTGGTGTTTCATAATCGTCTGTTCTTACTTGAGTTTGAGGTCTCTGGTGTTTCATAATCGTCTGTTCTTACTTGAGTTTGAGGTCTCTGGTGTTTCATAATCGTCTGTTCTTACTTGAGTTTGAGGTCTCTGGTGTTTCATAATCGTCTGTTCTTACTTGAGTTTGAGGTCTCTGGTGTTTCATAATCGTCTGTTCTTACTTGAGTTTGAGGTCTCTGGTGTTTCATAATCGTCTGTTCTTACTTGAGTTTGAGGTCTCTGGTGTTTCATAATCGTCTGTTCTTACTTGAGTTTGAGGTCTCTGGTGTTTCATAATCGTCTGTTCTTACTTGAGTTTGAGGTCCCTGGTGTTTCATAATCGTCTGTTCTTACTTGAGTTTGAGGTCTCTGGTGTTTCATAATCGTCTGTTCTTACTTGAGTTTGAGGTCCCTGGTGTTTCATAATCGTCTGTTCTTACTTGAGTTTGAGGTCCCTGGTGTTACAGTACAATCGTCTGTTCTTACTTGAGTTTGAGGTCCCTGGTGTTCTTACTTCAGTTTGAGGTCCCTGGTGTTCTTACTTCAGTTTGAGGTCCCTGGTGTTCTTACTTGAGTTTGAGGTCCCTGGTGAGCTCGTTCTGCGTCTGCTCCAGCTCTTGTCTCTCGCTGATGTGGACCTCGTGGATGTCGTGGATTTCCTCCTTCACCGCCTGGAGCTTTGCAAACAACTGCAGCACCGAGAGACACGGAAAGAGATCAGAAGGAAGCAAAACGAGGAGCAGAGACACAGCAAATGTTTAAGATCAGGACACAGACCCAGGGCCTTGTCTCAAATATTAGCAATTATTTACACATAACATGACTTACTTTTACAAGATGAAAAAATCTTTTTCACCTTCCTTTTATAGAGTTGTACCTTATCGAGCTCATTACACAAGTTTTAGTCTTTTATTCTCTTCTAATTTTGTTGTAATTTAAACTTGGAGTTATGTCATTTTAGATTGTTACCTTCTGGAATTTCTTGGTCTTGTGTGGTTTTAGATTGTTACCTTCTTGAATTTCTTGGTCTTGAGTGGTTTTAGATTGTTACCTTCTTAAATTCCTTGGTCTTGTGTGGTTTTAGATGGTTACCTTCTGGAATTTCTTGGTTTTAGATTGTTACCTTCTGGAATTTCTTGGTTTTAGATTGTTACCTTCTTGAATTTCTTGGTCTTGTGTGGTTTTAGATTGTTACCTTCTAGAATTTCTAGGTTTTGTGTGGTTTTAGATTGTTACCTTCTTGAATTTCTTGGTCTTGTGTGGTTTTAGAGTCGTACCGTATTGAGTTTCTTAGTTTTGTGTGGTTTTAGATTGCTACCTTCTTGAACTTCTTGGTCATATGTGGTTTTAGATTGTTACCTTCTTGAACTTCTTGGTCATATGTGGTTTTAGATTGTTACCTTCTAGAATTTCTAGGTTTTGTGTGGTTTTAGATTGTTACCTTCTAGAATTTCTTGGTTTTGTGTGGTTTTAGATTGTTACCTTCTAGAATTTCTAGGTTTTGTGTGGTTTTAGATTGTTACCTTCTTGAACTTCTTGGTCATATGTGGTTTTAGATTGTTACCTTCTAGAATTTCTAGGTTTTGTGTGGTTTTAGATTGTTACCTTCTAGAATTTCTTGGTCTTGTGTGGTTTTAGATTGTTACCTTCTAGAAATTCTTGGTGATATGTGGTTTTAGATTGTTACCTTCTAGAATTTCTAGGTTTTGTGTGGTTTTAGATTGTTACCTTCTAGAATTTCTAGGTTTTGTGTGGTTTTAGATTGTTACCTTCTTGAACTTCTTGGTCATATGTGGTTTTAGATTGTTACCTTCTAGAATTTCTAGGTTTTGTGTGGTTTTAGATTGTTACCTTCTAGAATTTCTTGGTCTTGTGTGGTTTTAGATTGTTACCTTCTAGAATTTCTAGGTTTTGTGTGGTTTTAGATTGTTACCTTCTAGAATTTCTAGGTTTTGTGTGGTTTTAGATTGTTACCTTCTAGAATTTCTAGGTTTTGTGTGGTTTTAGATTGTTACCTTCTTGAACTTCTTGGTCATATGTGGTTTTAGATTGTTACCTTCTTGAACTTCTTGGTCATATGTGGTTTTAGATTGTTACCTTCTTGAACTTCTTGGTCATATGTGGTTTTAGATTGTTACCTTCTTGAACTTCTTGGTCATATGTGGTTTTAGATTGTTACCTTCTTAAATTTCTTGGTTTTGTGTGGTTTTAGATTGTTACCTTCTTGAACTTCTTGGTCATATGTGGTTTTAGATTGTTAACTTCTTGAATTTCTTGGTCTTGTGTGGTTTTAGATTGTTACCTTCTTGAATTTCATGTTCTTGTGTGGTTTTAGATCGTTACCTTCTTGAATTTCATGGTCTTGTGTGGTTTTAGATTGTTACCTTCTGGAATTTCTTGATGCTGTTGTTACCTTTTTGAGTTTCTTGGTCTTGATGTCGACTTCCTGCTGCAGAGAGCTGTACGTCTCCTTCAGCTCCAGCGTCTCCTCGTCTCTGCTGTCCATCTGCTGCTGCATCTCGCGTTCACGTCGTTTCTGAAAACACAAACGGATAAATACAAGTGCGATACAAATGTCTTTATGTTCTCTATCTTCTGAAACGTCACTCAAGTCGACATAAACTCCACACTTTGTACCTGCTCAGCGATCTCCTGCCTCTTTATCTCCAACATCTTCTGCTGTTCATTCGTGTGGTCCACAATGTTCTTCCCTCCGATCAGAAGTTTGCTCTCCATCTCCTTAAATAAAAACAGAACAACCAAAATACATTATAGCAGTGTAATTTTTATCACTCACAGAGACTGTAATGAAATTAATATAATAGGTGTGGAATCACAATTTTTCAATGCACGAGATAATCGAGAAAATGTACTTAATATTTAGGGATATATCACTTTTTTCTGAAGAATAGCATTTCTTTGTTAAACCTCGATCTACACAAACTTAATATGAAATACACAAATTTTAAATCATTAACAGTGAATATGTTAAATGTTTTGCATGAAGAAGTTTCCTTTCTTTAAATAAGCTTTAACAATTATTATAGTGTCACATAATCATTTTGTAAATTATATATAAAAATAAATACTGATTTATCAACAAAGTAGCCCTCAGTGTTGATATTTTACCACCATTTGGCAGCACAATATCTCATAATTTCAATATTTTAGCACACTTCTACAACAAAATGCTGTTCAAAATGTGAATTTGAACAGGATCCTATGATTCACTTAATCGCTCTGGTCAGAAAAAAATCACAATTAGATATTTTTCATAAATCGTGCAGCTCTATTAAAAGCAATAGAATAATACAAAGTGAACATGAATCGTGATAAAATCGAAATAATGATCTGGCCCCAAGGACATCGTGATAATAATTTTTTGCCGTATCGCCCAGCCCTGCCTCAGAACACGTTCAGATCTGAACTTGGCGAGGTCCCGGGTCTCACCTTGACTTTGGTGGCGAGCATCTCCCCGGCCTCGCGCTCCTTCCTCAGGTGCTCCATCTTGTGCTCCTTCTCCCGCAGCAGGCGTTGCTTCTCCTCGGCGACCAGGCTGTGGTCCTCCATGATGGCTCGCCTCTCGCGCTCCAGTTTCTCCTGCTGGTTCTTCCAGTAGTCGCCCTTCTCCTCCTCCTCGTCCTCCTCCTCCGTCTCTCCGTCCTCGCCCTCCTCATCCCTGACGCACAGGGAGAGACAAGAGACGTTTATGTGAGCGACTTTACATAGAATAATATTACACAAAGGGAAATCTAATTAAAATTCTTTCAAAATTTTATCAGTCAGTTTTAATTTTGGTTGTAAATGATGACATCACACTGGGAAGTCACATTTAAGGAGCCTTTGACAGGTTCGACTACGCGTTTTTCTAAAATGCAAGCTATTTAACATTTTTCTAAAGATGTTACACATTTTACCTACTTTGGAAAAATGTTCATGTTTATAATTTTTTACTTCCTGATTGGAAATCATGAAATTCCATAAGTTGCCAAGCAGCCATGTTGTTCACTGGGCCAAAACTCCTAATGTCGTACAATTTTTTTTTTTTTTTGACAAATAAAAAGATATGAGGATAACTTTATTACGTTTTATTAAAGTGCATATGGGAGATTAAACTACTATTTTCACTAAAATGACTTAATGTTTTTCATTTTGCCCCAGTTCAGTACTTTATAGTTTGTCATTTTACGTCCTGACTGAAAATGATGACATCACACCAGGTAATTCCATGACTGTTACTTATTCACCGTATTATACACTGCGGCAAAACGTGTCTAATTTACACAGTAGTTTATTCATTATTTGACAAATAAAATGATATAATAATACCCTCATTTTGTTTTAGAACTCTGCTTTCCTTCTGTCTTTTTACACTGATTGTTACACTTTTCTTCACAAAGTGATACTCGACTGGTGTAAAACGAGTCATTTTATGTAGAAAACTGCAGATTTGTTATTTCATTGTTATTTCATTGTTTTCGTTGATGTCATTGTTCAGATTTCTGCTCCGGCTGCTCTCACCCCGGCTCTTGGCGGCCACCTCTCCTCTTCTTCTTTTTGCCCGAGCGTTTCTGGAGCTGAGCCTTGAGTCGAGCGATTTCCTCCTGGAACTGCCGGAGCAGTGCGTCTTTCGGGTCCTCATTGATGCGCGGCTTGTTCTTGATGTTTTTGGCTCGGTTGGCGTAGCGCAGCGTAGTCAGAGTCTCCTCCACGTTGTACGAGGCAGGACCGATGTTCGCCACCATCACAGTGCGAGCGTTTCCTCCCAGAGAGTCCTGAAAACATTAACGGTCAATGTAACAGTCAGTGTGACTGTCAGGGTGTGGGTGAGAACAGTTAGAATGTAAAGGTGGAAAAACTGTGTCAATGTTCAACTGTGATTAAGTCAGTTTTACATGATCTGATCTGAACTATAAAGTGAATTGAATAAATAGGATCAGAGAAAATAGGCCAAGTCTGTGTAAATGAAAGTTAACAAACTATTTTATAATGAATGAAATGGTGCTTTTTTTTTTTTTACTTTGTCCAATGTTAGTCAATATTGAGAACTTAAAGTTCTGAGCTGTTCTCTTTTTATTTATTTATTTTTTTAGATAAAAAGGTTTAAAAAGTAGCCAATCAATAAAAAAATTAAAGAAAATGCACACTGAAAAGTGCCTAAGTTCCTGTCTGCTGCTCAGGTAAATGTCTCACGTTGAAGTGACACTGGGCTTAGGCTTCTTCTCTTTCTCTGTCCCGCGCTGCTGTCGACTTATTAGTTACTTTACAGATTAAGGCTGTTTATGGGACCAAAGCAGAAAGGAGAAGGTATGAAGAGGGTTTATGTATTTACATGTAAAAATAAACTATATATAACTATGTTTCTATGAGTCCCTTCTGACCGCAGGGGTTGATGCTGAAAGCACTGAACTGTTTCTCACGCACAAGGAATCATTCAGGGCTTCATGCACCGCCATCACTATTTATCCTGATTTGCTTCAGGATAAATAGTGTGGTTGTGGTCCTGAGTGCAGTTTGTCTCAGAGAATAGAAAAGAGAAGAGCTTTTGCCCCTCTTTGTTGACTAATGTCTTTAACAACACTTTCTTTGGTCGCCCACAGCCCTGGCGGCAGATGATGACCCTGGACCCTCCCATCTCGTGCTCGTGCTCGCTCACCTGCAGCAGTCGTGTGAGTTTGGAGTCTCTGTAGGGGATGTGGCTGCTGCGTCCGTCGACCAGCGCCGATATGACGTTCCCGAGCGCCGACAGCGACAGGTTGATCTTGGTGGCCTCCTTCAGCCGCTCGCCCTGCGCTCCGGTCTTCGTCTGCCTCTCGCTGCCGGCCAGATCCACCAGGTTCAGCTTCCCCATCCGGATGTGGTTCTCGCCGTCCACGCCCAGCTCGCTGCACTCCACCGTGATCACGAAGATGGCGTGCGACCGCGAACTGTGCTCGTTCATGTTCGTCGCTCCCACCGACCGGTTCTGGTTGCCCACGTTCATGACGTGCTCGATCTCCCGCACGCTTTTGTTCACGAAGGAGTTGAGGTCCTTCACGTAAACGCCAGTGTCCGGTCGTTCTCTCAGCTCTAAACGCCGCGACTGGTCTTTAGAAAGCAGATCTCGGATTTCCTCCTGATAGATTTCCAAATACGACGCTCGGACGAGATACTGCTGATTCTGCGAGCGTGAAATGTGTGTGAAGATATGCTCGAAAGAGTTGGGGATGACGCCTCTTCGCTCCACGTCGTTCCTGACTCCCTCCATCGTGTAGGTTTTCCCCGTTCCCGTTTGCCCGTACGCGAAAATAGTCCCGTTGAACCCGAGCAGCACGGAGTCGACGAGCGGCCGGAAAGTCTCGTCGTACAGATCGATCTGCTTGGAGCTCCAGTCGTAAACGGAGTCGAAGGTGAAGACCTTGGGCACGTCGTGGTTGGAGACGTCGCGGGGGTTTTTGACGATGATCTGCCCGAGCTTGACGTCCACGGTGACCACGCGCTCGTACTTGGCGGCGCGCTCCTTCTCGTTCATGGGACGGCAGCGCACCACCACCTTCACCGTCTCCGCGCTCCGGTTTTTGGACATTTTGGACACGAGCGAAGCCAACGTCTCCACGAGAGCAGATTGACAACGCCGCGGTCACATCAGACCTGGAAGAAGAGAACGGTTAGACCAATCTGGATGGTGTGGGGCTGGTAAAGCTCTGAAGATAAACACTGCTGGGACTAAAGATGGGCGATATATCGCTCCAGTGTCATATCGGCAATGGGATTATTAAGTGTGACACATGACCGTGAAACGATGGACTGTGGGAGTGTGACGTCACCCATGGCGTTTGGCTCCAGCTAAATGAAGCCAAGCAGTTATAGTGGCTAAAGTGGAGCTAGCAGTTATAGCGGCTAAAGTGGAGCCAGACTCCATATTTGGAAATCCGAGTGCGTATCGTAGCAACCACACGGACCAATCAGGAGGAGGTTGTTAACGGTCTCCGCCCCTCGGTGGGAGGAGACGACGGCAACGTGCGGCGCTAGCTGTCAATCAAACCTGTTGCTAACACGAGCGAAACCGGCCCCTGGAAAAGGAAGCACCTGATTGGTCAGTTATTATTGTAATAACTTGATTTATGAACAACCAACGAGAAAAAAACACCAGGATCATGTGGAGTGAGTCAGACGGACATTTTAGTTCCAGATGTGAGTTTGACAGAAACAGTTACAGAGTGAAGGCTCCAGTGTCACAGGAAGTGAATGGCAGCTCGACTTCATGGAGCCAGGAGCCTCCAGAGCTGCTTCCTATTTCGAAAGCAGCGGCTAGCATGCTAACACAGTCCACTGATATGTACGGTCTATGATGGAGCCAGTAGCCTCCAGGGACACTTCCTGTTTGGAACGCGGCAGCGGGTGAGGGCCGTCCAGTGATTTATACGTCTAATAAAGTAAAATCAGTTCTTCCTCTGCTCAGATGGTGTAAAAGCATCTAATCAGGTCAAAATGATATGGCTGTGTGCTGTCTGTGTGCAGTTATAGAGCGAAGAACCTTTAAGGAGATTTAATATCTATTCTATGGGTATAATTTTGCAGGCGAGTGTGTTCAGCTTCAGGGCGGCTCCTGGTGTTTATTCTGTCGTTGTGTGTTATTTGGACTCATTTGTGGCGGTTATTCTTGAGAATTTGAAGACTAGAGTAAAGTTTACCATTAACTTCCTGTCGTTTGCCAGTTCATTAAAAATGGCGGCTGAGGATGTGACGGAGAATTTTGAAGCAACTCCAAAGCCGTTTGTGCCTCTATTCCCACTGAAGAGATATGTTTTTTATGCAAAGCGGTCTGCTTTTAGTACATTTAGCAGTCAATGGTGTCTTAGTAAGTCGACCAAGACCAATTAATCAACTAAAATGTATTAAGATTGTCAGGATTTAAGTGAACCACAGCAGAAAAGAGAAACATGGAGTGAGTTATCTAGAGTTAAAGTCTGTATGACAGGTTAGAATTCACATTTACCTAAAATATAGTGAAGATGATTATATTTAAGATTTTACTGAGCATTTTTGTCACCAGTTTTACCATTTTCGTAAAGTTTATAATGTCACTTCCTGGTTGGTCATTGGCAGCAAATATGACACAGTTAGAGGTAATTCCACAACTGTTACCATAGCAACCATTTTGAAAACAAGGGCCAAAATCCTTATTAATTACACAAACGTTATGATTTGACAAACTATAATCCCTGACAACACCTTTATTTACTTGAAGGACCGTTAAAACTGTCAGCAAGACGCTTCAGTCGAGCGTTAAAGTGCGTATGACGGGTTTTTATGATTTTCTAATTTTGACTTTCTTCAGTGTATTAATACCGCTTGTAAATATAAATTGTAGTTTTACACCAATCAAGTCGCTATTTGTGGAGAAAAGTTGAAAAATCTGCTGACAATTACAGGAAGTAAATTAATGACATCACACTGGGGAGACAAAGGTTACGCATAATTTACACAAAATAAACTACTTTTTTTACCCTTTAACCATTAATTCAACAAAATAAAGGTGTCACATGTGTTTCTCTTTGTCAAATGAACAAAATCTGTGACATTAGATGAGTTTTGACCAATGTACAGTGTGGTTGCTATGGTAATTTCCTAGTGTGATGTCATACTTTACAACCAGGAAGTAAAACTTAAAACCTAAAAAATAGCTAAACTGGGGTTAAATTTGTAAAGATTTTAGTAGAAATTTGATTATATGTATCTTTACTGCATTTTAGTTAAATGTGTATTTCAACCTGTCATAGGGCCTTTAACCGTCTGTTTGTTTTCAACTGTGCGTCTCGTTTTGATGACATCACAGAGGGATTCCATTTAAGAACTCAGCGCCACTTCCTGTCATTTTAAACTTTTATTTTTCAGATTTTCTTCACAAACTGCAACTTCACAGATGTCAACTATGATAAATATTTAACACACGTTTCCTTCCACCAAACTATGTCAGAATGAGACAAAAAAACCTGAAATATAGACTTTAAGGAGTTTAATCTGTCCTTTTATGAAAATCAGAGCTTGTGTGTTTCCTCATACTGTTTAGTGCCACGCCTCGCCCTCTTTTAGTCGATTAAAGGATGCACAAGGAATGTCTTTAGTCGACCAAGACTTTCTTTAGTTTAGATTTGTCTGTGTAACATTATTCATTAAAGCAGCTTGTTTAGTTTTAACAGGACTGTAGGCTTTCTTAGGGCTTTTTGTGAACATTCATTCAACTTGGAAACATGGAATACATTTGGAACGGTTTTACATTTAAGAAATTCATCTGAGAATTTACTGTTTGTCTATAATTCTTGTTTTATTCCCAATTTTAGCCAATCTCCTGTTTGTAATCTCACAAAATGAATGTTCAGCAGATTCAGTTCAATTGCACAGTCATTAGTCTCATTTTTAAACGTTTTTTTCAGAAATCATTACAGAATTAGACGTTATTTGATTAATTAAAATGAGTTTCTTTGGATTTAACGGAGATATTTAACGTTACTTACTTTAGCATCTGTAACTGACACTATTTCCAGCTCTTACCTGAACTGTACCATGAAATAAACACGACAATTATACATTTTCTGTGTCATTTATCAGGATTTACACAAACGACAAACAAGTATTACCTCTTTCTGACAAAACAGCGGCTCAAAGTGCAAATCCCACCCGGAAAAGAGAGCTGAAACTCGGCCTGGCAACGGCAAACACACCGGTAACCTTAGCTACAACTCCGCTAGCATCCGCGGCTAACGGCACAGATCAGGAGGGACTTTTTCCACATTTTCTCCCCAAAGTGACGGATTTACTGCGCGATACTCACAGGGTTTTGATGATTCGACACCGCAGGGACAACGCTGGCAGCTTTTTATCCTGAATTGCATCGTCAAATTGTTAAAAAGTGTGAAATTGTGGCGCTAATCCACAAGTCGGGAGCGCCGTGTTAGCTCATCGTCCCGATCCGTGCCAGACACTCGCGACAAAGTTCTCACAAAAACACGACGGAAATCTGAATTAAAGTGATATAGTTATGTTCTGTGTATTACATTCAAACATAATAATAAAAAATAGTTGTGTGAAAAAGAATATAGCAGTGAGAATTAAGTTTAACACTCAATTCAACGCAGTAATCGCTTTAAAAGACTTAAACGAGAGGTGCGTGAACCTGGCAACCCGAGCAGCGCAGATTACCGATCAGCTGATTGATCCTTGGTCATGTGATCCTGAAACGGTCACATGTGAACTTTTTCTTCTGTATAAATATTTGTTGTAATTTTTGAGGGCTTTAAAGTTAAGTAGAAATCAGTGGTGTTTAATTAACTAATTATTTACAACAATTAACTTAAATAAACGAGGCGATAGAGTATGAAAATGTGTAATAATGTTACTTTATGATATTAATATAGTAGAAGTACAAAGTAGAGAGCCTAAAAATGACTCAAGTGACATGTGGTGTTACTGACTGGGAGTTTGTCGCAAAAAAAAAAGTCATGTTTTCTGCTTTTTTGAGGAATTTTTACAGGTTTTCTACAGCTGGATGAAGTTTGATCATATAAAAGCTAAAGTATTACCATAATCTTCTGAACTAAGTCTCAGAAATTTGCTTTTTTAACAGAAACAAACAGAACAAACAGAACTGATCTCTCACTTCTCGATTCGTTACCAGAACCTTAAAAAAGTAATCATATAAACGGAAAAAATACAAACCATAATTGTAATTTGGTCTACACACTTGGAGCAGCTGAGTTAAAGACTCCAGACTTAAATGAGACAAACAGACAGGTCCCTCCTCTGATCAAACAGTTTTGACTTAAAATTCTGATTTGAGACAGATGAAACATTATGGACAAACATGCATTATTTGTTTGTTATTGGTCTTTAAACCTGCTCGAGTCTTTACTTTGGCGTCACGTTTTAGAACTGAACATAAGCTTTGGGAAACGCCAGACTAACACAAAGAGAGTAGACACAATTACACAGTTTGTCTACGCACAATGTTTTCTTTTGCAGGGGATCGTGTTTAGAAGCAGTGACGATGATTTATGGAGTGATAAACAAAAAAAAAAAACGATTCTCAGAGCCACGTCACACGTTGGAAAACGCCAAACATCCAAGAAATTCAGAAGAAGAGAGTGTTTTTGACGCTCGGAGGGAGAGGACTTTCTAATCAGGATTCAGCAAACTAACGTGAATGAAGCTAACTGCAACTTCAGGTGTTTTTGATGAAGAACATTGTTAGAACAGGGTTTTTTGCATAATATTTGCCCTTTAAATTCTAAACTAATCATATCCTTTTTTTTTTTTTTTTTACCAGACAGAAGAGCTGGGTCTAAAATCCTGTGTCTTGCCCAAACAGTACAGACTGGTTGATGTGAAGCACTAGACACTGCACAAACAGCCATTCGTGTAAAAATATAATTTAATTTTATTGATCAAAAATATCTATTCCACACTTTAATGCAGGGGTGTCCAAACTTTTTCCATCGAGGGCCACATATTGAAATATAGATCAAGCGGAGGGCCACAAATCAATCGCGAAACGTTAAAAAAGCTGCATTTATCTGATGTTTTAAGCTCCACCACATCTACATTCAGTCTCAGTGCCTTAATACCAGGTCTGTGCGGCACCAAAATGTTAGTTATTTAGGTTGGAATTGTAGAAAATCTGAAATGTGCTGTAAATAGTACTTATCAGGACAATGTGGGCCAGTTCACCAGGAAGACTAAGGGCCAAGAAAAATGGGTCTGAGGGCCGCATTTGGCCCCCGGGCCTGAGTTTGGACATGCCTGCTTTAATGTGTTCTAGTGTTTAGTGTTTGGTCCTGAAGATCAGAGCTGTGCACCACCACAGACACAATCATCTCCCACACCATCTTCTACAGTAACTTTACACTTGTCAAATAAAAGAAATAAAATGTTCAAACAGGAATTGGCACTTACTGTAATTAAAAAAATGCAAAAATCATCCATCACAATCAAATAACACTGATAAGTCAAATCTACACAAGTTATATTCACAATAAAAATAATAATCCGGCTCATTTATCACAGTGTTTTCAGAACAATACGGCGTTTCTGTAAAATGTACTCAATATATCGATACCGTCAAATATCACGACCAGGGGCGGACCAAGGAATTCAGGGGCCCAAGGCAGAGCAAAGGTCAGGCCCCTCGTCATCAGGTGGGATTTTCTTTTTCTGTTGCGTTTCCTGGTTTGGTCTTGGGTTCGGACAGTACGGGCTCGGGCAGGTCGGGCTTGAATTTTTTAGCTCGATCTAAACTCTACCCTTGAGGCTGTTCGCGGAAAAATACATAAATTAGCCGCATCGTTGTATAAACCGCAGGGTTGGAATCGTGAGAAAAAAATAGCGTCTTATAATCCACATTTTACGGTAGCTTTTAAATAAAGTAGATTGGACTGAAAATTGTCATAAAAAATCAAATTTCAACCAATTTTTTAAAATCAAATGTTCAAGGTTGAATGGAGGATTTCGGGCAACAAATCAGAATCTCATTTCCTGGTGGGTAGTACAAATAACTGGTCCGCTCAGGTGTCAATCATTCTCTGGTGCTAGTGCACGCCGGCAGGCTCGTCCAGGGGAAACGCTCGCTCCCCTGGCCGCGCATGCGTGGTTGATATGCTAGTGTGTTTATGTAGCAGGAGGTTAGCGGCGAGTTCCGTCATTGTAAGTCTAAACTTTCATCCGCGAAGAACCGAAATGGCTGAGGGACGAAAGAGAAAGACTGTTTTGGAGCTTTGACAGAAGAGACCAAAGTCTGCAGAGGAAAGAAACAAAAGGCGTGTTATTCTGGGGGAATCGTTTACGCGCTGGTGAGCATTGAAAGAGCAAAACAGGCTGATGCCTCCGGTGCAAAGTTTCTGCTGGACAGGTAACTGTTTATCTGACTCTTTTTTATGTTTTTATACATTTTGAAAGTTTTAAATATTCTTGGCGGAGGTTGTCGTGAGAAAGCGACACCAATCGTCTTGTAAACAAATGCACATGGAGCAGTGCTGCTGGTGCTCGTGCACGAGGTTTGGGAGGCGTTCACTCAGGAGAAACGGGGGGGGAGGGGGAACCTGCGCATGCGCTTTTTCAAAAAAAGGAATAACAGTCGCAGATTTTCAAATCGGCGAGAAATCCTCCATTCAACCTTTCAGTAAATCAGTTCTGATCTTAAATCCTTGTGTTTGGTCTAAATGTGTTGAGTCCAGATTGTACAGTTTGTGTGGATCTACTTTAGGCTGATCTTTATGTCTCGAGGGACAAAAATGCATTTGAAGAAAACAATGTCAGAGAAATCTATGGATGAAGTGGATTCAATGGAAGAATCAAACATCAGGAGCAGGTTGGACACGTTTGTTGTTTCCAAAATCCATTTGTTGAGAGAGAAAACTGACCAAAAAACTAAAGAAATTGTTTGTGAAGTCTGGCACATACACTCCTCTCGACTCTTTACATTCAGCTAAAGTCTCTGTCGTCCTTTGGTTCCTTTTGTTCCTCAGAGCTCGTCTTTTTCGGGTTTGTCCATCCCGAAGAAGGAGGACGAGCGGCCCAGGACGTCTCGGTGTCGCTTGACAAACGCCGTGAACGACGAGACGCAGTTCCCGATGAAGTGATCGGCGCGACCCAAAATGTACAGGTCCATCTGAGCCGAGTCGGGCTGCAGCGCCACCACCTTCACCTGCAACGACACAACGACACAGCAGCCAGAGAAAAGTCATGAAAACATCCGCCGAGGAGCAAATATGATAAAGAGTGCTCTGGATTATGTTCTAAATGCACCTACGTACACTTGATATGGCGATGTCCTAAAATACACTCATTCTGGTTGGAAATATCTAATGCTATTTCAACTATTCTAAAACATACCATCGAGCTTAATCATCTTCAGTGTATATTAGGCCTACACAGTGTCTCACCAAACATAAAACATTTAAAGGTCCCATATCCTGCTCTTTCCCCTTCACACAGTCTGTCCTCAGGGCTTTGTTGATACATTTTCTCGTTGTGTAATATCCATAACATAACAGTTTACAAAAAACACCCATTTCTTGGACTGTGGGCAAAGTGAAGCCTGTACATCCAATCAGAGCACTGCTTCCTGCTCTTGTGATAATGAGAACAAAAGCTCTACCTATTTGTCACAAAAAAAAAATAATAATCGGGTACTTCAGCTTTCATGTTTTGGATGTTTTTATGTTTTTGATGTGTTTATTATGTTTATTATTGTCGGTGTGCTTAAAAAAAAAAAAGGGGAGGGGGGAAGCGCACATATATAATCTAATGTTAAATACAATGTACAGTGATCCCTCGATATATTGCGTTTCATCTTTCACGGCTTCGCTGCTTCACGGATATTTTTACAGTGCATTGTGCTCTGAATCCTGATTGGCTCAGGGGCTTTACTGTTGTCTAGTTCAGTGGTTCTCAAAGTGGGGGTCGGGACCCCTCGGGGGGTCACGAGGGATGAACTGGGTGTCGCGAGATGATTTCAAGATCTAATTTTAATTATGTTTTATATTAAAAACAGTATCTTTTTGTGAAATAAGGCCCAATAAGACTATAAACTATTCAAATAACCAGCATTAAACCTGATTTAACAAACTGGGGCACTTAAAACTATTACTATACTATATTCATTTTCATTTCGCTTTGGGGTCCCGAGTTGGTTGCAAGGCTGTTATGGGGGTCCCGGGCCAGAAAAGTTTGAGAACCACTGGTCTAGTTCTCAAATATAATCGAAGGTGGCACATCCGTTTATAAAAATCTTCTTGCTCAGAAAAAGAAAGACAACAACTAAAGAAAGAGTCGTGCGCCTTCAGTAGAAACAGAGGCTACAGGGGGCGGAGTCAGGACCAAGAGGCTACAGGGGGCGGAGTCAGGACCAAGAGGCACAGACTGTGAAATACGACCTTGTATTACTTTATTAAAATGATTGTTTTAAACACATTTTGGGCTTTAAAACAGGTTTTGATTTTTGGTTTCATTCCATAGTTCAGTATTGCATTGTAAAATAATAAAAAATAAAGCTGTGACTACTTCACGGATTTCACTTTTCGCGTGTTATTTTTGGAACGCAACTCCCGCGATAAACGAGGGATCACTGTATACAATGTCAAATGTCACACCCTTAAACTAAATAAAAAGATAAGAAGAAGAAAACATCCCCCTCGACCAGCGTGCAGTAATATGCAACGTTTTCTTCCACTGGAGTCTTTCATTTAGTTTTTAGTCATAATTCGTAGCGAGATAATCGTTTCCAGATGTGGCTTGTAAACTCATGGTCTGACCTTGCCCTTGAGCGCCCTCTGGATGTCCCGGCTGTGCGACTCGGAGTCCGTGGCGATGTAGACGGAGCGGGCGGCGGTCTTCTTCACCCACGTCTTGAGCGCTCGGAGGATGTCGTGCAGCTGCGGCAGACACATGGCGGCGGTGAGCGGCGGCGCCCTCTGCCGGTCGTAGCCCACGCACTGCGGCGACGCCATGAAGTGAGGGCCCGTGTCGCCGTCCTCCAGGAGCTTACAGGCGTTTACCTGCAGGACACGGAAAAGACCAGAAGAAGAAGAAGAGACGAGAGAGGGTTAGAGGCTGCACTGAAAAAAGAACTTCTAGAGGAGTTAAAAAGTCGTGATTTGAGGATTTTAATCTGAATGTCAGACGTTTTGACTGGTTCAGATCAGAGCAGACGATTTATTTGATGGAACTAGATTATTTCACTTGTTTCAATCCATTATTTTTTACTTCATGTCAAATGATCTGTCCCTGGGTTAAGATCATTCTATTTACCACATCGGCTACTTATTTTACGATGAATTATTGCAAAATCAGTCAGAAATACTTTGAAACCAGTGAAATTATCAGCATCACATCAGCATTAAATCTAATCCAGTCACAAATCCAGATTAAAATGATCAATTCAAGCCATTTTAAACTTTACAGATTTGCATTTGAGATCATTTGGATTGAAATAAGAAATAATGGATTGAAACAAGTCACAAACGTTTGAAACAAGTGAAATAATCTAGTTCATCAAATAAATCGTCTGCTCTGATCTGAACCAGTCAAAACGTCTGACATTCAGATTAAAATCCTCAAATCAACACATTTAACTCGTCTACAAATCCATTTTTTGCAGTTTGCTTTTAAAAAACAACTTAAATCTCACTTTTTCAAACAAACATTGAAGCCCTTTACGTAATCGTTTATTATTTTGTACTTATCGTGTTGTTGTGACGCACTTCTGTGAAAAGTTTACTTTAATTATTGCATATTCAGCCAGAAAGACCTTGAAACCAGTGAAATTATCAGCATCACATCAGCATTAAATCTAATCCAGTCACAAATCCAGATTAAAATGATCAACTCAAGTCATTTTAAACTTGGACAGATCTGCATTTCTTGCCGTGTTGACTTTGAATGTTTTAAACTCCTCAGATTTCCAGGTTCTTCCTCTGAATCTCAGTTTTTCTGTTTTTCGTTCATAAATCAAACCAAACCAAAGAGGCTCATGGGACCAAATGTGTTTGAGACAAAAGGGAACTCCAGGGCGTCTGTTACTCTGAAAAGAATGGATTTGTAGACGAGTTAAACGTCTTGATTTGAGGATTTTAATCTGAATGTCAGACGTTTTGACTGGTTCAGATCAGAGCAGACGATTTATTTGATGGAACTAGATTATTTCACTTGTTTCAAACGTTTGTGACGTGTTTCAATCCATTATTTCTTATTTCAATCCAAATGATCTCAAATGTAAATCTGTAAAGTTTAAAATGGCTTGAATTGATCATTTTAATCTGGATTTGAGAAGTTTTGACTGGATTAGATTTAATGCTGATGTGATGCAGAATATTTCATGGTTTCAAAGTATTTCTGATGATCATGTGATAATTTAGATTAAAATAATAAAACACATTTGTCAGTGGGAAATAATACATTGATTCAAGTCTGAAATGGTTTGAAACAAGTTCAATAATCCTGCTCCGTCAAATAAACAACCGTAACAAATCTGAACTCATGCAATACTGTAACATGTGTCATTCACCTGTGATAATCATGTGCAATATAATTTAACACACTATTAATACACTTTTACCTCACTATAGACACTTACTGTATATAACAAGACTTTTTACTGTAAATAAGAGTGTGCACTTTATACTTTATATTGTATTTTTATTATCATGTTTATTTATCCTATTTTTATTGCATGCGCCTATTTCATTCATTCCTGTTCTAAACTGTGTGTTGCAACAGTGGAATTTCCCCCATTGTGGGACAAATAAAGGATCTCTTATCTTATCTTATCAATGTTTAAGGCAAACTGTACCATCTTTGTGTTTTATCATAAAACCTTATGATTGTTTTTTGATTGTTAATGCTCAAATTTGAATATGTTCTGTCTTGTAGTGTTTTAAATTGTGAAAGTGGACCCCAGGAAGAATAGTCTCTGCTGCTGTAGAGACTAATGGGGATCCTTAAATGAATAATAAACAATTATTTACAACCAGGAAGTGAAATTAAAACGTATAAAACTGCTAAACCGGGATAACGTTTGTAAAGAATTTTAGCAAAACTTGAAATATATTTATCTTAACTGTATTTTAGGTAAATGAGTGTCCGACCTGTCATGGGCCCTTTAACCTGTCATGGGCCCTTTAACCTGTCATGGGCCCTTTAACCTGTCATGGGCCCTTTAACCTGTCATGGGCCCTTTAACCTGTCATGGGCCCTTTATCCTGTCATGGGCCCTTTAACCTGTCATGGGCCCTTTATCCTGTCATGGGCCCTTTAACCTGTCATGGGCCCTTTAACCTGTCATGGGCCCTTTATCCTGTCATGGGCCCTTTAACCTGTCATGGGCCCTTTAACCTGTCATGGGCCCTTTAACCTGTCATGGGCCCTTTATCCTGTCATGGGCCCTTTAACCTGTCATGGGCCCTTTAACCTGTCATGGGCCCTTTATCCTGTCATGGGCCCTTTAACCTGTCATGGGCCCTTTAACCTGTCATAGGCCCTTTAACCTGTCATGGGCCCTTTAACCTGTCATGGGCCCTTTAACCTGTCATGGGCCCTTTATCCTGTCATGGGCCCTTTAACCTGTCATGGGCCCTTTAACCTGTCATGGGCCCTTTAACCTGTCATGGGCCCTTTAACCTGTCATGGGCCCTTTAACCTGTCATAGGCCCTTTAACCTGTCATGGGCCCTTTAACCTGTCATGGGCCCTTTAACCTGTCATGGGCCCTTTAACCTGTCATGGGCCCTTTAACCTGTCATGGGCCCTTTATCCTGTCATGGGCCCTTTAACCTGTCATGGGCCCTTTAACCTGTCATGGGCCCTTTAAAGGGTCAAAAAGGTACATTTTGCGTCCCGTTTGTCCCTAACTCGGCTGTACTTTTTGTCTTTTCTGCCCCAGAGCTGTGAACATGTGAGAAAAGCAGACGGCGGCTGTGGTTCTGACCCAGTCCGAGCCGATCCTCAGGTGGATCCCCACGTACGGCGGCGTCAGGAGCTTCTGGATGGTCCGCTCTCCATCCTCCTCCATCTTCTGGGACCAGACCACGAACCTCTGCAGCCCCACGTGCTCCTGGGCCACCGGGAACTGAGCCGGGGCCCCGGGGAGAGCAAGGACCGGGTGCAGCGCCGCGGGGAACCTGAGGAGAACCAGGAGGAGCGGGAGGTTTGAACCTGAGGAGGAGCAGGAGGTTTGAACCTGAGGAGGAGCAGGAGGTTTGAACCTGAGGAGAACCAGGAGGAGCAGGAGGTTTGAACCTGAGGAGGAGCAGGAGGTTTGAACCTGAGGAGGAGCAGGAGGTTTGAACCTGAGGAGAACCAGGAGGAGCGGGAGGTTTGAACCTGAGGAGAACCTGAGGAGAACCAGGAGGAGCGGGAGGTTTGAACCTGAGGAGGAGCAGGAGGTTTGAACCTGAGGAGGAGCAGGAGGTTTGAACCTGAGGAGAACCAGGAGGAGCAGGAGGTTTGAACCTGAGGAGGAGCAGGAGGTTTGAACCTGAGGAGGAGCAGGAGGTTTGAACCTGAGGAGAACCAGGAGGAGCGGGAGGTTTGAACCTGAGGAGAACCTGAGGAGAACCAGGAGGAGCGGGAGGTTTGAACCTGAGGAGAACCAGGAGGAGCAGGAGGTTTGAACCTGAGGAGAACCAGGAGGAGCAGGAGGTTTGAACCTGAGGAGGAGCAGGAGGTTTGAACCTGAGGAGAACCAGGAGGAGCAGGAGGTTTGAACCTGAGGAGGAGCAGGAGGTTTGAACCTGAGGAGGAGCAGGAGGTTTGAACCTGAGGAGAACCAGGAGGAGCAGGAGGTTTGAACCTGAGGAGAACCAGGAGGAGCAGGAGGTTTGAACCTGAGGAGAACCAGGAGGAGCAGGAGGTTTGAACCTGAGGAGAACCAGGAGGAGCAGGAGGTTTGAACCTGAGGAGAACCAGGAGGAGCAGGAGGTTTGAACCTGAGGAGAACCAGGAGGAGCAGGAGGTTTGAACCTGAGGAGAACCAGGAGGAGCAGGAGGTTTGAACCTGAGGAGAACCAGGAGGATTGAACCTGAGGAGAACCAGGAGGAGCGGGAGGTTTGAACCTGAGGAGAACCAGGAGGAGCAGGAGGTTTGAACCTGAGGAGAACCAGGAGGAGCGGGAGGTTTGAACCTGAGGAGGAGCAGGAGGTTTGAACCTGAGGAGGAGCAGGAGGTTTGAACCTGAGGAGAACCAGGAGGAGCGGGAGGTTTGAACCTGAGGAGAACCTGAGGAGAACCAGGAGGAGCGGGAGGTTTGAACCTGAGGAGAACCAGGAGGAGCAGGAGGTTTGAACCTGAGGAGAACCAGGAGGAGCAGGAGGTTTGAACCTGAGGAGGAGCAGGAGGAGCAGGAGGTTTGAACCTGAGGAGGAGCAGGAGGTTTGAACCTGAGGAGAACCAGGAGGAGCGGGAGGTTTGAACCTGAGGAGAACCAGGAGGAGCAGGAGGTTTGAACCTGAGGAGAACCAGGAGGAGCAGGAGGTTTGAACCTGAGGAGGAGCAGGAGGTTTGAACCTGAGGAGAACCTGAGGAGAACCAGGAGGAGCGGGAGGTTTGAACCTGAGAAGAACCAGGAGGAGCAGGAGGTTTGAACCTGAGGAGAACCAGGAGGAGCAGGAGGTTTGAACCTGAGGAGAACCAGGAGGAGCAGGAGGTTTGAACCTGAGGAGAACCAGGAGGAGCAGGAGGGTTGAACCTGAGGAGAACCAGGAGGAGCTTGAGGTTTGAACCTGAGGAGTAGCTGGAGGATTGAACCTGAGGAGAACCAGGAGGAGCGGGAGGTTTGAACCTGAGGAGAACCAGGAGGAGCAGGAGGTTTGAACCTGAGGAGAACCAGGAGGAGCAGGAGGTTTGGACCTGAGGAGAACCAGGAGGAGCGGGAGGTTTGAACCTGAGGAGAACCAGGAGGAGCAGGAGGTTTGAACCTGAGGAGAACCAGGAGGAGCAGGAGGTTTGAACCAGAGGAGAACCAGGAGGAGCGGGAGGTTTGAACCAGAGGAGAACCAGGAGGAGCAGGAGGACCAGGAGGAGCAGGAGGTTTGAACCTGAGGAGAACCAGGAGGAGCAGGAGGTTTGAACCTGAGGAGAACCAGGAGGAGCAGGAGGTTTGAACCTGAGGAGGAGCGGGAGGTTTGAACCTGAGGAGAACCAGGAGGAGCGGGAGGTTTGAACCTGAGGAGAACCAGGAGGAGCGGGAGGTTTGAACCTGAGGAGAACCAGGAGGAGCAGGAGGTTTGAACCTGAGGAGAACCAGGAGGAGCAGGAGGTTTGAACCTGAGGAGGAGCAGGAGGTTTGAACCTGAGGAGGAGCAGGAGGTTTGAACCTGAGGAGGAGCAGGAGGAGCGGGAGGTTTGAACCTGAGGAGAACCTGAGGAGAACCAGGAGGAGCAGGAGGTTTGAACCTGAGGAGAACCAGGAGGAGCAGGAGGTTTGAACCTGAGGAGAACCAGGAGGAGCAGGAGGGTGTAACCTGAGGAGAACCAGGAGGAGCAGGAGGTTTGAACCTGAGGAGAACCAGGAGGATTGAACCTGAGGAGAACCAGGAGGAGCAGGAGGTTTGAACCTGAGGAGAACCAGGAGGAGCAGGAGGTTTGAACCTGAGGAGAACCAGGAGGAGCGGGAGGTTTGAACCTGAGGAGAACCAGGAGGAGCAGGAGGTTTGAACCTGAGGAGAACCAGGAGGAGCGGGAGGTTTGAACCTGAGGAGAACCAGGAGGAGCGGGAGGTTTGAACCTGAGGAGAACCAGGAGGAGCGGGAGGTTTGGACCTGAGGAGAACCAGGAGGAGCGGGAGGTTTGAACCTGAGGAGAACCAGGAGGAGCAGGAGGAGCAGGAGGTTTGAACCTGAGGAGAACCAGGAGGAGCGGGAGGTTTGAACCTGAGGAGAACCAGGAGGAGCAGGAGGTTTGAACCTGAGGAGAACCAGGAGGAACAGGAGGTTTGAACCTGAGGAGGAGCAGGAGGTTTGAACCTGAGGAGAACCAGGAGGAGCAGGAGGTTTGAACCTGAGGAGGAGCAGGAGGTTTGAACCTGAGGAGAACCAGGAGGAGCAGGAGGTTTGAACCTGAGGAGAACCAGGAGGAGCAGGAGGTTTGAACCTGAGGAGAACCAGGAGGAGCAGGAGGTTTGAACCTGAGGAGGAGCAGGAGGTTTGAACCTGAGGAGAACCAGGAGGAGCGGGAGGTTTGAACCTGAGGAGAACCAGGAGGAGCGGGAGGTTTGAACCTGAGGAGAACCAGGAGGAGCAGGAGGTTTGAACCTGAGGAGAACCAGGAGGAGCAGGAGGTTTGAACCTGAGGAGAACCAGGAGGAGCAGGAGGTTTGAACCTGAGGAGAACCAGGAGGAGCAGGAGGTTTGAACCTGAGGAGCAGGAGGAGCAGGAGGGTTGGACTGGTGTGTGGGAAGGGATCATGGACCGAGACTGAACCAGGACTAAACCGGGTCTAAACCAGGACTAAACCAGGACTAAACCAGGTCTAAACCAGGACTAAACCAGGACTGAACCAGGACTGAACCAGGACTAAACCTGGTCTGAACCAGGACTAAACCAGGACTGAACCAGGACTAAACCTGGTCTGAACCAGGACTGAACCAGGACTGAACCAGGACTAAACCAGGACTAAACCAGGTCTAAACCAGGTCTAAACCAGGACTGAACCAGGACTAAACCAGGACTAAACCAGGACTAAACCAGGACTAAACCAGGTCTAAACCAGGACTGAACTAAACCAGGACTAAACCTGGTCTGAACCAGGACTGAACCAGGACTAAACCAGGACTAAACCAGGACTGAACCAGGACTAAACCGGGTCTAAAACAGTACTGAAGCAGAACTTAACTGGGTGTAAAACAGTAAACAGGACTCAAGAAGGACTAAAACACAACTAAACAAGGACTAAACAGGATTAAAACGGAACTAAACTGGGACTAAACAAGGACGTAACGAGGACTATAACTGGACTAAACGAGGGCTAAAACAGGCCTCAATCGGGTCTAAACCAGGACTGAACCAGGACTAAAACCGGGTCTAAAACAGAACTGAACAAGGACTA
The DNA here is from genome assembly GCA_019453435.1 of Rhinogobius similis. Taxonomy (NCBI): domain Eukaryota; kingdom Metazoa; phylum Chordata; class Actinopteri; order Gobiiformes; family Gobiidae; genus Rhinogobius; species Rhinogobius similis. The sequence continues at coordinate 39,227,205 of CM033624.1, forward strand.
AAATACAACTAAACCAGGACTAAAACGGGAGTACACGGGAACTAAAATGGGAGTAAACAAGGACTACAACGGGACTAAACAAGGCCTTAACGAGGACTAAAACAGGACTGAAAGAGGAGTAAACAGGTCTAAAACAGGACTAAAACAAGGACTAAACCTGAGCTAAACCAGGACTTGTTTTGCCAGTGTTTGCTCATAGTTTAAATTGTTCTTTGGTCAAATTAAACACAGATGTTTGACAGATGTTTGTGGTTTATATTTCATAAAGTCGTGCCATAATTAAACTCCAAACATGAGTTGAATGTTTGTGGAGCTGATCCCAAACCAGTAATGATGAGTTAAACATTTGTGCGTCTCACGTTTGTATTTTGACTGAACTGTGGCTCTTACTTCTTGATCCACTGCTGCTGATGGTACGAGCTGAAGGAGATGCCTCCGAACAGAACCGACTCGTCAAACTCCACCCCCACGTGATCCCAGAACGGACCGAAGGGGTTTCCGTCCTGAAAACAAGAAACGATAAAACATTAATAATCACCGCACGGCTCTGTCTGGATGAACTGTTTGATTTTCATCACAAAAGGAAAAGTAATATTGTTCTCACATTTGTAGAAAAGTTACAGAGGTTTCATCCGGACAATGTTTTAAAAAAATCTAAATGTTTCGACTTCTTCTAAAGTCAAATTTCAAACCCTCCCTTCTCCTCCTCCTCCTCCTTCTCTCCTCTTTAAACCCTCCCTTCTCCTCCTTCTCTTTAAACCCTCTCTTCTCCTCCTTCTCTCCTCTTTAAACCCTCTCTTCTCCTCCTTCTCTTTAAACCCTCTCTTCTCCTCCTTCTCTCCTCTTTAAACCCTCTCTTCTCCTCCTTCTCTCATTAAACCGTCTCTTCTCCTCCTTCTCCTTCTCTTTAAACCCTCTCTTCTCCTCCTTCTCTCCTCTTTAAACCCTCTCTTCTCCTCCTCCTCTTTAAACCCTCTCTCTCCTCCTCCTTCTCTTTAAACCCTCTCTTCTCCTCCTCCTCTTTAAACCCTCTCTCCTCCTCCTTCTCTTTAAACCCTCTCTTCTCCTCCTTCTCTTTAAACCCTCTCTTCTCCTCCTCTCTTTAAACCCTCTCTTCTCCTCCTTCTCTCGTCTTTAAACCCTCTCTTCTCCTCCTCTCTTTAAACCCTCTCTTCTCCTCCTCCTTAAACCCTCTCTCCTCCTCCATTATTCTGTTTTGTGTCAGCCTTTTGTCCCTCGGCTGCTCCCGTCACACACACAGGAGGCTCTGGGAGGAGGCTCTGGGAGGGGGCTCTGGGAGGGCACCCGGCTCACCTTCATGGGGCAGGTCCTCTTGTCGGGGCTCCTCTGGGCCGCCGTCTCGTAGCAGTAGGCCCTCTCTTCTCCTCCTTAAACCCTCTCTTCTCCTCCTTCCCTCCTCCTTAAACCCTCTCTTCTCCTCCTCCTTAAACCCTCTCTCCTCCTCCATTATTCTGTTTTGTGTCAGCCTTTTGTCCCTCGGCTGCTCCCGTCACACACACAGGAGGCTCTGGGAGGGCACCCGGCTCACCTTCATGGGGCAGGTCCTCTTGTCGGGGCTCCTCTGGGCCGCCGTCTCGTAGCAGTAGGCCCTCCTCTGTCCCGGGGGCCAGTGCTTCGGGGCCAGTTTCTCCATAAAATCCTCCAAACTGACGACGCGGTGAAACTCGGACAGAGCCTCGAGACGGAAGAACTCTCTGTACGGGACGTGGGCCTGAAAAGCACGAAGGACGGAGGATTAACGCGCGATCAGAGGCGGAAACACGAGAAAACATCAACTAAAGAGCTGAAAGTGAAAGTGAAACGTAATGGAATGTTAAAGGGCCATGACAGGTCGGGCGACTCATTTAACCAAAGTGTAGTTCAGATAAACATATTTCAAAATTAGCTAAAATTCTTTACAAATTTTACACAGTTTTCGCAATTTTTAGCTTTTTAATGTTACTTCCTGGTTGTAAATGATGACATCACACTAGGAAATTACCATAGCAACAACACTGTAAACTGGGTCAAAACTCATCTAATGTCACATTTTTTTTATTTGACAAATAAAAATAAATGTGAACACCTTTATTTTGTTGAATTAATGTTTAAAGGGTCAAAAAGTAGTGTATTTTGTGTAAATTCTGCATGACTTTGTCTCCACAGTGTGATGTCATCAGTTTGTTTACTTCCTGTATTTTTCAACAGGTTTTTCAACTTTTCTCCACAAACAGCTCCTGATTGGTGTAAAACTATAATTTATATTTACAACAGATATTAATGCACTAAATAAAGTCAAAATTAGAAAATCATAGAAACCTGTCATACGCACTTTAAACAAATCACGATAGAACTTCAGACGGTGAAGAAAAAGGAACTGTTTGAGTTAAAGGGCCTCTGTCAGGTTGGACTCCTCATTGAACTAAAATGCAATTAAGCTAAATATATTTAAAATTTTGTATAAATTCTTTACAAATTTGATCCAAATTCAGCCGCTTTTTATGTTTTTAAATTAACTTCCTGGTTGTAAATGATGACATCACACTAGGAAATAAAGAAGCAGCCACACTGCACACGGGGCCAAAACTCATCTAATGTCAGTCATTTTTTTACTTGACAAATAAAAATATATGTGAATGTCTTTATTTTTTTAAATGAATGTTTAAAGGGTCAAAAAAATAAGTTTCTTTTTGTAAATTGTGCTACAGCTTTTGTCTCCACACTGTGATGTCATCAATCTGTTTACGTGTCATTTTCCAACACATTTTTCAGCTTTTCTCCACAAACTGATACCAGATCGGTTTAAAACTATCATATATATTTACAACAGGCATTAATTCACCAAATAAAGTCAAAATTAGAAAATCAGAAAAACCTGTCATACGCACTTTAAAAGCGCTTAAAGTCGTAGTGAATATGATTGTGTTTAAGATTTTACTAAACATTTTGCTTTGCAGTTTGACAGTTTCCAACAATTTCTATAACTGTACTTCCTGGTTGAACATGAGCACAAATATGACACAGTTAGCAACCATTTTGAAAACAATGGCCAAAATCCACATAAACTGCACAATAGTTATAATTTGACAAATATTAATACCTAATAACACCTTTATTTTGTTGAATGACCGTTTAAAGTGTCAGATAAATGTGTTAAGTGTCTGAAACCAAAGGCTCACGTTGGTGAACGGCGGCGTGTGGTGACGGTAAACGATCCACGGAGGAACGGCCAGAGTCCGGTTCAACATCTTTGCAAAAGCCAGAGCCCCGAGAAAGTGATCGGCCTGGTTCCCAAAGCGACCTGCGCACAAACAAACAACAACAACAATAAACAACAACAAATTATAAACAACAACAAACAACAATAAACAACAACAAACAACAATAAACAACAAACAACAATAAACAAATGATAAACAACAACAAACAACAATAACAAATGATAAACATCAACAAACAACAACAACACATGATAAACATCAACAAACAACAATAAACAACAACAAACAACAATAAACAACAACAAACAACAACAAACAAATGATAAACAACAACAAACAACAACAACAAATGATAAACATCAACAAACAACAACAACACATGATAAACATCAACAAACAACAATAAACAACAACAAACAATGACAATAAACAACAACAAATGATAAACAACAACAAACAACAAATGATAAACAACAACAAACAACAACAAATGATAAACAACAACAAATGATAAACAACAACAAACAACAATAAACAACAATAAACAACAACAAATGATAAACAACAACAAACAACAACAAATGATAAACAACAACAAACAACAATAAACAACAATAAACAACAACAAATGATAAACAACAACAAACAACAATAAACAACAACAAATGATAAACAACAACAAACAACAAATGATAAACAACAACAAACAACAACAAATGATAAACAACAACAAACAACAATAAACAACAACAAATGATAAACAACAACAAACAACAATAAACAACAACAAACAACAATAAACAACAATAAACAATAAACAAATGATAAAAAACAACAAACAACAACAACAAATGATAAACATCAACAAACAACAACAACACATGATAAACATCAACAAACAACAATAAACAACAACAAACAACAATAAACAACAACAAACAACAATAAACAAATGATAAACAACAACAAACAACAACAACAAATGATAAACATCAACAAACAACAACAACACATGATAAACATCAACAAACAACAATAAACAACAACAAACAACAATAAACAACAACAAACAACAATAAACAAATGATAAACAACAACAAACAACAACAACAAATGATAAACATCAACAAACAACAACAACACATGATAAACATCAACAAACAACAATAAACAACAACAAACAATGACAATAAACAACAACAAATGATAAACAACAACAAACAACAAATGATAAACAACAACAAACAACAACAAATGATAAACAACAACAAATGATAAACAACAACAAACAACAATAAACAACAATAAACAACAATAAACAACAACAAATGATAAACAACAACAAACAACAACAAATGATAAACAACAACAAACAACAATAAACAACAATAAACAACAACAAATGATAAACAACAACAAACAACAATAAACAACAACAAATGATAAACAACAACAAACAACAAATGATAAACAACAACAAACAACAACAAATGATAAACAACAACAAACAACAATAAACAACAACAAATGATAAACAACAACAAACAACAATAAACAACAACAAACAACAATAAACAACAAACAACAATAAACAAATGATAAACAACAACAAACAACAACAACAAATGATAAACATCAACAAACAACAACAACACATGATAAACATCAACAAACAACAATAAACAACAACAAACAACAATAAACAACAACAAACAACAATAAACAAATGATAAACAACAACAAACAACAACAACAAATGATAAACATCAACAAACAACAACAACACATGATAAACATCAACAAACAACAATAAACAACAACAAACAATGACAATAAACAACAACAAATGATAAACAACAACAAACAACAAATGATAAACAACAACAAACAACAACAAATGATAAACAACAACAAATGATAAACAACAACAAACAACAATAAACAACAATAAACAACAACAAATGATAAACAACAACAAACAACAACAAATGATAAACAACAACAAACAACAATAAACAACAATAAACAACAACAAATGATAAACAACAACAAACAACAATAAACAACAACAAATGATAAACAACAACAAACAACAAATGATAAACAACAACAAACAACAACAAATGATAAACAACAACAAACAACAATAAACAACAACAAATGATAAACAACAACAAACAACAATGCATGACCTGCAAAGAACAAACGATAATAAACCTGCACAGAACAACAGACAACAAACAAGGATAAACAACAAACAATAAATTATAAACAATAAACAACAACAAACAATAAACAACAACAATAATAAACATCAATAAACAACAACAAACCACGACAAACAACAATAAACAACAATAAACATCAACAAACAATAAACAACAACAACAAACAACGACAAACAACAATAAACAACAACAATAAACATCAACAAACAATAAACAACAAGCCACAATAAACAAAAACAATAAATGACCTGCAAAGAACAAACGATAATACACCTGCACAGAACAACAAACAAACAAGAATAAAAAACAAACAACAATAAACAACCTGCACAGAACAACAACTGACAACAAACCTGCACAGAAAACACAAGAAAACAACAATAAACATCAATAACCAACCTGCAGAGAACAACAAACAACAATATAAACTTTAACTTAAAAAGTTAAACATAGATGAGTTTTTAAAAGAGCTGCACGATATCGGAAATGATTGCGATATTTTATAAGTCTATTAAGATCTGCGATATCGATATTATTGTGATATTTAAACACACTTTTGACTAAAGCTGAAACTAAGGATTATTTTAGTCGTCAGCGATTATTTCTATTGTGGATTCAGACATAGAATAAACTGACATTTTTAACCAAATAAATGTTGAAATCTTGTGAATGAAGCTTCTAGAGAGAATATTTATGAATAAAGTGTAGAATTGAGGAAAATCAGAAATGGTCTGTTCTTTTGTGTCATTTTTCTTTAAAGGCAACAAAAAACGTGTTTAAACGTGACAAACACCAGGCTTCTAGAGAGAGAAAATTAATAAATAAAGTGTATTATTGGTGAAAATTCAAAGCAGTTTATTCTTTTTTTGTAATTTTTCATTAATAATGTCACTGTGTTTGATGTAAAAGTCTCTAAGTTTGTGTTTTAGAGTCTGTTTAGTCCAGAGAACGACGACGTCATCAAAACGCGACTGACTTTATTGTTTACAGTCGACTTCACGATGATTCTATTAATTGTTGCAGCTTTATTTCTGACGCAATTATGTCTGTTTTATTAAAATTAAAACCAACAAATATAAAACCGAGGCTAATTCAGTTTTTCTCTTTTCACATTCCATTTTAAATTCACTTTTAACACAGACTTAAAGCTGCACGACGGAGCTTTTCTCCCGTTCCTTCGGACAAACTGCGCAGAATCCGAGCTCGTGCGTCGGACTCACCCATGCACGGACAGTAGAGCACGTATCCGCTCTCGTCCCACCGCAAACCGTGCGCCAAAGTCCCGCCGAGGAGGAGAAAGGCGCACAGAAGCGGGACTCCGGGGCCGAGGCGGAGGGACGCAGCTCCTCCGGCCGCCATTGTGGTTCGAGCTTCTCCCGGCGTGCTTTGCGAGCGCTGCGTGTGGCCCGTCGTGCGTCGCTGCGTCACGGCGTCGCCCTCTGCCGGAGCGGAGGGCGTGCAGCGAGTGTTTGTTAAGAGTTTTTTTAAATTCATCAAAAACATCAACAACTGTATTTTTATTTTTTTAAAGAATAACAAAGCGAAGTTTATAGATACTTCAAAAATCTGTAAGAAATGTTAAAAATAAATAAATAAAATAAAATAAAATAAAATAAAATAAAATAAAATAAAATAAAATAATAATAATAAATAAAGAAATACAGTAATAAATATATAAATAAAGAAATTATTATTAATAATAATAATAATAATCATCATAATAATAATCATAATCATAATAATAAATAAAAACATGTTGAATTCCTGTAAGTTTCCTTTCAAAAGGTGTGTTTAATATAATGTGATTTCACTGGAAAAACTATGAAAATATGTCATTAAAAGCCTCAGACTCATGTGAGAGTCAGAGCTGCTTTAAACATATTTAACACTGCTGCATTTACCAAACATTTAAAGCACTTTATGACACTCAAATCCTGATTTTTAGGTTTTGCTTGATAAATACGCAACTCAGAAAGGTTGAGCCCACAATCGTTTTTCATTTTTTCACAGATATATTACACACTTTTACACAAATAATACTTTTAAGAGATGAAAACACAATTTTGAGACAGAGAAAGCAGTCATTAGAGCTGTGGTCGACTAAAGACCTGCTTCATCAAACAATTAATCGATTAAAAAGTGGATTTGACAAAAATATATCTAAATTATGAAGTCTGTCCGTGTTTCTGACACAAACTGAGCTCAAAAAACTGCTCTGGAACTCATGCTAAAACTACTGTTTATGCAGAAAAATACTAATAAACAGTGTATTTATATGTTCCATGTTATAAGTTTGATTAAACTCATGATTCTCTTAAATCTTCAGCTAAAACTCACAACATTCATCTTCAACATTCTGAGATAAGAACATGAGCTAATAAGGGCTTGAGTTAAATAATATTTATCTTAATTTAGATTTCAGAACAAGCCGCTGTCCCAGGCACAGGGCGGAGACGACTACCTTGAGTTGAATAATCTTTGTCAGAGGCACCTGCTGTCACTGCCCTGAATCCACTTTCATTGGATCAGGACAGACTTGTGGCCCAAAGATCTACCTGAACTTCAGTGTATTTTTGCTCTGTATAAACTCTCACTGTTCACTCAGTGGAGATCTCGTTCTGGCTTCTACAATTCAAAGAAGTGAATCTAAATTAAATGTGAAGCAGCGACTGTTGCTTGTTTTACTTCTACTTCCCTCAACCCTGGATTAGCCACACCTCGTCTGCCTGGACGAACTCCTTCTACTTTAGATGAACTGTTCCTCATCTCCTGCTGGAGGATCTCTCTACACTGGTGGACTGCTCCTCGTCCTGCTGGAGGATCTCTCTACACTGGTGGACTGCTCCTCGTCCTCCTGGAGGAACTCTTTAAAGCCACCTCCCTCTTGAGTGGTTCTGGTTCAGTCCAAGTGGATGTCAGTCCTAGTTCATCTGCAGCCTGTCCGTCCGTGGGAGTAGGATCTCTCCTTCACTGTGGTTCTCCTGAGGTTTATACTTTGTCCCGTGGGGTTTTTTGTAGTTTTTCCTGAAGGAGGGTCAAAGGACAGGGGCATTCTGGGACAGTTATCTGAACTGCTTTGACCTGTGGCCCATCGAGACAACTGTTGTTGTGATTTTGGGCATTAGAAAAATAAATTGATTTGATTTGATTTGATTTACTTTTGTCTGGACATGTGCACCAAACCCTGGCCCTGAGCGGCTCCCAGACTCCTCCTGGTGTTAAACCATGGTCTGGTCTCAAACATGTTCATCTTAATGTGTGCAGCTTATACCAAAGATGGACGTGGTCAGAATCTGGGTGAAATCAACAGGTGCAGATGTTTTTTATCATTTCTGAAACTTTGCTAAATCTTATACAAATGAAGACAATAACATCCTCTGGTCGCACTGAAAGAACGAACAAGGGCGGCCTGTAGTTATTTGTTAAATCAGGATTCAATGCTCTGTTCTGTCCCAATCAATTACTAAACAAATAGAATGTTTGGCTGGATAACTGGATAAGCCACGCCCCCTCTGTGTCCCAGATTGATTAGTGGTCGTGTGAGGTACTGCAGCCTTTTTCTAAAATGTCACATTATAATCACAGACAGGACTGAATTATTATCAGTATTTAAATAAAATAGAAGGAAATGTTCTTTTCTACCGTTTATAAAATCACACAGAATCACCGTTTTTATCTGAAGTGACGTCACACAAACATGTGCGAGTCACGTGAACGAGCGTCGGACGATACAAACAGAAGCTCGTGGAAAAGGCTCGACTAGAGACACCTGTAAGTTGTATTTTATTTCATTTCAGACGCTTCACGTGTGTCTAACATGAAGAACACAATTACAATCACACAAGCTAACGCTAACACAAAGACCTGCAGCTGCTGGTCGTTCACGTCGCTCAAAGCATCATGGGGGATTGTGGTCACATGGCGCCCTAAAGCAAAGATGGCCGCCTCCGTATCAGGAAGTAAAGCAAAGATGGCCGCCTCCGTATCAGGAAGTAAATGCGGAAGTAAGAAACTTTTTTGGGGTCATGAACCAATGAGCTCAGGCCACAGGGAGGAACAGGACGCCATTTTGGATTCATCTTCCAGGTTTTATTATAGTTCTATGGTAAGTACAAATTCCAATCATGTAAATATTTCACCAAGTTCTTGCACTTTAATCATATTTATTTAACTTTACTTTACTTTAACTCACTTTTACACCAATCAATTAATCAACATTTTAAAACGTATTTATTTTATCATCAGCCCATGTGATGGACTCATTAAGATCTGAACAAATGTGCCTCATGAGCTGCTCTGGGCGTCTTCTGTGTCTGAAGTGATCGCTGTGTTGTTGCTGCTGTAGAAACAATAAAATCCCAAAATGTAAACCACGCATTTTAAACACTTTAATGAACAAGCTTTTCTTCATGATTTGTCGACTGTGAGATGTGAACATATAGAGCCACTACCAGCTGTAGAGCGTGGACATTTTTAAAGTAAAGTTTTATGTAAATTGTAAATAAACACACCCCTTTAAGTAACTGCAGAGTGAAAGGACGAGAACATCCCTGGTTTTCCCCAGAATTGGCCGATGCCTCACATGAGCGTAAGAGCATGAAGCAAGGAAGAGAAACAGATTCTTCTGTCGATGGGTCTGATTTCAAACAACTTAGAAATCAATGCACTTCTCTCATCAAAAAGACAAAACTGTAATATTTTTTGGCTGTGACCTCTGAGAATGATCCACAGAAAGTACTTAAGTCACTTTCTGAGTGTGAAAGGTAAAACAGGAAACAGGAAGTGGTGGGAGGGGTAAAAGTTTGAAAAGGCAGAGAGTGGGAAATCTAGGCCTTTCTGGACTTTACAAAGTATATTGGGAAAAGGGGATCGCAAACACAGCAAGGCATTAATGGGGTTTTTAAAGGACACAGGGTTATATTATAAGATATAGAGAATAATTGGTCTGTCATCTAGTTAGGGCACAGGTGTTTTTTTTGTTTTGTTTTTCCTTCCCTTAGTAAATACCATTAGAATGTAAACTGAAGGCTATCACCCTGAGATACAGACCACGGTACAGTAGGTGGCGGCATGTACCTAACTTGATGGTTGTGACCCGCCAAACAATCAGAAGAAGAAGAAGAAGAAGAATCTAGGCCTTTCACTCCACCCGCTCATTAAATCAAGCAGAGGGCGGCTGAGAACCAGGAGAAAAAGCAGAGAATCAGGAGAGCACCAGATCTGTGTTCAAAAGAACTCTTAAAAGGTAAAGATTAAATACTTAGCAAACAAATGATGTGAGTTGATTTCATGACACTCACCTTATACCCTGCAGGAGAAGCCCCATCAGAGAATAAGGCTTGTCTGGGAGTTGTGCTTAACTTAACAAAAAAGGTGAATATTTAAATTATGAACCGTTACCACAAATAACTCCATTTCCCACAAAAAGAATTCTAATTACAACACACCTCTCCATATAGGTCAAGCTGCCTGCAGGCCTCTACGGCTGTTTGAAAATGCTTGTGGTGTGATCTAAAAGGTATTTTGTTTAACTGTTTTATTTTTAATGTGTTAAATGTTTGTTTTATAATTAGAAATGTTTTATCTTTTGTAGTTCACACAAAAGCCGGTCACTGTTTTTCCCTAAAAAGCTTCAGATACAGAATACTTGGGCTTATACTTTGTGTGGTGTGTGCCTCGACTATCTTAGAGCTGCTATCTGTTTTTGTTTTTATCAAGATTGGTGCGGCTGTGAAATTAAACTGCTCTGTAGCTCTAATGGTGTCTAGTGCACAAATTGTTTTAAATATGGCCCTAATCAGTTGATTTTAACTCTGGCTGTCAGCCATTTGGAAATGTATCATGAAGTTTGTCTGTGGGAAATAAATACTACCCATTTAAATTATAAAAAAGTCTTACTGTCACTCAGTTACATGTGAACAAAATATCTCAGTCTTTTGTTTTCAAAGATTCCGTCCCAGTTCATGGTTAAACTTGTTTTATTGAACACTTTATCATCTGGTTTCTTGTTGAACTCTGCAGACACTCCGTGAATCCCTGGTGTTTTCTGGAGAAAGCTTTAATCTTGTACCTTTTAGTGTCCAGGAAATGCAAAAGGCTCTAAAACCTCAGCTCACAGAAGCCTCTGGACCGGAGCTGATGGAGCTTCACTTTTAGACGTTGGCAGTGATTTTAATGCAGAGCCACGTTCAATCATTTTTAATATTTCAATTAAAACTAAAGAAATCCCATCAGTTTGGAAATCAGCTTTTATCCCACCTTTTATTAAAAGACCCAGCCGTTATGTCTAATTATTGACCAATAACAAATGTGTTTTATCAAAAATTAAAAATTAATAGGACTTTTATATGGATTCAGCCTGGACTTTTTAACTTTATTACAAGTCCCTAAACCAAATTTTCATCTTCAGCTTTGAAAGAGTCAAAACCAACAAAAGCCCAAACACGTGTCACTGACAAAATCTACAAACACCAGCTTCACTTCTTCATAGATAAAAAAAATAAAAATAAATAACTTTATATTTGGTTAACTGTAATCAGAGTAAATCAGACACAAAACACCAGAGTCTGAGCTTCACAAAGAGTCAGACAAGAGTTTGATCCAAAAGTTCAAGCTTCAGTTTGAGGCTCGTTTTAGTCCCACGTTTGAGGAGAATCAGGTCCGAACTGTAAGAGTTCATGTTTGGTCCTGTCTGGTTGTTTGTCTGGTTGTTTGTCTGGTTGCTAGGCAACAGTCGGCTGCTTTGAATTGAACTTTGAGACGGTTCATCCAATGGAATCCCTCTGAGGTCATGACATCATCACATTCTAGAACGCGGCCCGTCGTGACTCAAAGGTCGTGTTCCAGAATGTGATGATGTCATGACCTCAGATGTGTTCCATTGGACCTGAAGCGGCTCACCATTGGCTGATGGAACGTTAAACTAGTGCTGTTTGCTGACGTGTGATTGGTCACATCGTGGCCAATCACATGAAAGCACTTTGTCTTTGTGACACGTCAAAGACACGAGGATATATAATGAGCCGACGACAAGTGACAAACGACAGACGAGAAACTGAACTACAATACGCAGCAGAGAGCACTGCATTCACTCTGTAACAAACAAACTGTGTCAAAATGTTTAGCTTTTGGAGAAAGAAACGGGACAAGGAGAAGCTCTCTTTGAGGAGCGAGAACCAGGCCCTGAGGAGTAAATACGAGGACGCTCTGTCCATGAACCAAAGGTTGAATGAAGAGCTCTGCGTTCTTCAGAAACAACTGAAAAGTCAGACTGAAGGATGTGAAGAGGAGAAGCTGCAGGCCCCAGAGCTCTCAGCGAGCCACTGGGAGCAAGTCGTGGCCGAGAATGAACAAATGATTGACGATCTGTGCAAAAGTTTAAAGCAAGGACAGGAGTGTAAAGACCTGCTCCTGCACAACCTGGAGCACAGGAAGTCTGTCATAGAAAGTCTGAAGGAAAAGTTAGTAGAGGCAGAATTAAATGTTGCAAGTTTACAGCAAAGTTTACAGGAGCAGGAGGAAAAAGACAAGCAGCACCGAGAGAAACTAACGCTGACGCTTCAGTTAAACCAGCGCCTGAACGAAGAGTTGAGCTTCAAAAATAAGCTCCTCCTGAAACAGGACGAGGAGGCTGTGGAGGCCAAAGGGAAGATTAAAACGCTCGAAGAGAGCCTTGCATTAGAACGCCTCCAAAACACAAACAAAACCATGCAGCGCCAGCTGCTGGACGAGAGGGAAAAGAACAAGAAACTGCAAGAGTTTTCTTTGAGGGACAAAGAGGAGATCTGTTCCTTGACAGCAGAAATCGAGGAGTTGATGAACTCCCAAACTCAGGACAGGAGTTATTACGAGGAACAGCTGGCAAAAATGACCAGAAAAGCGGACGACGCTCTGGAAGAGCAGAAACGCAGCAAGAACCTGGTGCTGGCGTTAGAAAAAGACCTTCTAGAACTGAGTGAGTGCTTTGAGCATAACACTCAGCTTCTGCTCGAAGAAAGGAACGAAAACGAGCAGCTACGAAAAGAGAGGCAAACGGCCAAGGAATATATCGAAAGAATTGAGGTAGATTTTTCCTTCAACTTAAATCTTCTTCAGAAAGAGAGGCTTGAACGAGCAGAACTAAAAGAGCAGCTCAAGAGGGAGAAGCAAAAGATGGAGAAGAACCAGGAGGCAGACGAGAGTCTGAAACTGGAGGAGCGTGAAGAAGTGACCCCAGGAGGTGGAGCAGGAGGAGAGATAAGATGTAATTAGGTGATTTAAAGTGTTTGACCATAAACTCTGACTCTGTAAAAAGAACAGTCTGGACTTTACACAATGCAGACGGTTCTTGTTGTACAGTGTAGGAGGCAGAGGTCAAAGGTCAGAGGCAGGAGAGTCAGGAGTGAAGGGGCAGAAGAGACGCTGGGCCGAGTCCAGACCTGGTGTAGACCTGGTCTGGGCTCTTAGACCTACACTCCAGGGCTTTTACCCACCGTTGTTTCTTCTTGTTCCTCTTCATTTGCAGGCTTTTGTTTCTCTTAATCCTGTTTCAGGCATAAACTCAGACACTGGACGTCCCACACTGCAGGGGGTGCTTTTTGTACCTCCACCTGGTCATGGGCTCAAAGCTCAAAATAAAGTCATGTAACTCAAACCCAAATCCACTTTATTTGTTGCACATTTTATAAACAGAAGTGTTTCCAAAGCTGCACAGACACAAACATAAAACGGCAAAAACAAAGGATATAATAACAACTCCATTTGATCTTACGGCTTGTAAAACCAGTCAAATCAAATCCAAGCAAAATCATAAAATAGAAATAAATGAATAGAATAAATACATTTAAAAATGATAATACACAGTAATTATTATGGACCTTTGCCTCCTGTTTTATCAATAACTTACCTGTGTGAGCTTAAAGCGGGTGAATTAATCCTGGTTCCCTGGTCCCACCCAAAACAGGGTGTTAAACTACTAGGAGACAACTGCGGGTGAGTTGGTTAAATTGTTAGTTTAACCCTTTAGCGACCGCTCGTCCTGCCACATCTGTATAAGTGACGTGGGCTCCAGCCTGGAGCAAACACAAGATATGACGGGGTTAAAGTTCAAGTGAACATTGGATATTTTAGAACGTGAGTGGAACCCCAACAGTTGTGATTACAGATTATTAACTCTAGAGCTTTGCCTTTGGGCTCAGCTCTTTCTTTACAACGGTCCTCCATCTTGTTTCAGTGTGACTTGTTGTTGCTCGAGTTCATTAAACATTTTACACAAATCAATCGACTTTATGTAACATTTTATCTGAGACTTTTCCCTCGTTTGTCGTTAGCTTTAACAGAGTTCTCGTCAAATGGAAGTGCATTTATATTACCCCACCCGTGTCAGAGAGGGGTGGGAAGGTAAACCCCTGAGAGGGAACACAAGAGACAGACAGGTGAGCCTCGTGCATCACTCGACTGCAGGGTTTATTCTGCAGTTCTGCCCCTTGGTGTCCTAACTCCTGCTGCCGGTGTGCCCCCTTGTGACACTCCAAAGTATTGCATTACACAGTAAAGGCACTTGTACTTACTCCAGACACTGTGATATTTAAAACATAGTGGGGGTGTCTGTTTTTTTTTTAATCACTCAAAATAACATATGAAATGCCTTAATCTATTTTAGCTGGTTTAACCCTTTTTAGCACATTTAAATAACGTACTATTACTGTGAGCCTTACATTTACAACAAAAGTGTGATCTGTGGCAAAAAGAGGCAAAAGTGGGCGGGGCACAATAAGGTGAATTGCAGATATGAGTTTGACTTTTCCAGTCGTTCACTGACCACCCCAAATGAACCTGTCGCCACACGAGAAAAACCAAACAACAAAAACCACAACAAGAGCTTTCTGGAGGGGCCTGGACTTAAAGGGCCTCAGGTCGGACTCATTTAACTAAAACGCAGTTAAGATAAATATATCTCAAATTCTGCTAAAATCTTCACGAATTTGACCCCAGTTTAGCTGTTCTTTTAGGTTTTTACTTCCTGGTTGTAAATGATGACATCACACTAGGAAATTACCAAGAAACATTCTGTACATTTGGCCAAAACTCATCCAATGTCACGTTTTTTTTTATTTGACAAAGAAAAATACATGTGAACATCTTTATTTTGTTGAATCAACGTTTAAAGGGTCAAAAAGTAGTTTATTTTGAGGAAATTATGCATAAACTTTGTCTCACAGTGTGATGTCATCAATTTGTTCACTTCCTGTAATTTTCTACATATTTCATCCATTATTTACATACAAACAGCTCCTGATTGGTGTAAAACTATAATTTATATTCACCACAGCCATTGAGACTCTGAATAAAGTCAAGGGTACAGTTTCCCGGGGCCCACAGCAGGGAAGGGCCCTCAAAAACATGTTTTTGATGTTTTTTTTCTACTTTCTACACATTAATCTAGTTATGTTGTAATATTATTTATTATCTTATTGATTTTGTATATTAATGATTTAGGTCAAAATGTCTCTGAAGCTAATTTATATTTTTACGCTGATGACACAATCAGAATCGGTTTATTTTCATTGTCAGTGATCAAAATGCACAAACACAGGAACTTCCTTCGGCGTCAGGTGCAACATAATGTGCAGTAATTTACAGTTTGGATCATCTCTTGAACAGACTGTTGAATTCCTGCAAGAAGCATTTGTAACTGTCCAGCATCACTTCTTTAACTAAAGTTAGTCCTTAACGTTGACAAAACTAAGTGGATGTTGTTTTGTCTTGTGTCGTCCCAGAGGTGTTCTTGGGCTTTTTCTTTTCTTCTTCTTTTGAGGTGAAAAGTGTCCTGTTACTGCAGCCTTCCTCCCTGTGTTGGATCATGGTCTTTCTTCTATGAATGCTTCTTCTGCTCGTCTTCAGACGTTGGACTCTGTTTACCATCTGCCTCTCTGTGTTTTATTTTTATTATTTGATACAAAAATGTTGTGTAGCAGGACATCCTAAGTTGTCTTTTGTGTTATGCAGCAGAAAATCTTTCTTTTTTGTTTATTTGTTTATTGTTTGTAAAGCATCGCACTGAAGTGTACGATTTTTGTTGATAAGGGGCAGATATCATAAGCTTTTGCTTCTTTCTGTGCCCTTTCATTCATCATCTCTGTAGATGACAGATGTAGTTGTTTTTATTTTGTTGCTATGAATGAAATGAATAAAAAAAAGTAAAAAAAAAAAAAAAAAAAAAGAAATTTTATTCATAGACATAAAAACGATGGACCGATGGTCGTCACTCCGCCCCATTCATTTTTTTACCGCTCAGTCACATGGATGTATTAAATGAACTGGATAAGCCCCGCCCCCTCTGTGTCCCAGGTTGATTAGTGGTCGTGTGAGGTACTGCAGCCTTTTTCTAAAATGTCACATTATAATCACAGACAGGACTGAATTATTATCAGTATTTAAATAAAATAGAAGGAAATGTTCTTTTCTACTGTTTCTAAAATCACACAAATTACCGTTTTTATATGAAGTGACGTCACACAAACATGTGTGAGTCACATGAACGAGCGTCGGACGATACAAACAGAAGCTCGTGGAAAAGGCTCGACTAGAGACACCTGTAAGTTGTATTTTATTTCATTTCAGACGTGAAGAACACAATTACAATCACACAAGCTAACGCTAACACAAAAACATGCAACATGCTGCTGTGTTTTCTCTGATTTCACTGACATTGTTTCCAGGGGCGTCGGGCTGGGGGGGGGGTACTGTTTCCCGGGGCCCACAGCAGCGAAGGGCCCTCAAAAGCATGTGATGTTTTTTTCTTCTCACTTTTTTCTACACTTTAATCTAGTTGTGTTGTAATAAAATTAATTGTGGTTGAGTACAGTCCCCATCACCCCTTAAAGGTGCTGTTCCCAGATTTTTACTGTTTTGCAACGGGAAAACAGAACTAATTCATGTGCGGATCTTTTTATGTCAGTAATAGTAAAATCTGTTTTGCTTTAGCATAAATGTATCGTAAAAGCATCTGTTCGGGTGAAAATGAGACCTAAGTGCTTTCTCTGCATCCGCCGTTAGCATGCTAATGTCTGTTAGCTTCACCAGGAACAGCAAAACCTACGCTGGGCTCAGAGACTTGTGAAAAGGACTTCTAAACTCATGAATATTTACGATGCTGGGGCTGCATTTGGGAAAGAGAGCGACGCATGAGACGGATGGAAGAGTTTAAAAGGAACTGGATCTGGTTTTCACGTTTCAAAACAATAAAAATCAAGTACAGTGGCTTTAAAAAGAGAAAAATCATTGTTCAAATTTTAGCCAAGTTGTAAATAAATTAAACATAAAGCAGTGATTCTAATTTTAAGTTTGTGCATTTTCTTAGTAAATAACACCTTATGAGAAGTTATTTAAATTAGTGGTGACACTTTATAATAATTACACTTATTCCTGCCTTAATAAAGCATGAACAAAGACTTAATTCATAATCAACAAATAGTTTATTAAGAATGATTCACAAATGATTAACAAATATAACTCTAATTTCTAACCTTATCCTTAATTAAGTGGTTATTAATCCTGAATTGTGTTTAATAAACTATATATTCATTATTAATTAAGTCTTTGTTGATGCTTTATTAAGACAAAATAAGATGTAGTTATTATAAAGTGGTACCAAATGAGTCTGTAGTTATTGGAAAAACAGACCAGGAGTTACAGGAAGTCCATACATTAGTGAGTTATTGTTAAAGAAATCGTGAATGAAAAAATAACAATAATAACCACATTTGCGAAGATACTATGTGTGAGAGGCTTCTGTCACTTGTTTAGTTTCCATCTTATTTTCTTTATTATTGCAGATCTTTGTTTATTATTAGTGAATATTTCGTCTGGGATTAAAGGGCCCATGACAGGTTCAACGACTGGTTTAACTAAAATGCAGTTAAGATAAATATATTTCAATTTCTACTCAGATCTTTACACATTTTACCTCAGTTTAGCTGTTCTTTTAGGTTTATAATTGTACATCCTGGTTGTAAAATATGACATCACACTAGGAAATTACCATAGCAACCACACTGTACACTGGGCAAAACTCAAATAATGCCACAGATTTAGTTCATTTGACAAAGAAACATATGTAAACACCTTTATTTTGTTGAATTAATGTTTAAAGGGTCAAAAAAGTAGTTTATTTTGTGTAAATTCTGCATAACCTTTGTCTCACAGTGTGATGTCATCAGTTTGTTTACTTCCTGTCATTGTCAACAGATGTTTTCACTTTTATCAACAAATGTGGACCTGATTGTTGTAAAACTATAATTTATATTCACAAGAGGCAGTAATGCACTGAATAAAGTCACAATTAGAAAATCCTAAAAACCTGTCATACGCCCTTTAAGTTAGGGGGGTTTGTAAAGTTGTTTGGTGATTTTTATTTTTACTTGGGGCTAAATTGTCAACTATATTGCTTTAAATGTATGTAACCGAGGGGCAGGTCTTTATCTATTAGTTTTTAATTAAAACAATTTAAACCAATATAAAAGGATGCAGTGAATGGTTAAAAAGAGACAAATTAAAATGTACAATAAAAAAAAAAACGGTTTATTTTCTAAATAAAAACAAAGACAATGATAAACACATCCTAAAAATCAAGGAAAATACTTTAAAACTGTATTTATTATATATTCTAAAAATGGGAAAGATTTATAACAAATTTTAAAAGAAACTGCTCAGGGCTAGCCGGCCATGGGTGCACGCAGTAGAGGCCACTAATATTTATGGGACAGAGTACTCACTACAGTCCGTGCAACACACGCACACAAAAACACAGCAAATTATGATCGAAAATAAAGCATGCAAGTATGTGAAGGGGGAGCAGAAAATACCACAACACACGAGGGGTGATGGAGCTGAAGTGAGAAACTCTACCACCAACCCTCCACCTGGCGGGCAACCACGCGCGAACCAGACCCTGGAGCCACCACAGACACACCATTAATAAAATCACAGTTTACTTTACAAACAGGGTGTAACAAAGTGCAGCAACAGTGGATTTGGTCACACGGCTGAGTCAAAGCAAACCAAAGAATAAACAATTAAGACCCAAATAAAAACGGCAGAGCCCATCAGCATCTAAGGCCTGGTATGGCGTAGCAAACACGCGGCCACTGGGCAACCGGCTGTATTAACCCGAGTCTAAAACACAACCACTCGTACAGACACACAACACCTACCAGGCCTACAGCACTCGAGGGAACCACGATCAGACGGCAACAGCAGGACACGAGGCTTGCCTTTGCAGTGGAAACAGCTAGCTTCGACTGGCTTCTACCACGCTTTAAATGCTAGGGCAAATTAGCGGGGGACGCGGAAGCACGGGGGCCCCACCTCATACGGTGGCCCGTAAGGGACATCGGTCACATGTAGTTTTCATTTTCCATTTTTGTTTCTTTCTGTGGCGCAATCTTTTTTCATTTGCGGCACGCTTTTTGGGTTGACATGAAACCAC
Source organism: Rhinogobius similis (assembly GCA_019453435.1). Taxonomy (NCBI): domain Eukaryota; kingdom Metazoa; phylum Chordata; class Actinopteri; order Gobiiformes; family Gobiidae; genus Rhinogobius; species Rhinogobius similis. The sequence goes on from CM033624.1 coordinate 39,247,121, forward strand.
GGCACGCCAACTACAGTTTAAACATGACCAAACCAGACCATTTAGTTTTGTTTGGTTCTTTAAATTTGTCAATAGTGATGGTTTTGCTTTCGTTTTTGGATCAGAAGTTGCTCAGGACAATCCAAAAATGATAAATGAGTCAATTCCATCCACAACTGTCAATATGTGAACTGAAACTGGACATTTCTTCAAGGCGCACCAGGCCAAACCTCAAGGCGCACTGGTGTTCCCCGGCACTGGTTGAAAATCAAGGCTGTAGCGGGTGGTGCCTCCGGGCGTCGCTGCAGCCACTCAGGGTCGTTCACCCGCGGAGGGGCCGGTGTCCGCGGGGAGCCGTGGCCCACGCCGTTAATCAAGTGTTTAAGTTTAAATGTTCTCACAGCTTTAATGTTTTTTTAATGTTTTTGTCGTGATTCTGTTTTAATCGTATGTTTTATGTTGGATCCACGTTGTATTTTGCCGTTTGCGGTGAACTGTGAGCTGTGTGCACTGGTGACGACACACGCCATGGCATGTCCAAACTAAGGCCCGGGGGCCAAATGTGGCCCTTAGACCAATTTTTCTTGGCCCTTAGTCTTCCTGGTGAACTGGCCCACATTGTCCTGATAAGTACTATTTACAGCACATTTCAGATTTTCTACAATTCCAACCTAAATAACTAACATTTTGGTGCAGCACAGACCTGATATTAAGACACTGAGACTGAATGTAGATGTGGTGGAGCTTAAAACATCAGATAAATGCAGCTTTTTTGAACGTTTCATGATTGATTTGTGGCCCTCCGCTTGGTCTATATTTCAATATGTGGCCCTCGATGGAAAAAGTTTGGACAGCCCTGGTTTAGAGTCTACATTGTGCCCTGCTGTGCTTTGTCTTGTCTTTACGTTTAAGTTAAGTCTTGTCTCGTGGTTTTTGCAAACGTGAAGGACTAACTGCATGTTCTTTTTGTTTTGTTGTGTTCGTGGTCACATCCTCCTTCTGTCACTGGTTCTGATGAAACCTGACCGTTTGCAGTGAAGTATTTGGTGTTTGTCGTGGTCACTGGTTGCAGTGAGCCGTTCTGGTTCTGGTTTTGTGGTTTATCCGCCGCACACACGTCTTCATTCAGGAATCAACCAAGAAATATCATTGCACGTCTGTCAGTGACTATTTGGGGAGAACAAACTTATTTGTGTTCTAAATAAATATTGTAAACTTTACTTTTGACTCATTCACTCGTTTTCTCGGCCAGTTAAAGTTAGGCTGTTTGTTGTAGGTTCTGGACTCTCTGGGGTCGTCCTGGGGTCGTCCTGGACTCTCTGGGGTCGTCCTGGACTCTTTAGGGTCGTTCTGGGGTCGTCCTGGACTCTCTGGGGTCGTCCTGGGCTCTCTGGGGTCGTCCTGGGCTCTCTGGGGTCGTCCTGGACTCTTTGGGGTCGTTCTGGACTCTCTCCGGGGTCGTCCTGGACTCTCCGAGGTCGTCCTGGACTCTCTCCGGGGTCGTCCTGGACTCTCCGGGGTCGTCCTGGACTCTCCGGGGTCGTCCTTGACTCTCCGGGGTCGTCCTGGACTCTCCGGGGTCGTCCTGGACTCTTTGGGGTCGTCCTGGACTCTCCGAGGTCGTCCTGGACTCTTTGGGGTCGTTCTGGACTCTCTCCGGGGTCGTCCTGGACTCTCCGGGGTCGTCGTGGACTCTTTGGGGTCGTCCTGGGCTCTCCGGGGTCGTCCTGGTCTCTCTGGGGTCGTCCTGGGCTCTCCGGGGTCTTCCTGGTCTCTCCGGGGTCGTCCTGGGCTCTCCGGGGTCCTCCTGGGCTCTCCGGGGTCCTCCTGGGCTCTCTGGGGTCGTCCTGAATGCTCCGGGGTCGTCCTGGGCTCTTTGGGGTCGTCCTGGTCTCTCTGGGGTCGTCCTGGACTCTCCGGGGTCGTCCTGGACTCTCCGGGGTCGTCCTGGGCTCTCCGGGGTCGTCCTGGACTCTCCGGGGTCGTCCTGGACTCTGTGGGGTCGTCCTGGTCTCTCCGGGGTCGTCCTGGACTCTTTGGGGTCGTCCTGGACACTCCGCGGTCGTTCTGGTCGTCCTGGACTCTCTGGGGTCGTCCTGGGCTCTCCGGGGTCGTCCTGGACTCTCCGGGGTCGTCCTGGACTCTCAGGGGCCGTTCTGGTCGTCCTGGACTCTCTGGGGTCGTCCTGGACTCTCCGGGGTCGTCCTGGACTCTCCAGGGTCGTCCTGGACTCTCCGGGGTCGTTCTGGTCGTCCTGGACTCTCTGGGGTCGTTCTGGACTCTCCGGGGTCGTCCTGGACTCTGAGGGGTCGTCCTGGACTCTCCGGGGTCGTCCTGGACTCTTTGGGGTCGTCCTGGACTCTCCGGGGTCGTCCTGGACTCTCCGGGGTCGTCCTGGGCTCTTTGGGGTAGTCCTGGACTCTTTGGGGTCGTCCTGGACTCTCTGGGGTCGTCCTGGACTCTTTGGGGTCGTCCTGGGCTCTCCGGGGTCGTCCTGGGCTCTCCGGGGTCGTCCTGGACTCAGTGGGGTCGTCCTGGGCTCTCAGGGGTCTTCCTGGTCTCTCCGGGGTCGTCCTGGACTCTTTGGGGTCGTCCTGGGCTCTCTGGGGTCGTCCTGGACTCTTTGGGGTCGTCCTGGGCTCTCTGGGGTCGTCCTGGGCTCTCCGGGGTCGTTCTGGTCGTCCTGGACTCTCTGGGGTCGTCCTGGACTCTCCGGGGTCGTCCTGGACTCTCCGGGGTCGTCCTGGACTCTCCGGGGTCGTTCTGGTCGTCCTGGACTCTCTGGGGTCGTCCTGGACTCTCCGGGGTCGTCCTGGACTCTCCGGGGTCGTTCTGGTCGTCCTGGACTCTCTGGGGTCGTCCTGGACTCTCTGGGGTCGTCCTGGACTCTCTGGGGTCGTCCTGGACTCTCCGGGGTCGTCCTGGACTCTCCGGGGTCGTTCTGGTCGTCCTGGACTCTCCGGGGTCGTCCTGGACTCTCCGGGGTCGTCCTGGACTCTCCGGGGTCGTCCTGGACTCTCCGGGGTCGTCCTGGACTCTCCGGGGTCGTCCTGGGCTCTCTGGGGTCGTCCTGGACTCTCTCCGGGGTCGTCCTGGGCTCTCCGGGGTCGCCCTGGACTCACTCCGGGGTCGTCCTGGACTCTCCGGGGTCGTCCTGGACTCTCTCCGGGGTCGTCCTGGACTCTTTGGGGTCGTCCTGGACTCTCCTTGTCGTTCGGGTCGTCCTGGACTCTCTGGGGTCGTCCTGGGCTCTCCGGGGTCGTCCTGGACTCTCCGGGGTCGTCCTGGACTCTCCGTCGTTCTGGTCGTCCTGGACTCTCTGGGGTCGCCCTGACTCTCCGGGTCGTCCTGGACTCTCCAGGGTCGTCCTGGACTCTCCGGGGTCGTTCTGGTCGTCCTGGACTCTCTGGGGTCGTTCTGGACTCTCCGGGGTCGTCCTGGACTCTCCGGGGTCGTCCTGGACTCTCCGGGGTCGTCCTGGACTCTCCGGGGTCGTCCTGGACTCTCCGGGGTCGTTCTGGTCGTCCTGGACTCTCCGGGGTCGTCCTGGACTCTCCGGGGTCGTCCTGGACTCTCCGGGGTCGTCCTGGACTCTCCGGGGTCGTCCTGGACTCTCCGGGGTCGTCCTGGGCTCTCCGGGTCGTCCTGACTCTCTCGGGGTCGTTCTGGGCTCTCCGGGGTCGCTCTGGACTCTCTCCGGGGTCGTCCTGGACTCTCCGGGGTCGTCCTGGACTCTCTCCGGGGTTGTCCTGGACTCTTTGGGGTCGTCCTGAACTCTCCGCGGTCGTTCTGGTCGTCCTGGACTCTCTGGGGTCGTCCTGGGCTCTCCGGGGTCGTCCTGGACTCTCCGGGGTCGTCCTGGACTCTCCGGGGTCGTTCTGGTCGTCCTGGACTCTCTGGGGTCGTCCTGGACTCTCCGGGGTCGTCCTGGACTCTCCAGGGTCGTCCTGGACTCTCCGGGGTCGTTCTGGTCGTCCTGGACTCTCCGGGGTCGTCCTGGACTCTCCGGGGTCGTCCTGGACTCTCCGGGGTCGTCCTGGACTCTCCGGGGTCGTTCTGGTCGTCCTGGACTCTCTGGGTCGTCCTGGACTCTCCGGGTCGTCCTGGACTCTCCAGGAGTCGTCCTGGACTCTCCGGTCGTTCTGGTCGTCCTGGACTCTCTGGGGTCGTTCTGGACTCTCCGGGTCGTCCTGGACTCTCGGGTCGTCCTGGTGTCTCCGGGTCGTCCTGGACTCTTTGGGGTCGTCCTGGACTCTCCGGGGTCGTCCTGGACTCTCCGGGGTCGTCCTGGACTCTCTGGGGTCGTCCTGGACTCTTTGGGGTCGTCCTGACTCTTTGGGGTCGTCCTGGGCTCTCCGGGTCGTCCTGGACTCTTTAGGTTCGTCCTGGGCTCTCTGGGGTCATCCTGGGCTCTCCGGGGTCGTCCTGGACTCTTTGGGGTCGTCCTGGGCTCTCTGGGGTCGTCCTGGACTCTTTGGGGTCGTCCTGGGCTCTCTGGGATCGTACTGGACTCCCCGGGGTCGTCCTGGACTCTTTGGGGTCGTCCTGGACTCTCTGGGGTCGTTCTGGTCGTCCTGGACTCTCTGGGGTCGTCCTGGACTCTCTGGGGTCGTCCTGGACTCTCCGGGGTCGTCCTGGACTCTCTGGGGTCGTTCAGGTCGTCCTGGACTCCCTGGACTCTCCGGGGTCGTCCTGGACTCTCCGGGGTCGTCCTGGGCTCTCTGGGGTCGTCCTGGACTCTCTCCGGGGTCGTCCTGGGCTCTCCGGGGTCGCCCTGGACTCACTCCGGGGTCGTCCTGGACTCTCCGGGGTCGTCCTGGACTCTCTCCGGGGTCGTCCTGGACTCTTTGGGGTCGTCCTGGACTCTCCGCGGTCGTTCTGGTCGTCCTGGACTCTCTGGGGTCGTCCTGGGCTCTCCGGGGTCGTCCTGGACTCTCCGGGGTCGTCCTGGGCTCTCCGGGGTCGTCCTGGACTCTCCGTGGTCGTCCTGGTCTCTCCGGGGTCGTCCTGGACTCTCCGCGGTCGTTCTGGTCGTCCTGGACTCTCTGGGTTCGTTCTGGACTCCCCGGGGTCGTCCTGGACTCTCCAGGGTCGTCCTGGACTCTCCGGGGTCGTTCTGGTCGTCCTGGACTCTCTGGGGTCGTTCTGGACTCTCCGGGGTCGTCCTGGACTCTCCGGGGTCGTCCTGGACTCTTTGGGGTCGTCCTGGGCTCTCTGGGGTCATCCTGGGCTCTCCGGGGTCGTCCTGGACTCTTTGGGGTCGTCCTGGGCTCTCTGGGGTCGTCCTGGACTCTTTGGGGTCGTCCTGGGCTCTCTGGGATCGTCCTGGGCTCTCCGGGGTCGTCCTGGACTCTTTGGGGTCGTCCTGGACTCTCCGCGGTCGTTCTGGTCGTCCTGGACTCTCCGGGGTCGTCCTGGGCTCTCCGGGGTCGTCCTGGACTCTCCGGGGTCGTCCTGGACTCTCCGGGGTCGTCCTGGACTCTCCGGGGTCGTCCTGGACTCTCCGGGGTCGTCCTGGACTCTCCGGGGTCGTTCTGGTCGTCCTGGACTCTCTGGGGTCGTCCTGGACTCTCCGGGGTCGTCCTGGACTCTCCGGGTCGTTCTGGTCGTCCTGGGCTCTCGGGGGTCGTCCTGGACTCTCTGGGGTCGTCCTGGACTCTCCGGGGTCGTTCTGGTCGTCCTGGACTCTCTGGCGTCGTCTTGGACTCTCTGGGGTCGTCCTGGACTCTCCGGGGTCGTCACCTGGACTCTCGAGGTCGTCCCTGACTCTCGTCGTCCTGACTCTCGTCGCTGACTATCGTCCTGACTCTCGGGGTCGTCCTGACTCTCGGGTCGTCGGGTCGTCCTGGACTCTCCGGGGGTCGTCCTGGGCTCTCCCTGACTCGGTCGTCCCTGACTCTGGGTCGCGTCCTGACTCTCCGGGTCGTCCTGACTCCCGGGTCGTCCTGACTCTCCTCGGGACTCACTCGGTCGTCCCTGGACTCTCTGGGGTCGTCCTGGACTCTCCGGGTCGTCCTGGACTCTTTGGGTCGTCCTGGACTCTCGTCGTTCTGGTCGTCCTGGACTCTCTGGGTCGTCCTGGACTCTCGAGTCGTCCTGGACTCTCCGGGGTCGTCCTGGACTCTCAGGGGTCGGCCTGGACTCTCGGGTCGTCTGGACTCGTCGTCCTGGACTCTCGGTCGTTCCTGGTCGTCCTGGACTCTCGGGTCGTCCTGGACTCTCCGGGGTCGTCCTGGACTCTCCGGGGTCGTCCTGGACTCTCCGGTCGTCCTGGACTCTCGGGTCGTCCTGGGCTCTCGGGTCGTCTGGACTCTCTCCGGGGGTCGTCCTGGGCTCTCGGGTCGCCCTGGACTCACTCCGGTCGTCCTGGACTCTCCGGGGTCGTCCTGGACTCTCTCCGGGGTTGTCCTGGACTCTTTGGGGTCGTCCTGAACTCTCCGGTCGTTCTGGTCGTCCTGGACTCTCTGGGGTCGTCCTGGGCTCACCGGGGTCGTCCTGGACTCTCCGGGGTCGTCCTGGACTCTCCGGGGTCGTTCTGGTCGTCCTGGACTCTCTGGGGTCGTCCTGGACTCTCCGGGGTCGTCCTGGACTCTCCAGGGTCGTCCTGGACTCTCCGGGGTCGTTCTGGTCGTCCTGGACTCTCCGGGGTCGTCCTGGACTCTCCGGGGTCGTCCTGGACTCTCCGGGGTCGTCCTGGACTCTCCGGGGTCGTTCTGGTCGTCCTGGACTCTCTGGGGTCGTCCTGGACTCTCCGGGGTCGTCCTGGACTCTCCAGGGTCGTCCTGGACTCTCCGGGGTCGTTCTGGTCGTCCTGGACTCTCTGGGGTCGTTCTGGACTCTCCGGGGTCGTCCTGGACTCTCCGGGGTCGTCCTGGACTCTCCGGGGTCGTCCTGGACTCTTTGGGGTCGTCCTGGACTCTCCGGGGTCGTCCTGGACACTCTCCGGGGTCGTCCTGGACTCTCTGGGGTCGTCCTGGACTCTTTGGGGTCGTCCTGGACTCTTTGGGGTCGTCCTGGTCTCTCCGGGGTCGTCCTGGACTCTTTGGGTTCGTCCTGGGCTCTCTGGGGTCATCCTGGGCTCTCCGGGGTCGTCCTGGACTCTTTGGGGTCGTCCTGGGCTCTCTGGGGTCGTCCTGGACTCTTTGGGGTCGTCCTGGGCTCTCTGGGATCGTCCTGGACTCTCTGGGGTCGTCCTGGACTCTCCAGGGTCGTCCTGGACTCTCCGGGTCGTTCTGGTCGTCCTGGTCTCTCAGGGGTCGTCCTGGACTCTCCGGGGTCGTCCTGGACTCTCCGGGGTCGTCCTGGGCTCTCCGGGGTCGTCCTGGACTCTCTCCGGGGTCGTCCTGGGCTCTCCGGGGTCGCCCTGGACTCACTCCGGGGTCGTCCTGGACTCTCCGGGGTCGTCCTGGACTCTTTGGGGTCGTCCTGGACTCTCCGCGGTCGTTCTGGTCGTCCTGGACTCTCTGGGGTCGTCCTGGGCTCTCTGGAGTCGTCCTGGACTCTCCGGGTCGTCCTGGGCTCTCCGGGGTCGTCCTGGACTCTTTGGGGTCGTCCTGGGCTCTCTGGGGTCGTCCTGGACTCTCCGGGGTCGTTCTGGTCGTCCTGGACTCCCCGGGGTCGTCCTGGACTCTCCAGGGTCGTCCTGGACTCTCCGGGGTCGTTCTGGTCGTCCTGGACTCTCTGGGGTCGTACTGGGCTCTCCTTGGTCGTCCTGGACTCTCCGGGGTCGTCCTGGACTCTGTGGGGTCGTCCTGGGCTCTCTGGGGTCATCCTGGGCTCTCCGGGGTCGTCCTGGACTCTCTGGGGTCGTCCTGGGCTCTCTGGGGTCGTCCTGGACTCTTTGGGGTCGTCCTTGACTCTCTGGTGTCATCCTGGACGCTCTGGGGTCGTCCTGGACGCTCTGGGGTCGTCCTGGACTCTCCTTGGTCGTTCTGGTCGTCCTGGACTCTCTGGGGTCGTCCTGGTCTCTCCGGGGTCGTCCTGGACTCTCCGGGGTCGTTCTGGTCGTCCTGGACTCTCTGGGGTCGTCCTGGACTCTCCGGGGTCGTCCTGGACTCTCCGGGGTCGTCCTGGACTCTCCGGGGTCGTTCTGGTCGCCCTGGACTCTCTGGGGTCGTCCTGGGCTCTCTGGTGTCGTCCTGGACTCTCCGGGGTCGTTCTGGTCGTCCTGGACTCTCTGGGGTCGTCCTGGACTCTCCGGGGTCGTCCTGGACTCTCCGGGGTCGTTCTGGTCGTCCTGGACTCTCTGGCGTCGTCTTGGACTCTCTGGGGTCGTCCTGGACTCTCCGGGGTCGTCCTGGACTCTCCGGGGTCGTCCTGGACTCTTTGGGGTCGTCCTGGGCTCTCCGGGGTCGTCCTGGGCTCTCTGGGGTCGTCCTGGACTCTCTCCGGGGTCGTCCTGGGCTCTCCGGGGTCGCCCTGGACTCACTCCGGGGTCGTCCTGGACTCTCCGGGGTCGTCCTGGGCTCTCCGGGGTCGTCCTGGGCTCTCCGGGGTCGTCCTGGACTCACTCCGGGGTCGTCCTGGACTCTCCGGGGTCGTCCTGGACTCTCCGGGGTCGTCCTGGACTCTCCGGGGTCGTCCTGGACTCTCCGGGGTCGTCCTGTCCCTGGAGGCGGCTCCTGGGGCTGTGGGCTCCTGTGTGTGACGAGACAAACAGGGCAGTTTGCAGTGAGGCTTACTTTCTTTTTTGTCTCCTGTGTTTTTTTTGGGGGGGTTAAGTCCTTGGCGTTACAGCAAATAATGAAGTTCTAGATGAGTTCAAATGTCTTGATTTGAGGAGATTAATCTGAACTTCAGACGATTTATTTGATTCACTTGTTTCAAACCGTTTCTGACTTGTTTCAACACATTATTTCTTATTTAAATCCAGATTATCTGTCACTGGGTTAAGATTATTTACTTACCACTGACAAATGGATTTTCTTATTTTAAGCTAAATTATCGCAGGATCATCAGAAATACCTTGAAACCAGTGAAATATTCTGCATCACATCAGCATTAAATCTCAACGAGTCAAATCTGCTCAAATCCAGATCAAAATGATAATGTTCTTGTTTCTTGTCCTGCCTGACTCCACCTCCAGCTCCAGCTCCACAAACATCTGAAGACGCCTTTCCTACAAACGCACCGTCTGTCATTTTTAACATCAGTCTGAACTTTTTTCCTCCTTTTCGTTTCTAAAACAGGTACCTGAATCTTTTGTGTGGATCACTTACAGCAGTGTTTCCCAACCAGGGGTACGGGGACCCCAAGGGGTACGTGAGCAATCACCAGGGGGCGCTTGGAATGGTTTCAGATTTAAAAGTCGATGAAATTTACTCATATCTGGATTTTAAAAAGTGTTAATTGTTGTAAATTTAGCATCTTTTTGGAGTATCTTGGACCATAAATATAATTAAAACAAAACTATAATAGTAATAATTGACTATGTGACTTTTAAACCCATTTATTTGCCTGAAACACAAGTTAAGGGGTACTCTAGAATGACAGACGAAACTTACGGGGTACTGGAAACAAAATGCTCTGTGCGTAGACCGTGTGTTGTTTGTGCGTTTGTTGTGACGCAGCTGTGTGTCGGGTCTGTTTATTGTCTATAAATGTAATGTATGTATGTGGTTTAAATGGTTTGTAAAGTGCTTTGAGTGTCTGAGTTGGAAAAGCGCTCTATAAATAAAAATCATCATCATTGTAACGCCTGGATCGCAACCTTAGCGGTATTGACGAGGACAGAGCAGAGCCGAGCCGAGTTCCCAGTGCAGACCAAGTGTTATTTTATTTACATATGTACAAAATCAGCAATACCAGCAGCAGCATGTCACACACACCTCTCCATCAGGGACTGAGCCCAGAGACCTTTTATAGGGCCTCCAGCCAATTGGGTAACCCCATCAATAATCCCAGGTAAAATCCCAAAAAACACAACAACAACATTTTAAAATATAGCCGCAAGCGGCAATGATCGGCCCTCGCCCGCGCCACGCCGCCGCCCCGCAACGCCAGAGGGGGGCGCTTACGCCCCCCAATTTCCCTCCTCATAAAATACCTGCTGCCGAATCCGTGGCGCTACCGCGCCTCCTACTGCTCATATTTCACTGAAAATTTGTAAAAATTGGTCAAAGTTTGCGGCTGCGCCGCACAAAGACTGTAATACTTGTGCTAAAATCCTGGATAACTTTAGATGGCCCACTCCTCAAGATCATTTTCACCAAATTTCAGGATGGTCGGGCTTACGCCCGAGGAGGAGTGCGTTAAAGTACAAAGTTTAATTTGAGTGATTTTGCATTTTCCCCATAGGAATAACATGGGACCTTTCTGTCATTTGTACAAGTTTGGGCACTTTTTGCGGCTTCGCCGCACAGAGACCGTACTACTTATCCATAAAATGTGGATAACTTTTGGTGCCCCACTCCTCAAGATGATTGTCACCAAGTTTCAGGTTGATCGGGCTTACGCCCGAGGAGGAGTGCGTTAAAGTACAAAGTTTATTTTGAGAGATTTTGATATTTTCCCATAGTAATAACATGGTTTTTTCTGTCTTTTCTAAAATATTGGCAAAATTAGCGGCTTCGCCGCACAGAGACCGTAATACTTATCCCAACGATTTGGATAACTTTTAGTGCCCCACTCCTCAGAAAGATGTTCACCAAATTTGAGGTTAGGGCTTCGCCCGTTTACAACGATAATGTTCAATTTTCCCACTACTAATTGGTATGCACGGAACGTGCATGAGTCGGGGAATGCGTTAGTGAGTGTTTGGAAGCGGGCGGCGCCAAGGCGCTTCGATTCGTGCGCGCCGTGCGCACTTTCGCAGCCGTGCTTCGCACGGCACTGCGAAACTAATAGGCCTCTCACCAGCTTGTGGCGCTCGGGCCTAAAAATACAAGTAAACAAACAGTGCTCCAATAACAATCAATCAAAACATTCATTCATTCATTCATTTTCTACCGCTTATTCCCGTTAGGGGTCGCGGGTGACTGGAGCCTGTCCCAGTGACTTTCATACAAAAATATATCTCTATATAAATTAACAGTGTTTTAACCTAACTCCCAACTACTTTACTCAATTTAAAACTTGGGACACCCCTGCTCCTTTTTACCTCATGGTCTGCCCCGGAACCATTTAAGGTGCTCCAGCTCCCCAGGGACTCTTTTACCCGAAACACAAAATGGCAGACCCACAGGTGAGTACTATTACATTACTGCACATTTTCCACTTAGTCTTTACTAATTATTAGTGATGTGCAGATGAAGCTTTATGAAGCGTTGAAGCCTTTCATCATATTGGTTCACCCCAGCGCAAAGCCCTTCGAAGCCTCGTTTGCTCTAGTAGGACATCTACTGGATGGAAAAATATATGTTGGCATGAATGTAAAGTATGTAGAGAGCTGATGAATAAAATCATGTTTTAAAGAGATGTAGGTTTGTGTTTGTCTTTGATCATTGGTTTTTATTTAAAAACAATAGTTTCTCAACTATGGCAGGTTTTAGGCGATTTCTTTTTTTTGACAAGATCTCTCCTGCTTTTGAAAATACCCGTTCACAGGGCACAGATGAAGCAGGTGTGCACAGGTAACACTTGGCTAATTTGTACAGATGCGGATATACATATTTTTGTCTGTCCCAGTATTGAAGAGGGTCCTCCAGCCTTCCAATATTTGGCTCCATCAAATATCGTTGCACTTCAACATAAGCATCAGCAGTCACATTTTGGGTTTGTGTTTGCCTTACACAGTCATCCAATCGACGCCACAGGTTGTTACCTAAGAAAGAAGAAACATT
>CM033624.1:39263879-39341379 GCA_019453435.1 Rhinogobius similis
GCGAGATGCTGCAGGAAAAAAACATTATTTTCCATTTTTTGTTCACTTTTCTCTCTCGTCTGGACTTTCATGTGAAACACAGCCCTGTCCAATCTGCTCCTGATGTTTGATTCTTCCATTGAATCCACTTCATCCATAGATTTCTCTGACATTGTTTTCTTCAAATGCATTTTTGTCCCTCGAGACATAAAGATCATTAAAGTAGATCCACACAAACTGTACAATCTGGACTCAACACATTTAGACCAAACACAAGGATTTAAGATCTGACTCTGACACATTTATGGAAGTTTGGAGTAAAAAAATAAGCAAAATTTGAATTTTTAGCCTCATTTTCAGTCAGATCAACTCCGCCCCCTCTGTACATTTTTATAACTAATATGTGACAAAATACTGTTTACAAAATAAACCAAGAAATTTAAACCTGGTTCTGTCCATTTTTCAGATTTAAATGTCACAAATATGTGGATTTTTGGCCATTTTTACATATTAAACGCCTTATTTCTTCATGAAAACATGACATGATCTCTGCTGATGTCTACGTTTTAAAAACTGGGACTGTAAATGTTTTTTGTTGTGAAAGGGGGGCAGATATGATAAGTTTTATACTTCTTTCTGCTCCTTTTCATTCACATACATTAATGTTAAAAATTGAAATCTATATAATTTTATCCATCCATCCATCTTCTTCCGCTTATCTGGGGCCGGGTCGCGGGGGCAGCAGTCTAAGCAGAGACTCCCAGACTTCCTTCACCCCAGACACTTCCTCCAGCGTGTCCTGGGTCTTCCCCGGGGCCGCCTCCCCCCATAAAACATATAATTTTATGTTTATCTTAAATGAATGAAAGGGTGCACGGTGCAGAGCGGCTAGAGCTTCTGCCTCTCAATAAGGAGATCGTGGGTTCGAATCCCAGACCACCCCAACATCACACGATCTCTCTGGGTGGAGTCTGCATGTCCTCCTCGTGTTACCGTGGGTTCTCTCCAGGTTCTCTGGCTCCTCCCACCGTCCAAACACATGACTGTGGAGGTTAATTGACGACTCTAAATTGTCCGTAGTGAATGAATGTGAGAGTGAATGGTTGTCTGTGTCTCTCTGTGTTTGCTGAGATGAGTGTCCACTGTCCAGGGTGTACCCGCCTAAGGCCCAAAGTCACTGGGACAGGCTCCAGTCACCCACGACCCCGAGAACGGGAATAAGCGGGAGAAAATGAATGAATGAATGAAAAACATGCTGAAAAACGTGTAATCTATTTTTTTCTTACATTTATGTGACTAAACCACAGGAGTTTATTATGATAGTTATGAGTTAAATAAGATTTTTTCCTGTTTCACTGCAGCGTCTCGTCTTCATAAAATCAGTGCTGTTTATGGTCTCTGCAGCGAGATCCGAGATCAGACACTTAAAGGGCGTATGACAGGTTTCTATGATTTTCTAATTTTGACTTTATTCAGTTTATTCATAACTCTTGTAAATATAAATTAGAGTTTTACACCAATCAGGAGCTGTTTGTGGAGAAAAGTTGAAAAACCTGTTGAAAAATACAGGAAGTAAACAAACTGATGACATCACACTGTGGGGTCAAAGGTTATACATCATTTACACAAAATACACTACTTTTTTGACCCTTTAAACTTTGATTCAACAAAATAAAGGTGTCACATATGTTTTTATTTGTCAAATAAAAAAAATGTGACATTAGATGAGTTTTGGGCCAGTGTACAGTGTGGTTGCTGTGGTGATTTCCTAGTGTGATGTCATCATTTACAACCAGGAAGTAAAATTAAAAAGCTAAAAATTGCGAAAACGGTGTAAAATTTGTAAAGAATTTTAGCTCATTTTGAAATATGTTTATCTGAACTACACTTTGGTTAAATGAGTCGTCCAACCTGTCATGGGCCCTTTAACACCAAAGTAACAGGTGCACCATGGCTGTCATACCCCTGTCAGGTGCGCCCCTGGCTGTCATAAGTGCATGCAGAATAAGACAGGAGTCTGGGGTGAACAGCTGCTGTCTCTTTAATCTTTCACAGACACAGGACACATGGTCACAATCAGATCTGAGTCGGCGCCTTTGGATCGACCAATGTCCACGAGTCGCTCCCAAACGACACGCCCCTCGAGAGCCGACGGCCACAGAAAGCACAACCTCCAAAAAAACACATTTCAGCAAAGTCTCCCTGTCACCAACACAAAATAGTGTAAATCAAACGTTATTTCACCTTAAAATGTGATTTTTTTGAATCCCGAGGAGGAGTTTGTGGCACAGAGCGTCACACGGGGCTGGAATGCAACACGTTTAAGCTCAAACGGTATAAACTACACGAGGAGCGAGTCTGCGGCGTCAGACCGGACCCAGTTTGACCTAAAAGCAGGAAACACACTGCAAAAACCAACGCCGCGGCAGAAACGACCTGAACTGACAGGGTTTGGGTTTTTTTTTATTCAATTGACCTGTTTGGATAAATGTATCTTGTGTTTTGGGCCTGAAACCAGAAAGTCATGGTTCAAAAGACATTTAAGTCTTATTTAAAGCTGCACTGTGGAAGTTTTCAGGTTGAGACTCTACAGGTAAAACTAACTTTTTTCAGTCTTTTGTTTTTTTGTCACTTTTTCTGTCTCGTCTGGACTTTCATGTGTCCAACCTGCTCCTGATGTTTGATTCTTCCATTGAATCCACTTCATCCATAGATTTCTCTGACATTGTTTTCTTCAAATGCATTTTTGTCCCTCGAGACATAAAGATCAGCCTAAAGTAGATCCACACAAACTGTACAATCTGGACTCAACACATTTAGACCAAACAAGGATTTAAGATCAGATTCTGACACATTTATGGAAGTTTGAAGGAAAAAAATGAGGCGAAATTTTAATTTTTGGACAATTTTCAGTCAGATCTATATTACTTAAAATCTAAATAATAAATCCAAGTCCTCTCTGTACATTTTTATAACTAATATGTTACAAAATGAACCAAGAAATTTAAACCTGGTTCTGTCCGTTTTTCAGATTTAAATGTCACAAATATGTGGATTTTTGGCCATTTTTTACATAAAATGTCTTATTTCTACAAGAAAACATGACATGATGAAAAATCTTCATCTTTAATATTTTCCTTGTTCGCCTGTAGTGTCTCACCTTCAGATGTTTTGCCTGGAATTTTCCACACTGTGGCATTAAAGTCCACGTATTTCAGGTTCTCATTATGTTCTGATTCTGACTTAGTTTGGTGGAAGGGCATCTGTGGTAAATATGTATCATAGTTTTACATCCGTGAAGCTGCAGTTTGTGAAGAAAATTAGATGAATAAAAGTGTAAAGTGACAGGAAGTGGAGCTGATCCCTCTGTGATGTCATCAAAGACATTTACATCATTTGTTCATCAATTTTAAGATGATATTAGATCATTTTGAGGCATTTTTTATTTTTAGGTTTTACAAATACAGAAATATTGAGCCCACAGTAGTTTTTTTAATCTAAAAACTATCAATATGTAACAGACTTTACCACAAATTGTACTTTTGTGAAGCTGAAATACAATTTTGAGGCTAAAAAATACATTTTTTTCATAATTTTTATAACAGAAAAGTGAACTAACTGACATTTCTGCCCTCGAAATAAAAATTGTAGCCTATTTTTTGTTATAAAGACTTAAAACTATTTGAGTTCAGATCTGTTAATTATTAAGAATGTGTTTTTTGTTTTGTTTTTTACCTCCGTTCTGTCATTTTGAACTTTCTGAAGGCAGAGAATTTTAAAGGTTCTATAACAAATTTCTTCTAATTTTGCTTTAGAATGTAAAAACAAGTCACAAAATTGTATAAAAATGAGAGAAACCCCAATGAGTCGTTAAAAAAACTTCAATTTCAAGTCATTTTCAACTAAAACACATTAGTTTTTGCAGTGAACGAGAAAAGGATGAAAGTGTTTGGATCCAAAGTGGAGGTTTTTTTCGGGTAAAATTCAGAACAAAATTCCCTTAAAGTCAGGTGTTTGTGCACCTGCCGCTGAGGAGGCCCTGTCAGGTGTAAGTGCTGAGTCCGGCAGGTGCAGCGAGGTATCGGCCGCAGCCAGAGGGCGCCACAGAGCAACAGAGGTCAGAGGTCACAGGGGTCAGAGGTCACAGAGCAACAGAGGTCACAGAGGGCAGAGGTCACAGAGCAACAGAGGTCAGAGGTCACAGAGGGCAGAGGTCACAGAGCAACAGAGGTCACAGAGGGCAGAGGTCACAGAGGGCAGAGGTCACAGAGGGCAGAGGTCACAGAGCAACAGAGGTCAGAGGTCACAGAGGGCAGAGGTCACAGAGGGCAGAGGTCACAGAGCAACAGAGGTCAGAGGTCACAGGGGTCAGAGGTCACAGAGCAACAGAGGTCACAGAGCAACAGAGGGCAGAGGTCACAGAGGGCAGAGGTCACAGAGGGCAGAGGTCACAGAGGGCAGAGGTCACAGAGGGCAGAGGTCACAGAGCAACAGAGGGCAGAGGTCACAGAGGGCAGAGGTCACAGAGGGCAGAGGTCACAGAGCAACAGAGGTCAGAGGTCACAGGGGTCAGAGGTCACAGAGCAACAGAGGTCACAGAGCAACAGAGGGCAGAGGTCACAGAGGGCAGAGGTCAGAGGTCACAGAGGGCAGAGGTCACAGAGGGCAGAGGTCACAGAGGGCAGAGGTCACAGGGGTCAGAGGTCACAGAGCAACAGAGGTCACAGAGGGCAGAGGTCACAGAGCAACAGAGGTCAGAGGTCACAGAGGGCAGAGGTCACAGAGCAACAGAGGTCACAGAGGGCAGAGGTCACAGAGCAACAGAGGTCAGAGGTCACAGAGGGCAGAGGTCACAGAGGGCACAGAGAGGTCACAGAGGGCAGAGGTCACAGAGGGCAGAGGTCACAGAGGGCAGAGGTCACAGGGGTCAGAGGTCACAGAGCAACAGAGGGCAGAGGTCACAGAGGGCAGAGGTCACAGAGGGCACAGAGAGGTCACAGAGGGCAGAGGTCACAGAGGGCAGAGGTCACAGAGGGCAGAGGTCACAGGGGTCAGAGGTCACAGAGCAACAGAGGGCAGAGGTCACAGAGGGCAGAGGTCACAGAGGGCACAGAGAGGTCACAGAGGGCAGAGGTCACAGAGGGCAGAGGTCACAGGACAAGAGCAGAGAGGACTAAATCGGGACTAAACCGGGTCTAAACTGGGACTAAACCAGAGCTAAACCGGGTCTAAACCGGGGCTAAACCGGGTCTAAACCAGAGCTAAACCGGGTCTAAACCAGAGCTAAACCGGGTCTAAACCAGAGCTAAACCGGGTCTAAACCGGGGCTAAACCGGGTCTAAACCAGAGCTAAACCGAGTCTAAACCGGGTCTAAACCGGGGCTAAACTGGGGCTAAACCAGGACTAAACCAAGTCTAAACCAGAGCTAAACCGGGTCTAAACCGGGGGTAAACTGGGACTAAACCAGGTCTAAACCGGGTCTAAACCGGGTCTAAACCAGAGCTAAACTGGGTCTAAACCAGAGCTAAACCGGGTCTAAACCGGGGCTAAACCGGGTATAAACCGGGGCTAAACCGGGTCTAAACCGGGGCTAAACCGGGGGTAAACTGAGACTAAACCAGGTCTAAACCAGAGCTAAACCGGGTCTAAACCAGAGCTAAACCGGGTCTAAACCGGGGCTAAACCGGGGCTAAACCGGGTCTAAACCAGGACTAAACCGGGATTAAACTAAGAGCTAAACCAGATCTAAACCGGGATTAAACTAAGAGCTAAACCAGATCTAAACCGGGATTAAACTAAGAGCTAAACCAGATCTAAACCGGGATTAAACTAAGAGCTAAACCAGATCTAAACCGGGATTAAACTAAGAGCTAAACCAGATCTAAACCGGGATTAAACTAAGAGCTAAACCAGATCTAAACCGGGACTGCATGAGGACTAAACCGGGACTAAACCAAGTCTAAACCAGGACAAAATCAAAATAACAAAGACACAATAAAGACGTCTAAACAAGAGTCAAATACAATAAGTTCAAGTGCTAAAGATAAAGTAAATTCATTCAAATAAATGCGTTTAGACTAAAGTACTTTTGTTCTGTTCAGAGTGACACAAAGATGAACCACGTCTGACTCTGTCCTCTGCCTCGTGTTGCTCTGTTTGTCGTTAGCGCCCGGCTGCACAAAAAAAAAGAAAAAATCATGATATAAATTTAGGAGCGAGAAACAGCGCCTCCTCCAGGAAAAACAGGGGATAGTTTTAAAAGAAGAATATTAGTGAAAAGTTTATCAAAAATACTGTTATTCCAATGAAGCAAATACACAAAGGTCGATAAAGTCTACACATCAAACTAATGGCACGTACATATACAGGATCAATACAAAATAAAACAACAAATTCAGCTGAAAACTTTAAAGAAAATACTCTTTTTAAAGGTTGAAAGTGCTAGAATTCAGATTAGCTCACAGAAACCCAGGGAGGACAAACTGGAAACGCGCCAACAGCTTTTTATCTCTTTTTATCTTCTTTTTAAGGGCTGGTTTGGCTGGATAAACACAAATTTAATTGCTCGATTTGATTGCTACAAATTAGGCTAAAGCCTCGTTAAGAGAGTTTTTAAAAGACGTTTTTGAATCTTGTCTTTTTCGCGATTTTTTTAAACGAAAGGTGCAAGACAAGAAATTTAGGATCAAGAAAACATTGATCAAAAGTAAACCATTGTTCAACTAATGGCGCTCCAGGGGTCGACTTTTCAAATATATTTAATTATAGTGAGTTATAACTTCACTTCGGTTTAGTTTCGGGGCTGATTGACGCTTTAAAATGGTAAATAATAAAGAAAACGGACTGGAAATAAAACCAAAAGAAGCCGTCGTGCAAAAGTGTAGTTTCTTCTCCCCAGGTTTTGGTAAGAAAAAAATCAAAACAAAAAATCAAAATGAGGTGATGTGTTGTGTTGTTTTTGAGGTCCTGTTTTTTTACAAACAGAAAATAATAATATCATAATATGACAACAAACAAAACAAACTGTGAAGGCACGTCCGAGCGCCATCATTTCCGACCCTTTTCCTTGACACTAAAGCAGCTGAGAGAGCGCACTGTAAAAAAGGAACCTCTGCACGAGTTCAGACCACTCGAGTTTACGCACTTCACTGGAGACGTTCTGACTAGTTTAGATTTATTTACGTTTAATTTAGACTTTTTCGGGCGGCGTTTGAATCATTTTGACTAATTTCTGAGCATGTTTATCTGTCTGTTTTGTAAATATTTGTATTAAACGTTTGCAGGCGGTAAAATTACTTATTTAAAAAGCATTTCCCTTGGGCCAGCTACAGATTAATTCACTCGGAAAAAAAAATTGCTAATTTGTGTAATTTATTCAATAGGATTCAATAGGATTTTTCAACTTCATACAAATTTTTCATAATATATCAAGAATTATCAAAAATAACATAATATGACATCTTTTCAATTAAGAATTAATTAAATTTTTGCCTTATTTTTGTCTTTTGAGGTTTTGTTTGGCTCAAATTAACTTTAAAGGGTCAAAGTGAAAGTAGTTTCTTGTTGTTGCTAGCTTGTTTTCTAACAGCAGGGGGTGATAAAGGACACGTCAGCTCAGCACATCAGTGGATTGTGGAAACACTTGGGTCAGAAACATGTTTTTTAAGGAGATAAAGGTCATGAGTTCAACTGTGTTTGATCCAAAGTCTGTGTCAATGACAAATGTGAGCTGCAGGTGGCGAAAGAAAACAGTTTAATGCAGTTTCTTTTTTTAGATGTGAGATACAGCATTTATCAGAGCTGCACTTGTAGAGCTTTAATTAGCCGCTTTTAGTCTCGTTTTTGTCACTTTTTAGATGTTTTTGTCTTATTTATGTCACTATTAGTTGCGTTTTTGTCACTTTTGTTGCGTTTTTGTTGCTTTTACTGACAATTTTAGTCATATTTTTCTCACTTTTAGGTACTTTATGTTTTGTTTTTGACACTAGTAATGCTTTTGTCACTTTTCAGCTGTGTTTTTGTCACTTTTATTCATGTTTTTTGTTGATAAATGTGAAGGAGCTGCTGTGTTCCTGTTGTTTATCTGGTTTTCTACAACTGTTTACTTGATTTTCTTTTTTTCGACGTCAGATACAAACTCAATATTTATTATTTAGTTGTAGACTTTTACATTTGTTCTCAGACTGTAGCACCTCTTTCATGTTTTACACACGTTTTGAGCTTTTACAGAAGAACATCGACGGTTCTGACAAACGGCAAAAAATTCAGAATGTGATGTAATTTGCATAACTTCAATTAAACTTGTGTAGGTTATATTGCGTCTTAATTATTTGCCAGTTAAGTATTGATATGTTGCTTTTATTTCAAGTGTGATTCTCTTTCTCCACCGGCAAATAATTAAGAAAATAAAACACAACACACTTAATTACTTTTTACTTAATTTGAGCCGTGAGTTGGTTGCACTTGGTGTTATTAAGTTCCCACAACAAACGGGCAGAATTTTCTTCAAACGACATGTTTATCCTCGTAAATAAATACATCTAAACTCGTCAGAACGAATGATTTAAAATCCTGGTTCCAAGTCGCGTGAACTCGTGCAGATATCGTCTTTTTTTTTTTACCGTGCGAGGAAGAAACACTGTCCGTCGTGGAAGAATGACAAATCGAAATGTTCTAGTGGTCTACAGTTGGTATCCGTGGGCAACCGTAGCAAAAAGCAGCAAATATTCATTAGATTTTACGTGCTAAGTTTAGTTTCTTCACTTTGTTTGTGTTTTTTCTGGCGAGCGGTGAAAGTGGACACATGTTAGTTGAGGTTTCGGTTAGCTTTGGGCTCAGGTATCGTAAAGGCTGGTGGTGAAGAGTTCAAAAACAGTCCGTAAAAGTCCAACGGGATACACTTTTCTATCCTTTTACATGATTTCCTATGACGCTAACTCTTCTAGCTCACATGCTAACTGATTATTAGCCGCTAACAGCCCTAGATAGATCTCCCATCCACAGTTTTGATTCCGCTAAGCTAGCATAAGAAGGTAAAAAGACTGGATGTGACACAGAAAGCTCAAGGAAAAGCTAATAATACTTCATCCATCGTTTGAAAAAAAATTGCAAGATACAAATGTAAACCTGCCAGACATCAAAAATATCAACTATACCTAAAAAATACACTTTTTACTGAGATAAAAGCAATTATAATATTCAATTTTGAGATATTTCGTACACTGCAATAACATTCTTTAACACAACTATTGCTTGTTTGTTTCTGCGTTTCACATCTGTCAGGGTTTAGCATGACCGGGGCGCTCTGTCTTTGTGAAAATCGAACGTCGTACGGAGCTGAACGGGGATTTATCTAACAGTATTTGAGCCGCCGCGGAGACGATTCTGTCGAGGGACCGAGCGAAGACGTCCTGAAGGAAAACCCTCGCTAAACTAAACATCGTGCGGTCGTTTCCGCCGACGTCGCGACGCGTTTCGATGGACGGAGCGGTTACCACGGCAACACCCGGGAAAGACGGGTTCATTCTGAGCTGCACCGCATTTTAAAAAGCAAAGTTAGTGGGTTTTTCCGTGTCTTTCTTGCTCACTTTTAATATTGTTTTGTATTATGTTTCAGCATTGGGCCATGTATAGAATTTTAGAAAATATTGTGAAGATTGTTTTAATGTTTGGTTAATTTAATGGTTATGGTTATAAATTGCTCCCAAAAAGAGACAATTAAAAATAAAAATAGAAAATGTGACTTTCAAATAAGAGTTTAGGGTGATATTTCTGCACTTTTGTGATTCATTTGACAGACGTCTCTCATTTGTCTGAGAATTAAACCTAAACTATGTTTTAACACATTTCTGTTGAACTGATATAATATTCTCTGAATATTTTTATCCAGAAACTCTAAAAACAAACAAACAAACAAAAAATCAAGATATTCCTTTTTGTCAGCATTGCCCTCTCCTAATCTGAGGACAGTTTGGTCTTGTTTTATTAGCATTAGCACATTAGCATGTAGCAATCATATTTCACACTTTATTCAAAAGAATGTGTGACGTTTGATTTTTTACAAATCAAATGTAAATAATCGTGGATGTTTGTGTAATACTCTTTTAAAGTAGTACATTCAAACATATTTATGTTCTGAAAAGTAGATTTCAAACTCTATTTTCTTTCTTGCTCGACGAACCTTTGGGGCCCTGGACCCCACTTTGGGAACCACTGCATTAAAGATTTTTCACACAAAATCGACAAAATCGCGAGGTGCAGCCCATTTTCCCCTCACGTGTTGCCATGGAAACTCGCCATCCGAGGAAAATGACGCGACATCCTCCGAAAACCACCGATAAGAGCAGGTTTTACTAAAGAAAGTACTATAAAGATGAAGTGCCTTTGCTAAAAAAGTGCTTCTCTTGAGGAAAAAGAAAAAACCAGCATGATAGTACATTTTCATCTTCGCGGACAAACGCCGTCTCATTCAGCGAGACTTTGGAGAGCACCAGCTTCACTCTACGAGCAAAATGTGGCCACAAGATCGGGGACTTGTTGGGGGTTGGTTCGAAGAGCACTTTTTAGAGGCCGGCGGCTGTTCTGGCCTTCGCCTTCAGCCACTGAAAGGAAGAACTTTAGGATTCAATAATCGCCGTCTGCGTCTGTCTCTGACCTTCATAAAGCGCCAGAGAAGACGAGACACGTTCTAGCATTACATTTGGAAAAGGAAAAATAAACAACAATATCCACTTCAAACTATATTTTTCTGGGTCACAACAAAACGATAATCTGCACTAAAATTATCTTTGATTTTTTTTTTTTTCGATATTATTACTTTAGAAGGTTTGCAGTACCACGCCTTCAGGCCTACTGATGCTGCTCTACGCGACTAAATAAACGCTGGGGTAAACAGGAGGTAATAAAAGGTTAATATGTCGTTATACTCATTATACTCATAGGATAGACAAAGCCAAACAAAGCTTCTGCGACTCCGCGCTCTTCGTCAGGCAGTGTTCGTCACTGGAAGGCCTGGTGGAAGCGCGGCAGAGTGGTGGAGCTGAGCCCCGAGCTGAACACCGGGGGCAGCGTCAGCGCGCCCGGCTGCTCCTGAGGTTGAGGTTGCACAGAGGTAAGAGGCGCGGCGTGAGGGTCGGCCGCGTGCAGAGACGACGAGGACGAGGAGGAGGAGGAAGGGGCCGTGGTGTAGCCCATCACCAGCCCTCCCGAGCTCATGGGGGCGCTGTAGGGAGGCAGGTTGAGAGGCAGGAAGCCCAGCAGGTGGGAGAAGTCCATGTTAGCAGCACACAGAGACTCGGCGATGACGGCGGGGCTCTTGGACAGCAGCGGGTCCAGGTCCTCGCTCAGACCCGACGACGCCTCGTCCTTCGGCGGCTCCGCGGCGGCGTGAGGCTCCGGCAGGGGGCCCAGCCCGCTCTGCAGATCCATCAGGAAGCTCTCCATCTCCACCTTCAGCGGCTTGTCCAGCAGGTATGAGGTAGATCCCAGAGGGTACTTGGGCTGCGGGGGCTGCGGGGGCCCGGGGGGCTGGTGGTGCGGGGGCCCCGGGGGAGAGTGGTGGTGGTGGTGGTGGTGGTGATGGTGGTGGTGGTGGTGGGAGTGCGGGTGCAGGGGCCCGGGCTCGTGGCAGCCCATGCCCATGGGCACGAGGGGCGGGTGGGCCACGGCGGGGCCCGACATGGCCCCGAGGTGAGGGTTGTACATGCCCATGGAGAAGGGCGCGGCGCTGGGGAAGGGCTTCCCCATCAGAGGCTCCTTGTTGGGGCCCATGGCACACATCATGGGGCTGAGCTCCTCCTTCACGGCACAAGGGGGCGACGCCGAGGCCAGCAGGCCCAGCATGTCGGGCGGCTCGCTCTTGATCTTCAGCAGCTCCTGGGAGTGGCTCTTCTTCACGTGCCTCGTCAGGTGGTCCTTGCGTCCGAAGCGCTGGGCGCAGTACTGACACAGGAAGTCCTTTCTGCCCGTGTGCACCACCATGTGGCGCCGCACGTCCTTGCGCGTGTAAAAGCGGCGGTCGCAGTGGTCGCACGGGTGCTTCTTCTCCTTGGCTCCTCCGGACGACTTCCCCGAGTGGCTCTTCAGATGCTCCAGCAGCACCGGCGTGCTCTCGTAGCTCTGCAGACACACTTTACACGTCAGGTCTCCGGAGGTGGCCGAGTGCATGGCCACGTGCCGCTTGTAGCCCAGCTTGGTGTTGTAGTGCTTCCCGCACTCGTCGCACTTGAAGGCCTCTTTGTTGGGGTCATGGGTCTGCAGGTGGTTCTTCAGGTGGTCTTTACGGTGGAACATCTTCTCACAGAACGTACACTGATGGGACTTCTGCGGGGAGTGTGTGGCCATATGCCTGCGGGCGACAGAGAGGGTTTAAAACATTAGCCGTGTCACTGTGAGCAGCAGAGGGAGCAGAACACACACCTGAAGAGCTTGTACTTGGAGCTGAAGGCCTTGGGGCAGTGCGGCTGTGAGCAGTGGAAGGGTTTGTCTCCGCTGTGGCTCAGAGCGTGGAGCCGGAGTTTGTCCTGAGAAGAGAACAGAGCGCCGCACACCAAGCACTCACTCGCAGACGCTCTCCCCACCTCTCCCTCCCTCTCTCTCTCCCTCTCTCTCTCCCTCTCTCGCTCCCTCTCTCGTTCGGTCCGTGGCTGAGCTGGGACGGTCCCGTACAGCCTGGTGTGTCCCTCTTCCTCCGGCGTCAGTGCGGTAAAACGTTGTGAGGCATCGGCGGCAGCAGCTGCCATGGCAGCCTCAGTGAGCCGCAGCCATGAACACGAGTGTGTCGAGCCGCGCCGTCCAGGCCTGTTTCAGAGAGGCGCTGTGGCTTAGTGCTCCGTCCCCCCGTCCAGCATCAACCGTCTGGGGAGAGACAGCAGAGACACGAGTGTCAGAGTGAGCTTCTGTGAACAAACACTTTAACCACAGACGGGTTCTAACAATGTTCTGCATCAAAAACACACCTGGAGTTACATTCAGTTTCATTCACACTGTTTTGAGAAATGTTTATTAGAAAATCCTCTCCCTCCGAGCGTCAAACACACTTCCTGTGAACTCCTTTTATCCGGGACGTATTTTCAGAATTCAGAGAATCTCCCACTGTTTTTAGTCCCTAAATCATCGCTAAACTCGTTCTGTGCATTTCTACCTCTAAACACAATAACTGCTGCTGTAAATCTGCTTCGTAACGTCTAACCTCACTAGATTGTATATAGCGGCAGGCGCCATCTGTGGCTGGATGCACTCAGTAAGTGTCATTTCATACTGACGTTTTTATTTCTTCACGCATGGACTAATGTGATGGCCTAAAATGGTTGTGGTGAGAGGTTTAGAATAAACACACATTTGAGAGAGAATGCAAAATCTTTCTGAGAGAATGCAATACTTTTGCAAAGGGAACACCAATACAATATATATGTCAGCAAATGTCAGCAGAGAATCGAGGGTTGGACATTTTACAACTGAGACAACTCTTCACAAAGTTCTTTTACAGTTACAGTTACGTTAATCCAACTTATTGTCTTTCTGAAGAACAGTTTATGAATATATAAGTAGTAGTATTTCTCGTACCTCTCTCTCCTCAAAGTCCGTGGCTCCTTCTGTTTTCTGGCTGCTCTTCACCCGGTCCCGACTGCCACAGAGGGCGGCGAGTGGGGAATATTGTTATTCATCTTCACAGTCCTGAAACACCAGAAAAAAACAACACACGTCAACAATGATCCTGAAGAAAAGCACACGTTATAGTGGTTGGTTTGAAAGGAACACGGCAGGGCTGCCCTTCGTCCCCTTCACTCTTTGAACCGTCGAAGTGACGCTGTGATCGGAATAAAACACAAACACACATCGTCTCCTTAAAAACCGACAACTCCACCTGCTCCTCGTCTTTGTCATTCACATCCAACTCCAGCTGAACAACGAAAGAAGTAGCTCTGGGTGATAAAAACAGAATCGTGAGCTGGTCCCTGTGACAATCTGTTATTTCTGTGAAATGTTGTTCTGGTGATTGACTGTTTGTGTCTTTAATGCAGCTGTCTGTTCAAACACACTTTTTCTCCTGATGTTTAGCCTCTGAAGCCTCTGAACAGATGACTTTATTTACCTCTTAAAGGCCAGAGCTGCACAATTAAACCAAATCCACACAAAAACACAATTTAGTGCAATAATTTCTTCCACAAACAACAAAATGTCTTGTTTTGATTTGAATAAAAACTGCTCACGCTGTAGTTTGGATTTGTACAAACGTGTTCTGAAACAAGAGACAAAAGTGCGACCAAAAGTGATAAAAATGTGTTCTAAAGTGACAAAAACGCACCGACAAACAACAAACACGACTAAAAGCATATGTTTTTGTCACTTTAAAACGCATCTTAAAGCGACAAAAACATGACTTTAAGTGACATAAACTCGACAAAAAGTGAAAAAACACGACTTAAAGCGACAAAAAAAGTGACTTAAAGTGAGAAAAACGCGACTAAAAGCGTCAAAAACATAACAAAAACACGGCTTAAAGCGACAAAAATGTTGGAATGATATTATTTACTTTGTTATCTTGCTGTTTATTTTCATGTGCTTGAGTGTTACAGACACTGGCGAAACCGCAAGGTTCCTGTTTCGCTTTTGCGGATGTGAAACTACGGGTTCACGACCCGAGAACGCTCTGCATCCAGCAACATAAACTTTGAACCTATTTTTAATTTTAACTTTAGCCTCTGTCGCCGTGTCTCGACCCTTTAGGGCGACAGTGGCCGATGTAACTGAATAAAGGCCTGTGAGAGCGGCAGAGACTTACATTGAGTCTCTTGTCTTTCTTCTGTTTTATGCTAGGTTGCTGACACTTTGAACCTATCAAAAATGCAACAAAATGCAACAAAAATTAGACTTAAAATGACACAACCGCGACTAAGAGCGACAAAAACACGCCAACAAACAACAAACGTGACTCAATGCAAGAAAATGCGATGAAAAGTGACAAAAATGCAACTTAAAGCAACAAAAACACAACTTAAAGCAACAAAAATGCAACTTAAAGCAACAAAAACACAACTTAAAGCATCAAAAACACAACTTAAAGCATCAAAAACACAACTTAAAGCATCAAAAACACAACTTAAAGCAACAAAAATGCAACTTACAGCGACAATAACGTGACTAAAAGTGACAAAGATGTTTTTAAAAGTGACAAACACAAGTGAATGTGACAGAAACGCGACTAAATTGTGTTTAAAATGTGAATTTGAACAGAATCCTAACATTAAAACATAAATCTAAATCTAATCACAGTCGCCCTGGTCAGAAAAATCACAATTGGACCTTTTTCCTAAACGGTGCCGCAATAGAAAAATACAAAGTGACTCGTGTGGATCGTGTGGGCTGTAATCTTTGGTCGTTCAGTCGATTAATCGGTCGATGGCGTCTCGTCGACCAACATTTTTATCAGTCGACTAATTGTTTTATTTAGATTTGAAGGGTTTCTTTGGCAAAAACGGTAAAAACAAGAAGATGTGGAGTGAGTTTGTTGAAGAACAGTTTCCTTGCACTTATCTGTAAAAAAAAATTGTTTCAGCATGAATTCCTGTGCAGTTGTGTCTTTTGAGTTCAGTTTGGCTCAGATACAGGGAAATACTTCATAGTTTTAATATATTTTTTGCAACACCCCCTTTCAGTCGGTTCTTTAGTTCAGTGGTTCCCAAAGTGGGGGTTGGGACCCTTTGGGGGTCGCGAGGTACGAGCTGTGGGTGGCGAGATGATTTCAAGATCATTTGAATGAATATGACGTTGTATTTGCTCTATTTTTTAATTAAAAACAGTATATTTTAGTGAAATAGGGTCCAACAAGACAATAAACTATTCAAATAATCAATATTAAACCTGATTTAACGCTTTGACACTTTAAATTATTGCTTCTGTCAGGTCTTCCGGTGTCATGGCGTAAGGAAAGGTCGGTGACAGCTCCTCAAGTTTGACAGAAATAACCACCAAAACTCATTCACAGCGACTCATTCAGAACAATAAGTGCAGTGGGTGGTGAACTGACGTCAAGAGGCAAAAAAAAGGATCCAAAATGGGACAAGAAAAAGCACTTCAGCGGGAAAAGCTAATGCTAACACGGCAACAGGACAAACTAACACAAGCTCCGGTAGTAGCAAGTATTGAGTCACTTAAAGGGCCTATGACTGGATTAAAGGGCCTATGACAGGATTAAAGGGCCTATGACAGGTTGAAGTGCTCATTTCACTAAAACACTGTTAAGATAATTATATTCAAGATTCTGCTGAAAACAAAGCTAGTTTTATCCCAGTTTGGCAGTTTTTTAGGTTTAAATTTTGACTTCCTGGTTGTAAATCGTGACATCACACTGGGGAATTCTGTAACCGTTGCCTAGAAACCACGTTGAACATTGGGTGAAGACTCCACAAATGTCACAGAAAGTATTATCTGACAAATAAAAACATATAGAAACACTTTTATTTTGATGAATTAATGTTTAAAAGTGTCAGACAAATGTGTTTGTTAATTTAAATTGTCCCTGGTGAGTCTCCGTAGTGTGACATCATCGTGTTGAGAACTCTGCTCCACTTCCTGTAAATTTTAACACCTTTTCTTCACAAACTGGCACCTGATTGGTGTAAAACTATCATTTATATTTACAACAGGTTTTATTCCACCAAATAAAGTCAAAACTAGAAAATCATAAAAACCTGTCACACGCCCTTTAAGTCCGAACTGAAACAAGACAAAACTATTGCTACTGTCATTTTTATTTTTATTTTGGGGGTCCAGAGTCGATTGCAGAAAAGTCCCGAGCAGAAAAGTTTGGGGCCCCTGCTTTAGTCGACCACAGCCCTAGAATCGAACTCATGATCTGCCCAAAGTAAATCCTGATGTACTTTTGCCGTCTCGCCTGCCGTGTGTGTTTGAGCGGACGCCGTGGTGGAGGGTTTGAGTCCGGGTCAGGTCTGCTTGTCTTCTTGACCCTCCGTGACCCCTGACCCCTGACCCCTGACCTCTGCTAGCAGCGCAGGCTAAGTCCAAGGTTAGCGCTGGCTTTTCAGGCTCCCGTCACGTGAAGCTCGAGGAAACGCCGAGCGAAACACACACGAGTTCAACGGGTTCAGCGGAATGCAAGTGCCTTTGTGCCATTTAGCAACGTTTAAGCCCAGAGTTTGGAGTAAGACGCAACTAATCATGTTATTTAAGAGTTCGACAGTTAAACGATTATTACTATTGAACATTTAGAGTTTTTAAACATATTTTAACCAAATAAAAGTTGAAATGTGAGACTGAAGGCTTTAGAGAGAATATTTATGAATAAAGTCTATTTTAATTAAAATAGTTTATCCTTTTTTGACTTAAGGCGAGACACTACAGGTAAAAAACATTTTTTTTGTTCACTTTTCTCTCTGGTCTGGACTTTCATGTGTCCAATCTGCTCCTGATGTTTGATTCTTCCATTGAATCCACTTCATCCATAGATTTCTCTGACATTGTAATTGCCTTAAAGTAGATCCACACAAACTGTACAATCTGGACTCAACCAGATTCTGACACGACAGACACAAGGATTGACGAAAAGTGACAAAAATGCAACAAAAAATGACAAAAACACAACTAAAAGTGACAAAAATGCTACTTAAAACGACAAAAACACTCAAAAAGGGGCAAAAACATGACTAACAGCGACAAAACAATAACTAAATACGTCAAAAACACAAATAAAAATGATCAAAAAGCCACAAAAACACAATAAAAACTATAAGTGACAAAAACATGGCAAAAAATGACAAAAACTTGACTAAAAGTGACAAACTCCAAAGTTCGTTTTCTTCAAATGCATTTTGTCCCTCGAGACATAAAGATCAGCCTAAAGTAGATCCACACAAACTGTACAATCTGGACTCAACGAGAGTCTGACACAACGACACAAGGATTTTTTATATCGAATTCTAAAACTGATTTATTGAAATCTTAAGTTAGAATTAAAATAGTTTTTAGGACAATTTTCAGTCAGATCTAGTTTAAACTAAATAATAAATCCAAATCCTCTCTGTACATTTTTATAACTAATATGTGACAAAATGAACCAAGAAATTTAAACCTGGTTCTGTCCATTTTTCACATTTAAATGTCACAAATGTGTGGATTTTTGGTCGTTTTTACACTTTATTTCTAAATGAAAACATGACACGATGAAAAACTTGTAATATTTTTTTTTTCTTACATTTATGTGACTAAACTACAACATCTTTAAATTTAACATTTTCACCCGTAGCGTCTCAGTTTTATTGATTTAAAGGACAAATATTGGGCAAATTGACTGTTTCTGTCTTTAATCATGATCTGACGATGTTCTTCATCAAAAACACACCTGAAGTTACATTTAACTCTGACTCTTCTGCTGTTTTAAGTCCTTCAATCATCACAGACTCTGAGCTTTTCTGCCTCTAAACATCATCATCACAAACTGTAACTTCAAACTCACAAATACTTTTAACTTGTGTTACCGCTCTGCAGCCAGTAGATGGCGCCTAAACCTAAATTAGTCATGTTTTTGTTGCTTTTAGTCACATTTTATTTGCATTTTGTCCTTTTAATTGCGTTTTTTGTCTTCTTTAGTTACATTTTTATCACTATTAGTCGCATTTTTGTTGTTTTTAGTTATGTTTTTGTCACTTTTAGTCAAATCCTTGTGTCGTTGAGTCAGAATCTTGTTGAGTCCAGATTGTACAGTTTGTGCAGGAGCTGCTTTAAGGCTCATCTTTGTGTCTCTGTTGGAGTAAAATGCATTTTAAGAAAACGGCCTTTGGAGTTTGTCACTTTTAGTCATGTTTTTTAGTTTTAGTTTTTGTCGTATTTAGTCACGTTTTTGTCACATATAGTTGCGTTTTTGTTGCTTTAAGTCAATTTTGATCGGCTTTAATTGGGTTTTCGTCATTTGTAGCAGCGTTTTTGTCACTTTTAGTCATCTTTTTGTCTTTTTTAGCCACCGTTTTGTCACTTTTAGTTACATTTTTGTTTTTAGTTTGTTTTTAGTCAAATCCTTGTGTCTGTTGTGTCAGAATCTTGTTGAGTCAGTGCTCTTAAAGGAGCTACTTTAAGTCTCATCTTTATGTTTCTGGGACAAAAATGCCTTTGGAGAAAACAAACTTTGGAGTTTGTTGCTTTAAGTCACATTTTTGTCACTTTTAGTCACGTTTTTGTCACTTTTAGTCACGTTTTAATCATTTATAGTTGTTTACGTTGCTTCAAGTCACGTTTTTGTCACTTTTAGTTACGTTTTTGTGACTATTAGTCATGTTTTCGTCATTTTTAGTCACATTTTCGTTGCTTCAAGTCACATTTTTGTAGCTTTTAGTCACGTTTTTGTCGCTTTTAGTTGTGTTTCTGTTACTTTTGGTGACCTTTTTGTCACTTTTACTCATTTTTTTGTTACTTAGTCATGGTTTTGTCATTTTTAGTTGTTTTTGTTGCTTCAAGTCACGTTTTTGAGACTTTTAGTCACGTTTTTGTTGTTTTTAGTCAAATCCTTGTATCGTTGAGTCAGAATCTTGTTGAGTCCAGATTGTACAGTTTGTGCAGGAGCTGCTTTAAGGCTCATCTTTATGTCTCTGGGACAAAAATGCATTTGGAGAAAACAGCCTTTGGAGTTTGTCACTTTTAGTCATGTTTTCGTCACTTTTAGTTTTAGTTTTTGTCGTATTTAGTCACGTTTTTGTCACTTAAAGTTGCGTTTTTGTCGCCTTAAGTCAGTTTTTAATCGGTTTTAATTGGGTTTTTGTCATTTATAGCAGCGTTTTTGTTGTTTTAAGTTGCATTTTTGTCATTTATACTCACGTTTTTGTCACTTTTAGTCAACTTTTTGTCTTTTTTAGCCACCTTTTTGTCACTTTTAGTTACATTTTTGTTTTTAGTTTGTTTTCAGTCAAATCCTTGTGTCTGTTGTGTCAGAATCTTGTTGAGTCAGTGCTCTTTAAGGAGCTACTTTAAGTCTCATCTTTATGTTTCTGGGACAAAAATGCATTTGGAGAAAACAGCCTTTGGAGTTTGTCGCTTTAAGTCACATTTTTGTCACTTTTAGTCACATTTTGTCGCTTTCAGTCACATTTTTGTCACTTTTAGTCATGTTTTAATCATTTATAGTTGTGTACGTTGCTTCAAGTCATGTTTTTGTCAGTTTTAGTCACGTTTTTGTCACTTTTGGTGATCTTTTTGTCACTTTTACTCATGTTTTTGTTGCTTAGTCTCGGTTTTGTCACTTTTAGTTACATTTTTGTCACTATTAGCCATGTTTTCGTCACTTTTAGTCAATTTTTTGTTGCTTCAAGTCACATTTTTGTAGCTTTTAGTCATGTTTTTGTTGCTTTTAGTTGTGTCTTTGTTACTTTTGGTGACCTTTTTGTCACTTTTACTCATGTTTTTGTTGCTTCAAGTTAAGTTTTTGACACTTTCAGTCACGTTTTTGTTGTTTTTAGTTAAATCCTTGTGCCCGTTGTGTCAGAGTCCAGATCGTACAGTTTGTGCAGGAGCTACTTTAAGGCTCATCTTTATGTCTCTGGGACAAAACAACAGAGAAATCTATGGATGAAGTGGATTCAATGGAAGAATCAAACATCTTCAGGAGCAGATTGGACACGTTTGTTGTTTCCACATGAAAGTCTGACGTGTTGAGAGAGAAAAAACAAAAAAAGTGTAAGTGAAAGAAATGCCCGAAGCGTCTCTCCTTGAATAACACCATGGAGTCGCTCCTCTGTGCTCCGAGTTCAAACGCTGCTGGAGCTTCTTTTTTTGCAGTGCTCCGTCCCCCCCTGGCTGGCCCCGCCCCCCTCTCATCACAAAGGCGCCGCGCTCTCCGACAGAACAATGAGGTGGTCCGCGGCGTCACATTTGGACAAAAAGGACGGAGCACGGGGTTCACACACAGCAGCAGCAGAGACTCAAACATCTGAGTTCCACCGAGCGCTTTCCACTCCACTGACCATCGAACCCGCGAGGAAAGAGTCTGACAAAGTGACACCATTGAACGTCCTGCTGCAGGCGCCACACCAGAAGCGGCTCCACGATCACCAGAGCGGCACCGTTAATCACAATCACAGTTTGAATTAAGTTAGGCTGTCATTTCCTCCACAAACAACAAAATACTGTTTCATTCTGCAAAAAACACGCTTTGTTAAAATATATCCTGAAACAAGCGACAAAAGAACAAGTAAAAGTGACAAAAAAGTGACTTAAAGTGACAAAAACTTGACTTGAAGTGACAAAAACGCGAAAAGGCGATTAAACCACAGCTTAAAGTGACAAAAGGCGATTCTAAGCGGCAAAAACGCAACGTAAAGCGACAAAAACGAGAAAAGGCGACTACAATATGACTTAAAGTGACAATGTACGACTATAAGCAACAAAAAAGCAACATAAAGCGCCAAAAACGCAACATAAAGCGCCAAAAACGCAACGTAAAGCGACAAAAACCTGACTAAAAGTGACAAAAACGTGAAAACGAGATTAAAGTTGCATTTAAGAAACTAAACCACGACTGACAATGACAAAAATGCGACTTAGAGCAACAAAAACATGACTAAAACCGACAAAAACTAGTCTAAAAGCGACAAAAATGTAACTAAAAGTGACAAAAACTTGACCGAAATGCATTTCAAATCAACAAAAACTTGAAAACACTACTCAAAACAAAACAAAATACACAGTTTCATTCTGCAAAAAACGCGCTTTGTTAAAATATATTCTGAAACAAGCGACAAAAGTACAAGTAAATGTGACAAAAACATGAAAAGGCGACTAAACCACGGCTTAAAGTGACCAAACGTGACTATAAGCAACAAAAATGCAACGTAAAGCGACAAAAACACATCTTAAAGCGACAAAAACATGTCTATAGCAAAAAAGCACAACTTAAAGTGACATAAAGTGACTAAAAGCATCACAAATATGAAAACGAGATTAAAGTTGATTTAAAGAAACTAAACAGTGACTTAAAATGACAAAAATGCGACTTAAATCAACAAAAACATGACTAAAACCGACAAAAACTAGTCTAAAAGTAACAAAAATTGAACTAAAAGCAACAAAAACTTGACAAAAGGCAAAAAAGAGTCAAAAATGCATTTCAGATCAACAAAAACGTGAAAACGCTACTCAAAGTGACAAAAACAGGGCTAAAACGTGACCAAAAAATGTGATTAAAAACAACAAAAAGGCCACAAAAACGCAACTAAAAGTGACAAAACACAACTAACAGCAACAAAAACGTGACTAAAAGCAACAAAATGTGAAAACGTGATTAAAGGTGACTTAAAGCAACTAAAACGCAACTAAAAGTGACAAAACACAACTAACAGCAACAAAAACGTGACTAAAAGCAACAAAATGTGAAAACGTGATTAAAGGTGACTTAAAGCAACTAAAACGCAACTAAAAGTGACTAAAATTCAAGTGAAAATGAGACACAGCTCTTTCTCTGCGTCTGTTTATGGAACGTTTTATTCTACGAGAAGCAGGAAGTGCGCTGTTAGCATGCTAATGTTTGTTAGCTTCAGGTGAAAAGTGCTTTAGACTCATGTCGGTGAATATTTAGGATGGACTGCATTAAAGTGAGAGACACATGAGACGATGGAACAGTTTAACATCAACTACTTCTGCTTTACGCCATATTTGTTTCATTTTATTTCATACAATCTTAGTTTAAATCTCACTTTTCTCCTGCTCGGATCAAAAAGCACTGATTACTACAGAATAAAATCAGTTACTTCTTAATTCCCTCAAAACACGGCTCATGAATATTATCACAATTTAGCGATAATCGATATATTGCACATGATTTATCACCATTTATTTAACCATTTGAACGACAGTATTTCATTATTAAACAACGACCTGCACAAACTTAACACAAAGTGATCCCTCTGTGATGTCATCAAAAGGCGACGCACCATTGAAAACACACAGACAGTTTAAACCATCATTCAACAAAATAAAGTCTTATCACGGATTATTTATTGTCAGCTCTAACTATTGTGTCATGTGTGTGGATGTTGGTCCTTGTTTACAGCATAGACCGTACATATCAGTGGACTATGGGATTGTGATGTCACCCATAGCGTTTGGCTCCAGCCAAATGAAGCCCATCACGGCTAGCAGTTATAGCGGCTAAAGTGGAGCTAGCAGTTATAGCGGCTAAAGTGGAGCTAGCAGTTATAGCGGCTAAAGTGGAGCTAGCAGTTATAGCGGCTAAAGTGGAGCTAGCAGTTATAGCGGCTAAAGTGGAGCTAGCAGTTATAGCGGCTAAAGTGGAGCCAGACTCCATATTTAAATCAGAGTGCGTATCGTGGCCACACGGACCAATCAGGAGGAGGTTGCTAACGGTCTCCGCCCCTCGGTGGGAGGAGACGGCGGCAACGTGCGGCGCTAGCTGTCAATCAAACCTGTTGCTAACACGAGCGAAAACGGCCCCTGGAAAAGGAAGCACCTGATTGGTCAGTTATTATTGTAATAACTTGATTTATGAACAACCAACGAGAAAAAAACACCCGATTCATGTAGAGTGAGTCAGATGGACATTTTAGTTCCAGATGTGAGTTTGACAGAAACAGTTACAGAGTAAAGGCTCCAGTGTCACAGAAAGTGAATGGCAGCTCGACTTTATGGAGCCAGGAGCCTCCAGAGCTGCTTCCTATTTGGAACGCGGCGGCTAGCATGCTAACATGGTCCACTGATATCTACAGTCTATGGTTTACAGTCTGGTTGCTATGGTAACAGTTGTAGAATCACCTCTAACTGTGTCATATTTGTTTCATGTTCAACAGGAAGTGACATCATAAACTTTACACAAACTGTCAAACAAAAAGTGACAAAAACCTGACCAAAACTGACAAATACGCGATTAAAAGTGGAAAAAAATGCAACTAAAAGTGACAAAACTGTGACAAGGTGGTGTTATCTGGGATTATTACTGTCCGTTCTAACTATTGTGTCATGTGTGTGGATGTTGGCCCTTGTTTACAGTCTGGTTGCTATGGTAACAGCTGTGGAATCACCTCTAACTGTGTCATATTTGTGTCATGTTCAACAGGAAGTGACATCATAAACTTTACACAAACTGTCAAACAAAAAGCGACAAAAACCTGACCAAAACTGACAAACACGCGATTAAAAGTGAGAAAAATGTGACAAAAAAGCAACAAACACATAACTATTGTGTCATGTTTGTGGATGTTGGCCCTTGTTTACAGTCTGGTTGCTACGGTAACACCTGTGGACCTTACCTTAACCTTTAATGTCATATTTGTGCTCATGTTCAACAGGAAGTGACATCATAAACTTTACACAAACTGTCAAACTGAGACAAATGTTTAGTCAAATCATTGTTCCGTTTTAGTCACGTGTCGTTAAATTTGTCATATTTGTATTGTGTGTTTCAAGAATGACATCTTTACAACATTTTCACGAGCGTCGTGTTGTCGTTGTTGTCAGAGTTTTCTCCCGCGGGAGCAGAGGGAGCAGAGGGAGCAGAGGGAGCAGAGGGAGCAGAGGGAGCAGCGGGAGCAGAGGGAGCAGAGGGAGCAGAGGAGCAGAGAGAGCAGAGGGAGCAGAGGGAGCAGAGCAGAGCAGCGGGGAGCAGAGGGCGCAGAGGGAGCAGAGAGAGCAGCAGAGGGAGCAGAGAGACAGAGGAGCAGAGGGAACAGAGGGAGCAGAGGGAGCAGAGAGAACAGAGAAAGAACAGAGGGGGAGCAGAGAAGCAGAGAGAACAGAGGAGCAGAGGGAGCAGAGGGAGCAGAGGGAGCAGCGGGAGCAGAGGGAGCAGAGGAAACAGAGGGAGCAGAGGGAGCAGCGGGAGCAGAGGGAGCAGAGGAAACAGAGGGAGCAGAGGGAGCAGAGGGAACAGAGGGAGCAGAGGGGAGACAGAGGGCAGAGAGCAGAGAACAGAGGAACAGAGGAACAGAGGGAGCAGAGAGGGACAGAGGGAGCAGAGAGAGCAGAGGGAGCAGAGGGAACAGAGGGAGCAGAGGGAGCAGCAAGAGCAGAGGGAGCAGCAAGAGCAGAGGGAGCAGAGGGAGCAGTGGGAGCAGAGGGAGCAGAGGGAGCAGAGGGAGCAGTGGGAGCAGAGAGAGCAGAGAGAGCAGATGGAGCAGAGGGAGCAGCAATAGCAGAGGGAGCAGAAGGAGCAGCGGGAGCAGAGGGAGCAGAGGAGCAAGCGGAGCAGAGGGAACAGAGAACAGGGAGCAGAGGGCAGAGCAGAGAACAGAGGAAACAGAGGAAGCAGAGGAAGCAGAGGGAGCAGAGGAGCAGCGGGAGCAAGAGTGGGAGACAGAGAACAGCGGGAGCCAAGAGCAGAGAACAGAGGTGAACAGAGGGAACAGAGGGAGCAGAGGGAGCAGAGGGAACAGAGGGAGCAGAGGGAACAGAGGGAGCAGAGGGAGCAGAGGGAGCAGGGGGAGCAGAGGGAGCAGCGGGAGCAGAGGGAGCAGGGGGAGCAGAGGGAGCAGAGAGCAGAGGGAGCAGAGGGAGCAGCAAGAGCAGAGGGAGCAGCAAGAGCAGAGGGAGCAGAGGGAGCAGCGGGAGCAGAGGGAGCAGCAAGAGCAGAGGGAGCAGAGGGAGCAGAGGGAGCAGAGGGAGCAGCGGGAGCAGAGGGAGCAGCGGGAGCAGAGGGAGCAGCAAGAGCAGAGGGAGCAGAAGGAGCAGCGGGAGCAGAGGGCAGAAGCGAGGAGCAGTGGGAAGAGAGAACAGCCAGGGAACAGAGGAACAGAGGAAACAGAGGGAGCAGAGAGGAACAGAGGGCAACAGCGGAGCAAGCGGGAAGGGCAGAGAACAGAGGAGCAAGCAGAGGAAACAGAGGGAGCAGAGGGAACAGAGGGAGCAGAGGGAACAGAGGGAGCAGAGGGAGCAGAGGAAACAGAGAGCAAGGGAGCAGAGGAGAACCAAGAGGGAACAGAGGAGCAAGAGGGAACAAGAGAGAACCCAGAGAGGGAACAGAGGAGCAGAGAGAGCAGAGAACAGAGGGAACAGAGGAGCAGAGAGGAGCAGAGGAACAGAGAGCAGAGGGAGCAGCGGGAGCAGGGGAGCAGAGGGAGCAGAGGGAGCAGGGGGGAGCAGGAGACAGAGGAGCAGAGGGGAGCAGAGAGCAGAACAGAGGGAGCAGCAAGAGCAGAGGGAGCAGCAAGAGCAGAGGGAGCAGAAGGAGCAGCGGGAGCAGAGGGAGCAGAGGGAGCAGCGGGAGCAGAGGGAGCAGAGGGAGCAGAGGGAGCAGAGAGAGCAGAGGGAGCAGAGGGAGCAGACGGAACAGAGAGAGCAGAGAGACAGAGGAACAGAGAACAGAGGAGCAAGAGAGAGAGAGCAGAGGGAGCAGTGGGAACAGAGGAGCAGAGGGAGAGACAGAGGGAACAGAGAACAGCGGAACAGGGGGAGACAGGGGAGCAGAGGAGCAGAGGAGCAGAGGGAGCAAGCGGGAGCAGAGGGGAGCAGTGGGAGCAGAGGGAACAGAGACAGGGAGCAAGAGGGAGCAGAGGGAGAGCAGCGGGAGACAGAAGAAGGACCAGCGGGAGCAGAGGGAGCAGGAGGAGCAGCAAGAGCAGAGGGAGCAGAGGGAGCAGAAGGAGCAGCAAGAGCAGAGGGAGCAGAGGGAGCAGAGAGAGCAGAGGGAGCAGAGGGAGCAGAGGGAGCAGAGAGAGCAGAGGGAGCAGAGCGGGAGCAGAGAGAGCAGAGGGAGCAGAGGGAGCAGAGGGAGCAGAGGAACAGAGCAGACAGAGGGAGCAGAGGGAGAGAGCGGGGGAACAGAGGGAACCAGAGAGAACAGAGAACAGAGGGAGCAGAGGGAGCAGAGGGAGCAGAGAGAGCAGAGGGAGCAGCGGGAGCAGAGGGAGCAGAGGGAGCAGAAGGAGCAGAGGGAGCAGAGGGAGCAGAGGGAGCAGAGGGAGCAGAGGGAGCAGAGGGAGCAGAAGGAGCAGAGGGAGCAGAGGGAGCAGCGGGAGCAGAGGAGACAGAGAGCAGAGGAACAGAGGGAGCAGAGGACCAGAGGGAGCAGGGGGAGCAGAGGGAGCAGCGGAACAGAGAGCAAGAGGAGCAAAGGGAGCAGAGAGGGAGCACAGGGGAACAGAGAGGCAGAGGGAGCAGCGAGACAGAAGGAGACAGAGGAGCAGAGAACAGAGAACCCAGAGGAGAACAGAGAGACAGCTTGGGTAGAACAGAGGGAGCAGTGGGAGCAGAGGGAGCAGAGGAGCAGAGGGCAGAGGAGCAGAGGAGCAGCGGGAGCAGGAGGGAACAGAGAGCAGAGGAGCAGAGGGGAGCAGAGGGGGAACAGCAGAGACAGAGAACAGAGGGAACAGAGAGCAAGAGAGCAGACAAAGCGGGAGCAGAGAGGGAGACAGAGGGAGCAGAAGAAGGAGCAGAGGGAGCAGAGGGAGCAGAGGAAACAGAGAGCAGAGAGCAGAGAGAGCAGAGGGAGCAGGAGGAGCAGGAGGGAACAGAGGGAGCAGGAAGAGAGCAGAGGGAGGCAAGAGGACAGAGGAGCAAGAGAGAACAGAGGGAGCAGAGGAGCAGAGAGCAGAGGGAGCCAGGAGGGGGAGCAGGAGGAGCAGAGGGAGAAGAGGGAGCAGAGGGAGCAGCGGGAGCAGAAGGAGCAGCAGGAGCAGAGAGGGAGCAGAGGAGCAGCGGGAGCAGAGGAGCAGAGGAACAGAGGAGCAGAGGAGACAACAAGAGCAGAGAGGGAGCAGCGGGAGCAGAGGGAGACAGAAGACAGAGAGCAGCAAGAGCAGAGGGGAGCAGAAGAGAGCAGAGGGAGCAGAGGGAGCAGAGGGAGCAGAGGGAGCAGAGGGAGCAGAAGGAGCAGAGGGAGCAGAGGAAGCAGAGGGAGCAGAGAGAGCAGAGGGAGCAGAGGGAGCAGGAGGAGCAGAGGGAGAAGAGGGAGCAGAGGGAGCAGAGGAAGCAGAGAGAGCAGAGGGAGCAGCGGGAGCAGAGGGAGCAGAGGGAGCAGAAGGAGCAGAGGGAGCAGAGGGAGCAGAGAGAGCAGAGGGAGCAGAGGGAGCAGGAGGAGCAGAGAGAGCAGAGGGAGCAGCGGGAGCAGAGAACAGAGGGGAGCAGAGGGAGCAGCGGGAGAACAGAGAACAGCGAGGGAGCAGAGGGAGCAGCAAGAGCAGAGAACAAAGGGAACAGAGGAGCACAGAGGGAGCAGAGAGAGCAGAGGCGGAACAGCGGGAACAGAGGGAGCAGAAGAGCAGAGGAGCAGAGAGGAGCAGAGGGAGCAGCAGAACAGAGGGAGCAGTGGGAACAGAGAGACAGAGAACAGCGGGAGCAGAGGGAGCAGCGGGAGCAGGAGGAGCAGAGGGAGCAG
This sequence comes from Rhinogobius similis, assembly GCA_019453435.1. Taxonomy (NCBI): domain Eukaryota; kingdom Metazoa; phylum Chordata; class Actinopteri; order Gobiiformes; family Gobiidae; genus Rhinogobius; species Rhinogobius similis. Next base: position 39,292,184 of record CM033624.1, read on the forward strand.
AGTGAGCAGAGGGAGCAGAGCGGGAGCAAAACAGAGAGAGCAGAGAGAGCAGAGAGAGCAGAGGGAGCAGCGGGAGCAGAGGGAGCAGAGGGAGCAGAGGGAGCAGAGGGAGCAGAGGGAGCAGAGGGAGCAGAGAGAGCAGAGGGAGCAGAGGGAGCAGAGGGAGCAGAGGGAGCAGAGGGAGCAGAGGGAGCAGAGGGAGCAGAGGGAGCAGAGGGAGCAGAGGGAGCAGAGGGAGCAGAGAGAGCAGAGGGAGCAGAGGGAGCAGGAGGAGCAGAGGGAGAAGAGGGAGCAGAGGGAGCAGCGGGAGCAGAGGGAGCAGGAGGGAGCAGAGGGAGCAGCGGGAGCAGAGGAAGCAGCGGGAGCAGAGGGAGCAGCAAGAGCAGAGGGAGCAGCGGGAGCAGAGGGAGCAGAAGGAGCAGCAAGAGCAGAGGGAGCAGAGAGAGCAGAGGGAGCAGAGGGAGCAGCGGGAGCAGAGGGAGCAGAGGGAGCAGAAGGAGCAGAGGGAGCAGAGGGAGCAGAGGGAGCAGAGGGAGCAGAGGGAACAGAGGGAGCAGAGGGAGCAGAGGGAGCAGAGGGAGCAGAGGGAGCAGAGGGAGCAGAGGGAGCAGAGGGAGCAGAGGGAGCAGAGGGAGCAGAGGGAGCAGAGGGAGCAGAGGGAGCAGAGGGAGCAGAGGGAGCAGCGGGAGCAGAGGGAGCAGGAGGAGCAGAGGGAGAAGAAAGAGCAGAGGGAGCAGAGGGAGCAGCGGGAACAGAGGGAGAAGAGGGAGCAGAGGGAGCAGCGGGAGCAGAGGGAGCAGCAGGAGCGTCGGGCTAAAATGGCAGATGGCACATTGGCTGGTTGTGGGGAATAGAACCGACACCCCCCGGCGCCCGCGTGCCTCTGGGCCTTTGCTTTCTGTCGGGATGAAAGAGCTTCCACATTCCTTTCCTCTGGGGTCAAAGGTCAGCTCGTCCCCCTCACCGCCGCCCCCCTCACCGCCGCCCGCCGAGTGACGCCGCCTTAACCCCTTCACTGCACCGCACACTGTAAAACTAGAACTACAGACACGCACTGTAAAACTAGAACTACAGACACGCACTGTAAAACTAGAACTACAGACACGCACTGTAAAACTAGAACTACACACACGCACTGTAAAACTAGAACTACAGACACGCACTGTAAAACTAGAACTACAGACACGCACTGTAAAACTAGAACTACACACACGCACTGTAAAACTAGAACTACACACACGCACTGTAAAACTAGAACTACAGACACGCACTGTAAAACTAGAACTACAGACACGCACTGTAAAACTAGAACTACAGACACGCACTGTAAAACTAGAACTACAGACACGCACTGTAAAACTAGAACTACAGACACGCACTGTAAAACTAGAACTACAGACACGCACTGTAAAACTAGAACTACAGACCACGCACTGTAAAACTAGAACTACAGACACGCACTGTAAAACTAGAACTACACACACACGCACTGTAAAACTAGAACTACACACACGCACTGTAAAACTAGAACTACACACACGCACTGTAAAACTAGAACTACAGACACGCACTGTAAAACTAGAACTACAGACACGCACTGTAAAACTAGAACTACAGACACGCACTGTAAAACTAGAACTACAGACACGCACTGTAAAACTAGAACTACAGACACGCACTGTAAAACTAGAACTACAGACACGCACTGTAAAACTAGAACTACAGACACGCACTGTAAAACTAGAACTACAGACACGCACTGTAAAACTAGAACTACAGACACGCACTGTAAAACTAGAACTACAGACACGCACTGTAAAACTAGAACTACAGACACACTGTAAAACTAGAACTACAGACACGCACTGTAAAACTAGAACTACAGACACGCACTGTAAAACTAGAACTACAGACACGCACTGTAAAACTAGAACTACACACACGCACTGTAAAACTAGAACTACACACACGCACTGTAAAACTAGAACTACACACACGCACTGTAACACAAGAAATACAAACACGAACTGTAAAACTAGAACTACAGACACGCACTGTAAAACTAGAACTACAGACACGCACTGTAAAACTAGAACTACACACACGCACTGTAAAACTAGAACTACACACACGCACTGTAAAACTAGAACTACAGACACGCACTGTAAAACTAGAACTACAGACACGCACTGTAAAACTAGAACTACACACACGCACTGTAAAACTAGAACTACAGACACGCACTGTAAAACTAGAACTACACACACGCACTGTAAAACTAGAACTACAGACACGCACTGTAAAACTAGAACTACTGACACGCACTGTAAAACTAGAACTACTGACACGCACTGTAAAACTACTGCTATGCACTGCAAAACTACAGACACACTGTAAAACTACAGACACACACTGTAAAACTACTGCCATGCACTGCACAAGTCACTGCAAAACTACAAGAATTCACTGTAAAACTACAAGAATTCACTGTAAAACTACAGCGAGGCACTGGGAAACTACAGACACATACTGCACAACACACACTGCAAAACTACAGACACACTCTGCAAAACAGACACACACTGTAAAATACACTCTACAAAACTACAGGGATGCACTGCAAAACAAGAGGAATGCCTGCATGCACTACACATGAATCAATATAGAAAAAAAAATCCCCTTGGGGATGAATAAAAGAAATCCTGAATTTACTGAACGCAGTTAGGAAAAATTAAAATAAAAAATTGCGGATTGGCTGAAGCATCACAACAATGTGACAAGCCCAAAAATCAAACTTAAGTTAAAACCAGTTGAAAGAAAAGCATCTTTCCCTCCACAAAAGCACAAAGTCTCTACACGTTTGTTTATTGTGTTTGATCTGTTCACTTTAGGCTCCGCCCATATAAAAAAACAACAACTGCTGTTTAGACCAATCACAACAGCAGAGTCTGATGGATTTGCGACATTTTCTGAACTCACAAATAGGGATGCACGATACCCACACTGGTGTTGAATATCGGTGTCGATACGAAAAAATTTGTTGAATCTGATATCGGCTTCAGAATATCGGTTCAGCCGATATCCTGGTTGGGTCTTTAAACTGATTGATTAAGATCATATCCAGGCCTTTGTGTTCAGAACGTCTCATGAAGTCTGATGTTTAGTTACATAAAGCTCTTCTGTCGTTCACTGAAGGATAAAGAATAGTAGCACAACCCATTTGGATTAGTTAGTCATGTGTTATTCTTGTTTTAATAAAATAAATGCTTTTCAGTCTCTGCAGAAGTATCGGCTGATATCAGGTATCTGCAGATACTTAAAGCCCGTGTATCGGATCTAAAAAAGCTGGAGTGGTGCCTCTCTGCTCACAAATATCGAGATAATTCATCTTGCAGCAACAATCCAAGTGACACAACATTTCCAGGACGCTCCACCAGAAAACGACATAGTGCCCCTTTAAACTGTAAAGTCTAAAAATAGAAAATGAGCCGAGCATCCAGAGCCGAGCGTCCAGAGCCGAGCATCCAGAGCTGAGCGTCCAGAGCCGAGCATCCAGAGCCGAGCGTCCAGAGCCGAGCGTCCAGAGCTGAGCGTCCAGAGCCGAGCGCGACAGAGAGAGAAACACGGAGGAAAGAGGCCAGGAGTGTGTCCTGTCAGACTCGGAATAAAACTCATACACAACACATGAAGCAAAGCAACATCATGAACGAATAAGATCCAATTAAACTCAACTAAAACCAACACATTCATTTGTCAAAACTCTTTTCAGCTGCTTTGATACGACACGACTGGACGCAAAAACATAAAAACACTTTGAAGAAACACCTGCTTTAGCCCAAAAGTCTCCAAACAAATGAAAGAAAAATGTCACAGAGCCACTTCTGTACAACTGCAGAAAATCGAGTTGACATAACGAGCCTTAGATCAGTGTTTTTCAACCTTTTTTGAGACACGGCACACTTTTTTAGTTGAAAAAAGTGTATTATTTATAATTATTGCGTTATTTATGTTGCAAATATTGCCCATGACTGTATTGTAGTTCTTTAAATTTGACAAATCTGCTTGTTTTTCTTTCCTTTGTGTGAAGAAGTTGCTCAGAACACACTAAAACGGCACATTATTCTTTTAAATTCATGAATCTGGCATTTTTTCAAGGCTCACAAGGCAAGCCTCAAGTGTTCCCTGGTTGAAAATCAAGGCCTTGGATGAGCACAACTGATGAACCATTTTCGTTTATTAAAGCACAAAGTCAGACCGTTTTTGCTGCTGTTGCTGAATCTTTTCGACCACCAGGGGGAGCACTCGGCGGGACCTGATCCTCGTATAAATGTAAACTTTAGTGAACCGAGCCAAGAGTGTCAAAGCGAGAGTTGAGTCGAGGACAACGGCGAGAGAAGATGAAACAAACCTGCTCTGTCTCTGCTTCTGCCTCAGACGTCGCTCTCACACTTTCTCCGGCTCAGTGCTCACACTGCTCTGGGTGCAACACGTTTGAACGCTTCGACTTCTGCGTTTCAAGTTGTAAAACATACATTTGATCAGCGTGTTTGAGAAAGAAACACCAAAGCAGTTTATAGTGACAGAAACACGACTAAAAGTGAGAAAAACACGACTAAAAATGCAAAAAAACTTGACTTAAATGACAAAAACACAACTAAAAGCGACAAAAACACGACTAAAAATGACAAAAACACGACTGAAACGACAAAAACACAACTAAAAGCAACAAAGACTCGACTAAAAGTGACAAAGATGCATTTAAATATGACAAACACAACTAAATGTGACAAAAACGTGATCAAAAGAAATCAAAATGTGTTCAAAAGCAACAAAAACGTCCCAACAAACATCAAACGCAACTCAACGCAACAAAACGCAACAAAACGTGACTAAAAGCAACAAAAATGCAACTTATAGTGACACAAACGCGACTAAAAGTGACACAAACACGACTAAAAATGCAAAAAAACTTGACTTATATGACAAAAACACAACTAAAAGCAACAAAAACACGACTAAAAATGACAAAAACACGACTAAAAATGACAAAAACACGATTAAAAATGACAAAAACACAACTAAAAGCAACAAAGGCTCGACTAAAAGTGACAAAGATGCATTTAAATATGACAAACACAACTAAATGTGACAAAAACGTGACCAAAAGAAATCAAAATGTGTTCAAAAGCAACAAAAACGTCCCAACAAACGCAACTCAACGCAACAAAAACACGACTAAAAGCAACAAAAATGCAACTTACAGTGACACAAACACGACTAAAAGTGAGAAAAACACGACTTAAAGCGACAAAAATGCATCTTAAAGTGGGAAAAGCTCTATTTTAATGGATGCCGTTGGCAAATCACAAAGACTCATTTCTTCCACAAACAACAAAATGTCTTGCTTTGATTTGAAAAAAACAAAACTGCTCACACTGTAGTTTGGATTTGTACAAACATGTTCTGAAACAAGAGGCAAAAGCGCGACAAAAAGTGACAAAAATGTGTTCAAAAGTGACAAAAACTCACCACAAACAACAAACGTGACTCAGTGCATGAAAACACGACTAAACACAACAAAAACACGACTAAAAATAACAAAAATGTGTCTGAAACGACAAAAACACAACTAAAAGCAACAAAGACGCGACTAAAAGTGACCAAGATGCATTCAAATATGACAAACACAACTAAATGTGACAAAAACACGACCAAAAGCGATAAAAATGTGTTAAAAACCGACAAAACGCAGCCAAAAACAACAAACGCAACTCAATGCACCAAACACAACTTAAAGTGACAAAATATGATAAAGACATGTTTAAATATGACAAACACAACCAAACGTGACAAAAACACGACTTAAAGCGACAAAAACACGACTAAAAATGCAAAAAAACGCGACTAAAAGCAACAAAAACAAAACTAAAAGCAACAAAAACACGACTAAAAATGACAAAAACACGACTAAAAATGACAAAAACACGACTAAAAATGACAAAAAGACGATTGAAAATGACAAAATCGCGACTGAAAAAACAAAAACACAACTAAAAGCAACAAAAACACGACTAAAAGTGACAAAGATGCATTTAAATATGACATAGACAACTGAACGTGACAAAAACACGACCAAAAGCAACAAAATTGTTTAAAATGTGAATCTAAATCAATCAAAATCTAATCACAGTCGCACTGGTCAAAATCACAATTAGATCTTTTTCCTGAATCGTGCAGCTGTTTGTACAAAGTGAACATGAATCCTGAATCGAAATCATGATCTGCCCCAAAGAAATCGAGATGATATTTTTGTCCATACGGCCCAGACCTCGTAGCAACAAATGCTGGGCCCCAGATACAAACTCTCAGCTTCAGTCTCTGAAGGGCTTTGAACCAGAGGCAGATTTACCATCAGGCCACAGTGGGCCCCCGACATGAGGGGCCCCAATAATATGGCCCTCTCGATCATCACAGACACACGGCTCTGAAGCAGTTCTGTCAGTATCACAGCAAAGGGCCATGAACCTTTGAACGAGAAGAAGACCAACAAAACAGTCTGGGATTAAATCCCACAGATTCTGCTCCAGTGACTTTTCTCTCTTTTAATCCTGTTCTAACAATGTTCTTCATCAAAAACACTCTGGAGTCACATCCAGTTTCATTCACACTGTTTTGATGAATGTTTATTAGAAAATCTTCTCCCTCTGAGCGTCAAACACACTTCCTGCTGAACATCCTGGATTTTCTGACGTATTTTCAGACTCATACGTCGTTTATCCCAGAATATTCCACTGTTTTTAATCCTTAAATCGTCTCAGACTCTGAGCGTTTCTGCCTCTAAAGACAACAACTGCTGCTGCTGCTTGATAATTGCCTTTAGCGCATTTGCTACAAGAGCTAATAACACTAGCACTTTAACACTAGGTGTCTTTCCAGACTCCTGAGGAAAACATGAATTATTTAATAAAAAAACTTTTATTTGTTTCAAAACACGGCAAATTAAAGGTACTCGAGAGCGACTTTAAAGGCTAAAAACATAAGAACAATTCAAGAGACACGGCAGAAAAGTCACACTTTATGACGAGGGGCCTGGACTTAATTGGGCCCAGGAAGAGTGCACCGTGTGGGCCAGGGGAGGAGGAAATGTGGGCCAGGAAGAGTGCAGCGTGTGGGCCAGGAAGAGTGCAGCGTGTGGGCCAGGAAGAGTGCAGCGTGTGGGCCAGGGGAGGAGGAAATGTGGGCCAGGAAGAGTGCAGCGTGTGGGCCAGGGGAGGAGGAAATGTGGCCCAGGAAGAGTGCACCGTGTAGGCCAGGGGAGGAGGAAATGTGGCCGAGGAAGAGTGCAGCGTGTGGGCCAGGGGAGGAGGAAATGTGGGCCAGGAAGAGTGCAGCGTGTGGGCCAGGGGAGGAGGAAATGTGGGCCAGGAAGAGTGCAGCGCGTGGCCCAGGAAGAGTGCAGCGTGTGGGCCAGGAAGAGTGCAGCGCGTGGCCCAGGAAGAGTGCAGCGTGTGGGCCAGGAAGAGTGCAGCGTGTGGGCCAGGGGAGGAGGAAATGTGGGCCAGGAAGAGTGCAGCGTGTGGGCCAGGAAGAGTGCAGCGTGTGGGCCAGGGGAGGAGGAAATGTGGGCCAGGAAGAGTGCAGCGGGGCCCAGGAAATGCAGCTGTGGGCCAGGAAGAGTGCAGCGCGTGGCCCAGGAAGAGTGCAGCGTGTGGGCCAGGAAGAGTGCAGCGCGTGGCCCAGGAAGAGTGTAGCGTGTGGGCCAGGAAGAGTGCAGCGTGTGGGCCAGGAAGAGTGCAGCGTGTGGGCCAGGAAGAGTGCAGCGCGTGGGCCAGGAAGAGTGCAGCGCGTGGGCCAGGAAAGTGCAGCGTGTGGGCCAGGAAGAGTGCAGCGCGTGGGCCAGGAAGAGTGCAGCGTGTGGGCCAGGGGAGGAGGAAATGTGGGCCAGGAAGAGTGCAGCGTGTGGGCCAGGAAGAGTGCAGCGTGTGGGCCAGGAAGAGTGCAGCGTGTGGGCCAGGAAGAGTGCAGCGTGTGGGCCAGGAAGAGTGCAGCGTGTGGGCCAGGAAGAGTGCAGCGTGTGGGCCAGGAAGAGTGCAGCGTGTGGGCCAGGAAGAGTGCAGCGTGTGGGCCAGGAAGAGTGCAGCGCGTGGCCCAGGAAGAGTGCAGGCGTGTGGGCCAGGAAGAGTGCATCGCGTGGCCCAGGAAGAGTGCAGCGTGTGGGCCAGGAAGAGTGCAGCGTGTGGGCCAGGAAGAGTGCAGCGTGTGGGCCAGGAAGAGTGCAGCGTGTGGGCCAGGAAGAGTGCAGCGCGTGGGCCAGGAAGAGTGCAGCGTGTGGGCCAGGAAAGTGCAGCGCGTGGGCCAGGAAGAGTGCAGCGTGTGGGCCAGGAAGAGTGCAGCGCGTGGGCCAGGAAGAGTGCAGCGTGTGGGCCAGGGGAGGAGGAAATGTGGGCCAGGAAGAGTGCAGCGTGTGGGCCAGGAAGAGTGCAGCGCGTGGGCCAGGAAGAGTGCAGCGTGTGGGCCAGGGGAGGAGGAAATGTGGGCCAGGAAGAGTGCAGCGTGTGGGCCAGGAAGAGTGCAGCGTGTGGCCCAGGAGGAGTGCAGCGTGTGGGCCAGGGGGAGAAGGAAATGTGGGCCGGGGGGAGGAGGAAGTGCCTGGGCCAGCGACAGTTTGGTCGGGGCTAAAGATAGTCGGTGTGTGGTCTGAGTTCATGAGCTGTGGGCCTTAAGTCGATGGTGTTTAAGTAACAGTTTTATTAGACTCTTCTTTAGAAAAGGATTTCTATGGAACAACAGCAGAAACGAGACGATGTGGAGTGAGTTAGATGTACATTTTGGAGATATAAATACTTAGACACATAAACACACTTTTTGCCAGTACTTTTCTGCATAAATAGTTGTTTTTTGTATAAACTCTAATCTTAGTTTGATAAACAGTCCCGATAAATAGTTCAAGACCAAAACTCACATTTTCATGGTTGGATCTTGACAAGGTTCAAATAGAGCTTCAATAAACAACAAGAAATGGTAGTGAGGGAAAAGAAAAGCTCGAGTAAACATTTTAATGAAATCAACTATTAAACTTAAGTAATGTGTTCTGCAGCTGATCAAAAGTTTAGGAGCACATGCTGTAAAGGTAAACTATTCTGCATTTTTCATATTGTTATTCTCCTTTAAACCTGCTCTTGAGGGCCTTACATTTGCATCTCATATTTAAAAAAATGTGTGACAGGTTTGACTAAAACATAGTGAACATGAATCTGTTTCAGATTTGACCAAACATTTTGTCTGTTTGTCTCCAGTTTGACAGTTTGTGTAAAGTTTATAACGTCACTTCCTGGGACATGGTTTTCTCCAAATACATTTTACTCCCAGAGAGACATAAAGATGAGCCTTAAAGCAGCTCCAAACTGTACAATCTGGACTCAACGAGATTCTGACACAGCGACAAGGATTTGACTAAAAGTGACAAAAATGTGACTAAAAGCATCAAAAATGCAAAAAAAATGACGCAAATGTCGCAACTAAAAACAACAAAAATGTGACTAAAAACTACAAAAACCTGACTATAAGCAAGAAAACGCAATTAAAAGCGACAAACTCCAAAGGCCGTTTCCTCCAAATGTATTTTTGTCCCAGAGACAAAGATGAGCCTTAAAGCAGCTCCTGCACAAACTGTACAATCTGGACTCAACAAGATTCTGACACAATGACACAAGGATTTGACTAAAAGTGACAAGAACATGACTAAAAATGATAAAAAATGCAACTAAAAGTGACAAAAACACAACAAGTGACAAAAACGACAAAATCTGACAAAATCTGTGACAAAACACAATTAAAAATGACAAAAACGACACTAATTACTATAACAGCAAAGGATATTTTCTCCACATTTACAAACTGTACAATCAGGACTCAACAAGATTCTGACACAATGACACAAGGATTTGACTAAAAATGACAAAAAGCAACTAAAAACAACAAAAACGCAACTATAAACAACAAATATGTGACTAAAAGTGAGAAAAATGTGACTATAAGTGAGAAAAACGTGACTACAAATGAGAAAAGGCAACAAAATACAATTAAAAATGACAAAAACGCAACTAAAACCGACAAAAATGTGACTAAAACACCAAATTCGTCGATGTAAACCCTCATTCGTCTCGTCTCGATCTTTAAACAGCGTTCGGATGACAACCTCTGAAACCCTTTCTACGATAAAACACCAAAGGACATTTTCTCCAAATGCATTTTTCTCCCACAGAGACAAATCAGTCTTGAAGCAGCTCCTGCACAAACTGTACTACAATCTGGACTCAACAAGATTCTGACACAAGGATTTGACTAAAAATGACAAAAAGCAACTAAAAACAACAAAAACGCAACTATAAACAACAAAAATATGACTACAAATGAGAAAAATGTGATTATAAGCAAAAAAACACAATTAGAAATTACAAAAACGCAACTAAAACCGACAAAAACGTGACTAAAAGTGATGAAAAAACGTGACTAAAACAGCAAAGGACACTTTCTCCAAATACATTTTTCTCCCTCAGAACCAAATCAGCCTAAAAACAGCTCCTGCACAAACTGTAGAATGTTTATAACTAATATGTTACTAAATGAACCAAGAAATCTAAACCTGGTTCTGTCCATTTTTCAGATTTAAACGTCCCAAACATGTGACATTTTGCTGTTTTTTTTGTTTTGTTTTTTTTTCCACATAAAATGCCTTATTTCTAAATGAAAACCTGACATGATGAAAAGCCTGTAGCACGTTTTGTCTTACGTTTGTGACTGAACCTCAAGAGGAGTCTGGTGTAAATGTGAGCTCTGTCCCGGGCCTTTCACACTCCTCGGTGTTGTTCTCGTGCAGCGTCTGAGTAGCGTCTGATTAAATGTTCTCCGTCGGTGAAGAACGTCAGACTCAGAGCTGCAGCAGGAGATAAAACCCTCCGAACTGATAAAGACACAGGAGCTGAGCATCTGCAAAGCAACTCTGTACAAGTCGTGCTGTGAAGAGTCACGGGATTCAGTGAGTCTGTCCCAGTCCTTTTAGTCCAGGGGTGTCCAAACTTTTTCCATCGAGGGCCACATATTGAAATATAGACCAAGCGGAGGGCCACAAATCAATCGTGAAACGTTCAAAAAGCTGCATTTATCTGATGTTTTAAGCTCCACCACATCTACATTCAGTCTCAGTGCCTTAATATCAGGTCTGTGTGGCACCAAAATGTTAGTTATTTAGGTTGGAATTGTAGAAAATCTGAAATGTGCTGTAAATAGTACTTATCAGGACAATGTGGGCCAGTTCACCAGGAAGACTAAGGGCCAAGAAAAATTGGTCTGAGGGCCGCATTTGGCCCCCGGGCCTGAGTTTGGACATGCCTGGTTTAGAGCGAAGATTATTAAGAAAATCTCGAGGTGTTCAAGTATTTCTTCGTTCATTTAAAACATCGATGTGTCCCTCGTTGGTCCAGGCCATGGATGTATTAAAAGAACTGGATAAGCCCTGCCCCTCTGTCTGTGTCCCAGATTGATTAGTGGTCGTGTGAGGTACTGCAGCCTTTTTCTAAAATGTCACATTATAATCACAGACAGGACTGAATTATTATCAGTATTTAAATAAAATAGAAGGAAATGTTGTTTTCTACCGTTTATAAAATCACAGAAATTACCGTTTTTATCTGAAGTGACGTCACATAAACATGAGCGAGCCGCGTGGACGATACAAACAGAAGCACATGACATGGTCAGACAGAGTTTAATTATTTTTTTAGGTTTTTAATTTTACTTCCTGGTTGTAAATGATCACATCACACTGGAAAATGACACGAAGAAGACGAAGAAACACCAAAACTCATCTAATGTCACAGATTTATTTCATTTGACAAAGAATCAATGTTTAAAGGGTCAAAGTAGTTTCTTTTGTGTAAATTCTGCATAACCTTTGTCTCACAGTGTGACGTCATCAGTCTGTTCACTTATTGTAATTTTCACCATATTTTTCATCTTTTCTCCACAAACAGCTCCTGTTGGTGTAAAACTATAATTTATATTTATATACACTGAATAAAGTCAAAATTAGAAGATCCTAAAAGCCTGTCATACGCACTTTAAGATTCTAGTTCACTTGTAGTCTGTGCATAGCTGTTCACATGTTTTTTCTCTCTGTTTCAGACACTGCGGCGTCTGTGACGGCCCTGACCTTTGACCTGGAGGTTCCCGTTTGTTGAAGGAACTCTCTCTGCTCTGGATGAACTTACTTTTTTGTAGTTTTTCCTTGAGAGGAGGAGGCTCTGCAGACAGGGGGCGCTCTGGGACAGTTACCCATTTGATCAATTCTCTTTAATGTTTATTGAATTTGCTTTCTACCTGTGGCCCGTCCAGGAAACTGTTGTTATGATTTTGGGCGCTGAAATAAATTTAAATGGACTTTTATACGACATCTTAAAGGTCCTGTAACTTGTTCCAGTTTTAAAGGTGAAAAACAGAACTAGTTGATGTTTAAATCTTTACATCGGTCACATTTATCTCTCACTTTCCTAACGTAGTAATAAAGCATGTCATATTTGTCCAATTTAACAATAAATTCATCCAACAAAAACATGACTTGAAGTAAGAAAAAGTGACAAACGCGTCTAAAAGCAAAAAAGGTGACTAAAAGAATCTAAAATCTATTCAAAGCATCAAAAACATGATTAAAAGTGACAAAAATGCAACAAAAAGCGACAAAATTATACTACAAAGAGAAACAGAGCTAGTTTTAGTTAAACTCTTCCCATCAGTCTCATGTGTCTCTCACTTTAATTCAGTCCATCATAAATATTCACTCCATGAGTTTAAAGCACTTTTCACCAGAGCGCTAAAGCTAACAAACATTAGCATAAATGAAGGACACATCCAGTCGGGGAACAAGGTTTAAAGTAACAAAAATGTGGCAAATAGTGACAAAAACATGACAAAATTTACTTAAATGTGAATGACGAGTGACAAAATTGCAACTAAAAGTGATAAAACATGACTAAAAATGACAAAATGTGGCTAAAAATTACAAAAATGTGGCTAATAGTGACAAAAAACATGACTAAATTGACTTAAATGTGACTTAAAGTGACAAAACATGACTAAAAGTGAAAACAAACTTCCCATCAGTCTCATGTATCTCTCACTTTAATTCAGTCCATCATAAATATTCACTCCATGAGTTTAAAGCACTTTTCACCAGTTTCTGAACCCAGAGCGCTAAAGCTAATAAACATTAGCATAAATGAAGGACACATCCAGTCAGGGGAAAAAGGCTGAAAGTGACAAAACATGACAAAAAGCTATAAATGTGGCTAAAATTGACAAAAATGTGGCCAATAATGACAAAAAACATGACTAAATTGACTTAAATGTGACTTAAAGTGACAAAACATGACTAAAAGTGACAAAACTCTTCCCATCAGTCTCATGTATCTCTCACTTTAATTCATTCCATCATAAATATTCAGCTCCATGAGTTTAAAGCACTTTTCACCAGAGCGCTAAAGCTAATAAACATTAGCATAAATGAAAACCACATCCAGCCAAATTGACTTAAATGTGAATAAAAAGTGACAAAACTGCAACTAAAAGTGACAAAACATGACTAAAAGTGACAAAATCCGGCTAAAAGTGACAAAAACTTGGCTAACAGTGACAAAAAACATGACTGAATGTGACTTAAAAGCTGACTTAAAGTGACAAAACATGACTAAAAGTGAAAACAAACTTCCCGTCAGTCTCATGTAGCTCTGCAGTCCATCCTAAAGTTTAGAAGCACTTTTCACCAGAGCGCTAAAGCTAACAAACATTAGCATAAATGAAAAACTTGACTTAAATGTGAATAAAAAGTGACATAATTGCGGCTAAAAGTGACAAAACGTGGCTAAAAGTGACAAAATGCGGCTAAAAGTGACAAAAACTCTTTCCATCACTCTCACTTTAGATGCAGAGAAAGTGCTGAGTGTCATTTTCACAGAGACAGAAGATCCACAAAACAGTACAAATATCGGCCCGATAAATCGGCCAAACGATTCTGCCGATTAATCTCTGCTGAGGAGCAATAAATACCACGAAATAAATACGTTCTAATCTTAAATATGAGGATTGATTTAGTTGATTTGTTTGTCACAGAATGTTCCAACTTTAGGAGTTTAAGCAACAACAGAGATTTTTATTTGATTATTTTAGTATTTCGACTCATCAGCGATTATTTCTACTGTACTGAGACTTTTAAAACACATTTTCAACCAAATAAAGGTTGAAATACAGGGCTGAAGGCTTCTAGAGAGAGAATAATTATGAATAAAGTGGATTATTGATGAAAATCTGGAATAGTCTATATGTTTTTGACCTTTTTATTAAAGAATGCCTGAACTAAAAGGTCTTTTCATGAGTGTTTTAAACATTATAATCAGCGAAATACTGTATGATTATGATTATTTTTTATAGTTGACTCATGATTTCTGAATGTTTACGGAAAGATACACCAATAAATACACAACAGATTCACAAACCGGAGCTCAACACCAGCTGAGAGTCAGAAAATGGCTCAATATTTTCAGGATTTGTCACTTGTGTCTCTTTTCTGTTTCTGTTTCATGGCGTCAGCAGCAAACAAGCAGTGCCTTTGGCTCCGTCAGCTGAGCTTAAACCAACATGTGCCTTTGTCCACACACGCTTTTGTTTCACCGAATCTACAAAAGACACACGAGCGCCGCATCCCACACATCAAACTGTGTCATGTGTGTTATGTTTTAAACACAACCAGGAAAAAAGACTCAAGTATGAACCGACAAACTGAGAAAAGTGTGTTTCAGAACGTTTTAGTCACGTTTATGGCACTTTTAGTTGTGTTTTTGTCACTTTTAATTACATTTTACATGTGTTTGGTCACTTCCTGTTGCATTTTTGTCTCTTATATTGTTTTTGACTGTTTTAGTCAAGTTTATGGCACTTTTAGATGTGTTTTTGTCACTTTTAGATGTGTTTTTGTCACTTTTAGATGTGTTTTTGTCACTTTTAATTATATTTTCGTCACTTTTACATATGTTTTGTCACTTCCTGTTGCATTTTTGTCTCTTATAGTGTTTTAGTCTGTTTAAGTCACGTTTATGGCACTTTTAGTTGTGTTTTTGTCACTTTTAATTACATTTTTGTCATTTTAACATGTGTTTTGTCACTTCCTGTTGAGTTTTTGTCTCTTGTATTGTTTTAGTCTGTTTTAGTCACAATTATGCCTCTTCCTGTTGCATTTTTGTCACTTATAATAGTATTTTAGTCACTTTTAGTTGTGTTTTGTCCCTTTTACAAGTATTTTGTCACTTCCTGTTGCATTTATGTCTCTTATAGTGTTTTGTGTTCTGTTTAAGTCACATTTATGGCACTTTTAGTTTTGTTTTTGTAACTTTTATTTGCGTGTTGGCACTTTCTGTTGCATTTTTTGTCACTTATAGTACTGTTTTTGTCTGTTTTAGTCAAGTTTATGGCACTTTTAGATGTGTTTTTGTCACTTTTAATTATATTTTTGTCATTTTTACATATGTTTTGTCACTTCCTGTTGCATTTTTGTCTCTTATACTGTTTATTGCCTGTTTTAGTCAAGTTTATGGCACATTTAGTTGTGTTTTTGTCACTTTTAATTACATTTTTATCACTTTTACATGCGTTTTGGCACTTTCTGTTGCATTTTTTGTCACTTATAATAATGTTTTTGTCTCTTTAAGTCACGTTTATGGCACTTTTAGTTGTGTTTTGTGGCTTGTAGTTGCGTTTTTATGGATTTTAATACGTTTTTCGTCACTTTTACATATGTTTGGTCACGTCCACTTGCATTTTTGTCTCTTATAATAGTGCTTTTGTCTGTTTAAGTCACGTTAATAGCACTTTTAGTTGTGTTTTGTCACTTTTAATTATATTTTTGGCACTTTTACATGTGTTTTGTCACTTCCTGTTTCATTTTTGTCACTTATTATAGTGTTTTTGTTTGTTTAAGTTACGTTTATGGCACTTTTAGTTGTGTTTTTGTGTTTTATTTATGTGTTGGCGCTTTCTGTTGCATTTTTGTCACTTATAATAGTGTTTTTGTCACTTGTAGTTCGTTTTTTGGTGCATTTTTGATGCTTTTAGTCAGGTAGTTGTGTTTGTGTTACTTTACATCAACTTTTAGCACTTGTAGTCGTGTTTTTGACGCTTTTAGTCACATTTTAGTCACTTTTAGTTCCATTTTTGTCCCTTATAGTACAGTTTTGTTCCTTCTATTTGTGTTTTTGTCCATTTTAGTCATGTACTTGTCAATTATAGTTATAGTTTGTCACTTTAGTCTGAGTTTCTGTCACTTAAATGTGAGCGTTCTGGAGCAGAGGATTCCTGTGTTTCTTGTAGTTTTTTCAGGTAAATGTGAGCGTTCTGGAGCAGAGGATTCCTGTGTTTCTCTTGTGTTTTTTCAGGTAAATGTGAGCGTTCTGGAGCAGAGGATTCCTGTGTTTCTCTTGTGTTTTTTCAGGTAAATGTGAGCGTTCTGGAGCAGAGGATTCCTGTGTTTCTTCTATTTTTTTCAGGTAAATGTGAGCGTTCTGGAGCAGAGGATTCCTGTGTTTCTTCTATTTTTTTCAGGTAAATGTGAGCTTTTTGGAGCAGAGGATTCCTGTGTTTCTTGTCGTTTTTTCAGGTAAATGTGAGCGTTCTGGAGCAGAGGATTCCTGTGTTTCTTCTATTTTTTTCAGGTAAATGTGAGCGTTCTGGAGCAGAGGATTCCTGTGTTTCTTGTCGTTTTTTCAGGTAAATGTGAGCGTTCTGGAGCAGAGGATTCCTGTGTTTCTTCTATTTTTTTCAGGTAAATGTGAGCGTTCTGGAGCAGAGGATTCCTGTGTTTATTGTCGTTTTTCAGGTAAATGTGAGCGTTCTGGAGCAGAGGATTCCTGTGTTTCTTCTATTTTTTCAGGTAAATGTGGCGTTCTGGAGCAGAGGATTCCTGTGTTTCTTGTCGTTTCTGTCAGGTAAATGTGAGCGTTCTGGAGCAGAGGATTCCTGTGTTTCTTGTCGTTTTTTCAGGTAAATGTGAGCGTTCTGGAGCAGAGGATTCCTGTGTTTCTTGTCGTTTTTTCAGGTAAATGCGAGCGTTCTGGAGCAGAGGATTCCTGTGTTTCTTCTATTTTTTTCAGGTAAATGTGAGCGTTCTGGAGCAGAGGATTCCTGTGTTTCTTCTATTTTTTTCAGGTAAATGTGAGCGTTCTGGAGCAGAGGATTCCTGTGTTTTTCTTGTCGTTTTTTCAGGTAAATGCGAGCGTTCTGGAGCAGAGGATTCCTGTGTTTCTTCTCTTTTTTTCAGGTAAATGCGAGCGTTCTGGAGCAGAGGATTCCTGTGTTTCTTGTCGTTTTTGTCACTTAAATGCGAGCGTTCTGGAGCAGAGGATTCCTGTGTTTCTTGTCGTTTTTTCAGGTAAATGCGAGCGTTCTGGAGCAGAGGATTCCTGTGTTTTTCTTGTCGTTTTTTCAGGTAAATGTGAGCGTTCTGGAGCAGAGGATTCCTGTGTTTCTTCTATTTTTTTCAGGTAAATGCGAGCGTTCTGGAGCAGAGGATTCCTGTGTTTCTTCTATTTTTTTCAGGTAAATGTGAGCGTTCTGGAGCAGAGGATTCCTGTGTTTCTTCTATTTTTTTCAGGTAAATGTGAGCGTTCTGGAGCAGAGGATTCCTGTGTTTCTTGTCGTTTTTTCAGGTAAATGTGAGCGTTCTGGAGCAGAGGATTCCTGTGTTTCTTGTCGTTTTTTCAGGTAAATGTGAGCGTTCTGGAGCAGAGGATTCCTGTGTTTCTTGTCGTTTTTTCAGGTAAATGCGAGCGTTCTGGAGCAGAGGATTCCTGTGTTTCTTCTATTTTTTTCAGGTAAATGTGAGCGTTCTGGAGCAGAGGATTCCTGTTTTTCTTGTCTTTTCTTCAGGTAAATGTGAGCGTTCTGGAGCAGAGGATTCCTGTGTTTCTTGTCGTTTTTTCAGGTAAATGTGAGCGTTCTGGAGCAGAGGATTCCTGTGTTTCTTGTTGTTTTTTCAGGTAAATGTGAGCGTTCTGGAGCAGAGGATTCCTGTGTTTCTTGTCGTTTTTGTCTCTTAAATGTGAGCGTTCTGGAGCAGAGGATTCCTGTGTTTCTTGTCGTTTTTTCAGGTAAATGTGAGCGTTCTGGAGCAGAGGATTCCTGTGTTTCTTCTATTTTTTTCAGGTAAATGTGAGCGTTCTGGAGCAGAGGATTCCTGTGTTTCTTCTATTTTTTTCAGGTAAATGTGAGCGTTCTGGAGCAGAGGATTCCTGTGTTTCTTGTCGTTTTTTCAGGTAAATGCGAGCGTTCTGGAGCAGAGGATTCCTGTGTTTCTTGTCGTTTTTTCAGGTAAATGTGAGCGTTCTGGAGCAGAGGATTCCTGTGTTTCTTGTCGTTTTTTCTGGTAAATGTGAGCGTTCTGGAGCAGAGGATTCCTGTGTTTCTTGTCGTTTTTTCAGGTAAATGTGAGCGTTCTGGAGCAGAGGATTCCTGTGTTTCTTCTATTTTTTTCAGGTAAATGTGAGCGTTCTGGAGCAGAGGATTCCTGTGTTTCTTGTCGTTTTTTCAGGTAAATGTGAGCGTTCTGGAGCAGAGGATTCCTGTGTTTCTCTTGTACTTTTTCAGGTAAATGTGAGCGTTCTGGAGCAGAGGATTCCTGTGTTTCTCTTGTCGTTTTTTCTGGTAAATGCGAGCGTTCTGGAGCAGAGGATTCCTGTGTTTCTTCTATTTTTTTCAGGTAAATGTGAGCGTTCTGGAGCAGAGGATTCCTGTGTTTCTTCTATTTTTTTCAGGTAAATGTGAGCGTTCTGGAGCAGAGGATTCCTGTGTTTCTTCTATTTTTTTCAGGTAAATGTGAGCGTTCTGGAGCAGAGGATTCCTGTGTTTCTTCTATTTTTTTCAGGTAAATGTGAGCGTTCTGGAGCAGAGGATTCCTGTGTTTCTTCTATTTTTTTCAGGTAAATGCGAGCGTTCTGGAGCAGAGGATTCCTGTGTTTCTTGTCGTTTTTTCAGGTAAATGTGAGCGTTCTGGAGCAGAGGATTCCTGTGTTTCTTCTATTTTTTTCATGTAAATGTGAGCGTTCTGGAGCAGAGGATTCCTGTGTTTCTTGTCGTTTTTTCAGGTAAATGTGAGCGTTCTGGAGCAGAGGATTCCTGTGTTTCTTCTATTTTTCAGGTAAATGTGAGCGTTCTGGAGCAGAGGATTCCTGTGTTTCTTCTATTTTTTTCAGGTAAATGTGAGCGTTCTGGAGCAGAGGATTCCTGTGTTTCTCTTGTGTTTTTTCAGGTAAATGCGAGCGTTCTGGAGCAGAGGATTCCTGTGTTTCTTGTCGTGTTTTCAGGTAAATGCGAGCGTTCTGGAGCAGAGGATTCCTGTGTTTCTTGTCGTTTTTTCTGGTAAATGCGAGCGTTCTGGAGCAGAGGATTCCTGTGTTTCTCTTGTGTTTTTTCAGGTAAATGCGAGCGTTCTGGAGCAGAGGATTCCTGTGTTTCTTGTCGTGTTTTCAGGTAAATGTGAGCGTTCTGGAGCAGAGGATTCCTGTGTTTTTTCTATTTTTTTCAGGTAAATGCGAGCGTTCTGGAGCAGAGGATTCCTGTGTTTCTTCTGTTTTTTTCAGGTAAATGTGAGCGTTCTGGAGCAGAGGATTCCTGTGTTTTTCTTGTCGTTTTTTCAGGTAAATGTGAGCGTTCTGGAGCAGAGGATTCCTGTGTTTCTTGTCGTTTTTTCAGGTAAATGTGAGCGTTCTGGAGCAGAGGATTCCTGTGTTTTTCTTGTCATTTTTTCAGGTAAATGCGAGCGTTCTGGAGCAGAGGATTCCTGTGTTTCTCTTGTGTTTTTTCAGGTAAATGTGAGCGTTCTGGAGCAGAGGATTCCTGTGTTTCTTGTCGTTTTTTCAGGTAAATGCGAGCGTTCTGGAGCAGAGGATTCCAGTGTTTCTTGTCGTTTTTTCAGGTAAATGCGAGCGTTCTGGAGCAGAGGATTCCAGTGTTTCTTGTCGTTTTTTCAGGTATATGCGAGAGTTCTGGAGCAGAGGATTCCTGTGTTTCTTCTATTTTTTTCAGGTAAATGTGAGCGTTCTGGAGCAGAGGATTCCTGTGTTTCTTGTCGTTTTTGTCTCTTAAATGTGAGCGTTCTGGAGCAGAGGATTCCTGTGTTTCTTGTCGTTTTTTCAGGTAAATGAGCGTTATGGAGCAGAGGATTCCTGTGTTTGTTATATTTTTTTAAGGTAAATGTGAGCGTTCTGGAGCAGAGGATTCCTGTGTTTCTTCTGTTTTTTTCAGGTAAATGTGAGCGTTCTGGAGCAGAGGATTCCTGTGTTTTTCTTGTAGTTTTTTCAGGTAAATGTGAGCGTTCTGGAGCAGAGGATTCCTGTGTTTCTTCTATTTTTTTCAGGTAAATGTGAGCGTTCTGGAGCAGAGGATTCCTGTGTTTCTTCTGTTTTTTTCAGGTAAATGTGAGCGTTCTGGAGCAGAGGATTCCTGTGTTTTTCTTGTAGTTTTTTCAGGTAAATGTGAGCGTTCTGGAGGATTTCCGGACGTGTTGTAAAAATAACGCTCACATGAACACGGCCTTGAAAAACGGCGGTGTGCAGAACGCATTCCAGGAATTTTTCTGAAACTTGATCACGTTTAGAAAATCACTGCAACCAGAGAGAGAAAAAAGAGCACGGCTTCAGTGGGAAACTCTGGGATTAAGAGTTCTTTTTTCTGACAGATTTCACAGCTTTTTGTCTCGTTTGTTTAAATAATCGACGTGTTCCAGTTTGTGCGACGAGTTGAGCCAAATCTGAACTTAAATAATCCAGATTTAGTTATCGCTTTGACGACACTTTGATGCAAAACGAATGAATCCTGCAGCGAAAATGTGACTCGTCGTCTCAGAATGAAACACGTTCATTGGTTTAATCAAAGCCAATCAATTTAATGAATCAAATAATCGTTTCCTGAACTTTACGCCGACTCTAAAACGTGCCACGAATCAAGAAAACAAATGAACACCAAGTTTAGTACTTAACATCTTAAACTCTCCATTGATTTAACACTGGGCTGAACCTGAGCTCAACTGGAAAAAAACAACTCATTTTTATGGGATTATTAAGTGTGACGTCTAAGTTATTATTTTATTAAGATTAAAATTATATACATATGGCAAAAACGTAAAGCTATGGAGTGTTTGTTGAACATTTTGGATATAAATCACATAAATCCTCTGTTTCCTTGGACTTTTCTGTGTAAATAGTTATTTTAGCATGAATTCCTGTTCAGATACATCACATTTTTGTCACTTCTACTCCTTTTTTTGTTGCATTTTTGATGCTTCTAGTCACTTTTCTGTCACTTTTAGTTGCATTTTTGTCTCTCATAGTTCTGTTTTTCTTGCTTCTAGTCACTTTTCTGTCACTTTTAGTTGCGTTTTTGTTATTTTACATCACGTTTCGTCACTTGTTTCATCACTCCTCCTCCTCCCCCTCCTCCCCCTCCTCCTCCTCCTCTCCTCCTCCTCCTCTCCTCCTCCTCTCCTCCTCTCCTCTCCCCGGCCTCCTCGTCCTCGTCCTCGTCCTTCTCCCCCTCCTCCTCCTCCCCCTCCTCCTCCTCGTCCTCGTCCTTCTCCCCCTCCTCCCCTCCTCCTCCTCCGTTTGCTCCTCGTCTCTTTCAGCTCGGAGTCAAAACCATCAAAAAGAATGAATGAAAGTCAGAGGGAGGTCCTCCAGCTCTGGACGTGTGCTGTGAACGAGAAGAAAGGAGGAGGGGGAGGAGGGGGAGGGGGAGGAGGAGAAGGAGGGGGGGAGGAGGGAGAGGGGGAGGAGGGAGAGGAGGGGAAGGAGGGGGAGGAGGGAGGTCATCCAGCTCAGGACATGTGCTGTGAACGAGAAGAAAAGAGGAGGAGGAGGAGGAGGAGGGGGAGGAGGAGGGGGAGAGGAGGAGGGGGGGAGGAGGAGGAGGAGGGAGGTCTTCCAGCTCTGGACGTGTGCTGTGAACGAGAAGAAAGGAGGAGGGGGAGGAGGGGGAGGGGGAGGAGGGAGAGGAGGAGGGAGAGGAGGAGGAGGGGGAGAAGGAGGAGGAGGGAGGTCCTCCAGCTCTGGACGGGTGCTGTGAACGAGAAGAAAGGAGGAGGGGGAGGAGGGCGAGGGGGAGGAGGAGGAGGAGGGGGAGGAGGAGGAGGAGGAGGAGGAGGGAGGTCCTCCAGCTCTGGACGTGTGCTGTGAACGAGAAGAAAAGAGGAGGGGGAGGAGGAGGAGGGGGAGGAGGAGGAGGAGGGGGAGGAGGAGGAGGGAGAGGAGGAGGAGGAGGAGGGGGAGGAGGAGGGGGAGGAAGAGGGGGAGGAGGAGGAGGGAGGTCCTTCAGCTCTGGACGTGTGCTGTGAACGAGAAGAAAAGAGGAGGAGGAGGAGGAGGGGAGGGCGAGGAGGGAGAGGAGGAGGAGGAGGAGGGGGAGGAGGAGGAGGGGAGGACGAGGGGGAGCAGGAGGAGGGAGGTCCTTCAGCTCTGGACGTGTGCTGTGAACGAGAAGAAAAGAGGAGGAGGAGGAGGAGGGGAGGGCGAGGAGGGAGAGGAGGAGGAGGAGGGGGAGAGGAGGGGGGGAGGAGGAGGAGGGGGAGGAGGAGGAGGAGGAGGAGGGAGGAGGAGGGGGAGAGGAGGAGGAGGGAGAGGAGGAGGAGGAGGGAGGTCCTCCAGCTCTGGACGTGTGCTGTGAACGAGAAGAAAAGAGGAGGGGGAGGAGGAGGGGAGGAGGAAGAGGGGGAGGAGGGGAAGGCGAGGAGGAGGAGGAGGAGGAGGGAGGTCCTCCAGCTCTGGACGTGTGCTGTGAACGAGAAGAAAAGAGGAGGAGGAGGAGGAGGGGGAGGAGAGCGAGGAGGGACAGGAGGAGGGGAGGAGGGAGAGGGAGAGGAGGAGGGGGAGGGAGAGGAGGAGGGGAGGAGGGGGAGGGAGAGGAGGAGGGGGGGAGGGCGAGGAGGGAGAGGAGGAGAAGGAGGAGGAGGAAGGGAGGTCCTCCAGCTCTGGACGTGTGCTGTGAACGAGAAGAAAAGAGGAGGAGGAGGAGGGGGAGGGGGGAGGGGGAGGAGGAGGGAGGAGGAGGAAGAGGAGGACGAGAAGAAAAGAGCCACGGAGCCAGGAGGAGGAGGGGGAGGAGGAAGAGAAGAAAAGAGTGCAGAGTCACGGAGCAAGGAGGAGGAGGAGGAGGAGAAGAAGAAAAGAGCCCAGAGCCATGAGGAGGAGGAGGACACGGAGGAGGAGGAGGGAGGTCTTGCAGCTCAGGACGTCTGCTGTGAACAAGAAGAAAAGAGCCGAGGAGAAGGAGGAGAAGAAAAGAGCGCAGAGCCATGGAGTGACGAGGAGGAGGAGGAGGAGGAGGAGGAGGAGGAGCTGTTTTTAGAGCGCTGAGGTTTAGGTTTCAGACTCGGCCAAAATAGTTCACAGATTGAGCTCGAACCAAACACAGAGAAACACAAACGGACGAAAAGAGAGAGTTTGAGTCGATTTACCAAAGATCCAGATCTGAAGAAGTCGACTCAAGACGATGGAAATGTGACTAAAAGTGAGAAAAACGGACAAAAACACAACTAAAAGCGACAAAAACATGACTAAAAGTGACAAAAACAACTAAAAGTGACAAAAACCTAACAAAAAGTGACAAAAGATTCCGTTTTAATTCTGCTTAAAAACTGCAAAAACACAACAAAAGTGCAACTAGAACAAAAACGAGACAAAAACATGAATAAAAGAGACAAAAACACAACTAAAAGCAGCAAAAACTGTGACCAAAAGCGAAAAAAAGCAAATAAAATGACAAAAACTGAAATAAAAGTGACCAAAACACAATATTAATGCTGCCAAAAGCAACAAACGCACAACAAAAAATTAATAAAAAAGCAACTAATAGTGAGAAAATGTGAATAAAAGGCACAAAAACACAACTATAAGTGACAAAAATGCAACTAAACAGACAAAAACACCACAAAAAGCGACAAAAACGAGACAAAAATGCAACTTAAAGCAGCAGAAATGTGACTAAAAGTGACAAAAAGTGACTTAATCGAACAAAAAAGTGACTAAAAGTGACAAAAGCACACAAAAACTGTAAAAGACTGTGACTAAAAGTGACAGAAACGCAAATAGAAGTGACCAAAACACAACAGTGTGACAATAACGTGAGTAAAAGTGATAAAAACAAGACTAAAAGTGACAAAAACAAAACAAAAAAATTACAAATATAACAAAATATAACAAAAACGGACAGAAAAATAATTAAAAGTGACAAAAACTCGACGAAAAGTGGCAAAAAGGCAACAAAAAGTGACAAAAACACAATAAAAGATGATAAAAACGGACTAAAACTGACTAAACGTGGCTAAAGTCGACTGAACGTGATAAAAACCTGGTGAAAAGTGACAAAAACACAATAAAAAGTGACAAAACCACAACTAAAAACGACAAAAAACCTGATTCTTTATCAGTTCAGAGCCTCAAAAACACTCGTTCTGCTCTGTTTAAATCATCTGAATGTTTTTAAGAAAATGCAAAAAACAACAACATTAATCTATAAATCTGCATCAGTATCGACCACATTAAATCAGACAAATCTCTAAATTGTATTATTTAACACCAGGCACAGGCAGAACAACCAAACAAACGCTCCAAGCTGATTGGTCGAACAAGAAAATGAACCAAACTTGATTTAAATCCAGTCGATCCAAAGCTCAGACTTGTTTCCCTCCATAAGACACACCTCTGGGACACACACTTCAGGTCATTTGCATAAATGATTAGCATAATTGACTCGTTAGAATAAAAGCTTCAGTTTGAACTGAACAGAATCTGACGCTTTTAAAACGACTCTTTAAGATCATGATCTGTCAATTATCCACAACACGACTCCCCCCTCTATCTCTCTCTCTCTCCCCCCCCTCTCTCTCACTCAGTTTAACTCGTCCTCTCCCCCATCGCTCTCCTTCACTCTCTTCCCCCCTTCACTCTCTCTCCTCTTTACTCTCTCTCCTCTTTACTCTCTCTCCTCTTCACTCTCTCTCCTCTTCACTCTCTCCCCTTCTCCTCCTCCCTCTCCTCCCTCTTTCTCTTTCTTTCTCCTCCTCTCTCTACTTTCTCTCTTCTCCCCTCGCCCTCCCTTCCTCTCAGTTTAACCCTCTTCTCCTCTTCTGTTCTCTGTCTTCTCTCTCTCTTCTCTCTCCTCTCTCCTCCCCTTTTATCTCACTCTCTCCCTCTCTCTCTTTTTCTCTCCCCATCTCTTCAATCGTCACCCCCCTCTCCTCTCTTCTTTTCTCTCTCTCTCCTCCCCCCTCCTCTCCCTCCCACCCCCCCTCTCAATCCCCCTCTCTCTCCTCTCCCTCTCTCCCCTCTCTCTCTCCCCGCTCTCTACTCCTCTCTCTCTTTCCCTCTCACTCCCTCTTCACTCTCTTCTCTCCTCTCCCTCCTCTCTCCCCCCTCTCTCCTCTCTCCCCTCTCTCTCTCCTCTCTCTCTCCCCTCTCCCTCTCTCCCCTCCCTCCTCTCTCCCCCCTCTCTCTCCCTCTCTCTCTCTCTCCCCCTCTCCCCCTCTCTCCCTCTCCCCCTCTCTCTCCCCCCCTCTCCCCACTCTCTCTCTCTCTCTCCCCCCTCCCCCCCCTCTCTCTCTCTCTCTCTCTCACAGTCGGTTCATTGTGGTTCATTCAAAGCTCCATCACAGAACACTTTATCATTCAATTAGAGCAGCTTTTCACACCGCACTCAAAAGAGAGAGAGAGGGCCGAGAGAGGGCCGAGCGAGAGAGGGAGGGAGAGAAGAAAAGAGCCTCCGACCCCCCCCCCCCTCTCCCCCCATCAGAGAGAGGGAGAGACACTTTCATTTTTCTCTCTTGTTGTTGTGTTGATTCTAATCAGTTTGAATGTTTTTACTTTTTATTTCATCCACATTTTTAAATCCAAGACAATTGTTTAAGTTTTAACTGATTTTCTAAAATTTAAACGAAGGATAAATGACTCTGTGACTGTGTTTGTTTAAATGTTAATGATTAAAGATTGTTTTGTTCAAAAGCTGCAACAAACAATGGATTAACCCTTTATTCCTCCAAATAAAGTTCACCTGGACATTATTTTGCATTGTTGTTGCTGAAGTGTCTTTTTAGCAGAAAAATGCAAACAATTTTAGAAAAAAAGCGCTGAAACGCTGAAATTCCAGTTCTGTCGTATTTGAAGTTTCTGTTAAACTTTTTGAGATAAAGATTAGTTTAATGAATAATAATAATAAAAAACAATAATTATTTGCAAAAACTGAATGAAATAATAAAAATAACTCATTTATGAAGTGGTGAAACACATACACTGTAAAAAAATTTGAATTCCCAGATCAATATTTAGCATGTCCATTAACCCTGTACTGACCAAATAAAGAAATAATTAAATTAAATAAACAAGTTCATCATGAAACGCACAAGAGACACAAATGTTGACTTTTGCAGGGCGAGCGATAGAGAGAGAGAGAGAGAGAGAGAGAGAGAGAGGGAGGGAGAGAGAGAGAGAGCGAGCGAGAGAGAGAGAGAGAGAGAGAGAGAGAGAGAGAGAGAGAGAGAGAGAGAGCGAGCGAGCGAGCGAGCGAGCGAGAGAGAGAGAGAGAGAGCGAGCGAGCGAGAGAGAGAGAGAGAGAGAGCGAGAGAGAGACAGAGAGAGAGCGAGTGACAGAGAGAGAGAGAGATAATAACGACGGCGTGAAGTGTTTAACGAGAGAAAGAACGAGGGAGGAGGAGTCGTCGAGTTCAAACCTGAAAATCTCAAAACACGACGAAAAACTCTCACTTTTCAAACAAAATCCACGTTTAAACTGATTCAAACCAAAGCAGCGTCGGTGAAAACGCAGCAAACGGAGAAATCATACAACGAAACACAAAAAAGAGGCGAAAAATGTCAAAATAAACAAGTCGTGTTTTTGTTGCTTTTTAGTCTTGTTTTTGTCACTTTTAGTCTCACCTTTTTCACTTTTGTCTCATTTCTGTCACTTTTGTCTCATTTCTGTCACTTTTGTCTCATTTCTGTCACTTTTGTCTCATTTTTGTCACTTTAGTCTCATTTTTGTCACGTTATAATCTTGTTTTTGCTGAAAAAGCTGAGAAAAACTCTTATTATTTCATAACAAACTTGACAAACAAGAGTGTATTATATATCAAGAGTTTTCCTCAGCGTTCTGGGTGACACTGAGTGTTTCTAAAGTTGAGACACAGATTCCAGACGCTCGAGGTTTAAAGGAGAAGAACGAGAGGAAAAATGCAGAAAGTGTGTCCTTTAACTCTGAAGCAGCTCAGGTTCACGTGAGGAGAACAAACCACAAACGACACAAACGACACAAACGACACAAACGACACAAACGACACAAACACAAACGCTTTTACGTCTGACACGGGTTTAACTCAGACTCAGACTTTAGGCTAAAACGAGAACAAATATGTGACTTTTGAAACAGCACAAGCAGCAAAATGTGACAGAACACGAGTAAAGAGACAAAAATACAACAAAAGCAGTAACTAGAAGTGACAAAAAACAGGAGTAAAAATGACAAAATGCAACAAAAAGTGAAAAAAAAGTGACTAAATTTGCAAAATGCAAAAAAAGCACAAAAAATAAAATAAAACAGCAATAATTTCCTCAAAGACATTGAGTGTGTGAAGTGTTTAAATGATAAATGTGGCAACACAATTAAAGGTCCCATATCCTGCTCTTTCCCCTTCACACAGTCTGTCCTCAGGGCTTTGTGTAATATCCATAACATAACAGTTTACAAAAAACACCCATTTCTTGGACTGGCCCCCCTCCTCACTCTGAGATCTGACCCCCCCGAACAGAGAGCAGGCTGCCTCCCCCTCCCAACCCGTGCCTCCCCTGTAGTGGAGATGGTGCATGCGCCGTGTGCTCCGGTAAACAGCGATACACAAACACTGAATAAACATTTTCTGGTCCTGACGGTGCGTCGTGCTGAGTCCTACGTCCTGGATCTGACCTGGAGTTTGACGTGCTCCAGGGCCTCAACCACGGACGTGCCGTTTGGTAAATAACAAGCTAACTCTTCTATCTGTCGTATCCATCGTGTAATTACTGTGTAGCATTAGCATTAGCTGTTTTTATTCTTCCTGGAGGCGTGGCTTAAACACCGCGTCATCTTAGTGAGGAGCCCCCGTCTGCTGCTCAGCCGAGGGGGACGGAAAAGACAGTTCTCTAGTGAAAACATGAGGGAATCAATCAAAAAACCACTTTGGGCACAACATACGAGGCCCAGAGAGCCCTGGAGGAAGGTTAGAACCTCTGAAGAGTCCATTTTGCAGGATATGGGACCTTTAAAGTGTAAAAAATAAAAACATGTAAAGATTATTGTGTTACACTGTAAAAAATGTAAGTGTCTTTAAATGACTTGAATTCATGTTTGTGAGTCATTTTGACTTCATGAGGTTTAGTTGCTGCTGAACATTTAACAGAATGTCTCATCCAGACATTTGAACTAGTCTAGAAATCCATTTTTTGTCGTCGTTAATTGTGATTTTTCAGGTTTTAATCGTACAAACTAAAACAAATAATTAAACTCGTAGCAGCAACAGAGAGTCGTTTCTGTTCAATTTTCTCCAAATCTCTCGTTTTTGTCACGACTGTTACGTTTTCATTCAGAAAGTTAGATCTTTAAAGCTTCAGTTCTTTGTAAATGGAAAGAAATAAAGGATTTCACTGATGTTTGGTCCAAAAATCCTGAACAATCGTAAAAATATGAAAAATAATCCGACTCAGAACACGAAAACGTATAAAAGTATTGAAAACTACTTACGGTAATGACACAAAAACTCAAAAACCATGATCTGAACTAAACAAAGAGCAGAAGGAAACCATTAAACTGTTATAATTCGTCATAAATCACTGACAAATAACAAAAGTTTCCTCTAAATCCATAAAAACCCGACACAGCGAGCCCTGAACCCTTCGATCGTTGAGCTTTTCCCGTCAAATCTAAATAAAGCCTGAGTTTTTGAGCCTGAACTCATCGTGACTCAGAGCTTCATTCACAAAAAACAAACCACGGAATGTGATGGAGACTGAGTCAGAAACAAAGTCGAGCTCCAGAGCGTCTGGGTCTGTTTGTGTCGGAGCTGAGGAGACCGAAGTGTCGTGCTCAAGGGCAGCAGGACGGACTGGGTCTGTTTGTGTCGGAGCCGAGGAGACCGAAGTGTCGTGCTCAAGGGCAGCAGGGCGGACTGGGTCTGTTTGTGTCGGAGCTGAGGAGACCGAAGTGTCGTGCTCAAGGGCAGCAGGGCGGACTGGGTCTGTTTGTGTCGGAGCTGAGGAGACCGAAGTGTGGTGCTCAAGGGCAGCAGGGCGGACTGGGTCTGTTTGTGTCGGAGCTGAGGAGACCGAAGTGTGGTGCTCAAGGGCAGCAGGACGGACTGGGGCTGGTGAGGTTTACTGACGGGAAAGGAATCTCTCTCAGGGACTAAAACACCATTAAAAAAGAACAGAACTGCAACAAAAAGTGACAAAAGCGCGACTGTAAAAGACAAAAATGAGACTGAAACCGACGGAAATGCAACAAAAGGAAGCAAAAACGTGACAAAATGCAACAAAAAGTGACAAAATGCAACAAAAAATGACAAAACGTGACTGAAAGAGACAAAACTGAGACTGAAACTGACAGAAATGCAACAAAAGGAAGCAAAAACGTGACAAAATGCAACAAAAAATGACAAAATGCAATAAAAGAATTAACCAAAAGCAACAAAAACGCAACTAAAATGCAACAAGAAGTGAGAAAATGTAACTAAAAGTGACTAAATGCAACAAAAAGTGACTAAAACGCGACTGTAAAAGACAAAAATGAAACCGAAACACAGAAATGCAACAAAATACAGCAAAAACGTGACACAATGCAACAAAAAGTGACAAAATGCAACAAAAAGTGACAAAATGCAACAAAAAGTGATAAAAACATTACTTAAATAGACAAAAATGAGACAGAAATGCAACAAAAGGCAGCAAAAACGTGACAAAATGCAACAAAAGTGTCAATATGCAATAAAAAAATTAACCAAAAGCAACAAAAACGCAACTAAAATGCAACAAGAGGGGACAAAATGTGACCAAAAGTGACAAAATGCGATAAAAATGCAACAAAAGGCATAAAAAACATGACTACAAGAGACAAAATGCAACAAAAAGCAACAAAAACTTGACCAAAAGTGACAAAATGCAACAAAAAATAAAACTACGCAAAAACGCAACTAAAATGCAACAAAAAGTGACAAAATGCAACAAAAGGCATAAAAACGTGACTAAAAGTGACAAAAATTCTGAAACACTTTCGGTCAGGTCTCAGCAAAAATACGATCTTTTTTTGTCAATAAATAAATAAATAAATAAATAAAAGGCCAACTGATCCTGTGGAGTGAACTGTGGTCACAAACGTTTGACCCGGAGCCCAAGCATCTCACGACTTTGTGTGACATTTACAGAAGCAACAACGAGAAACAACTAAAGAGAAACAACTAAAGAGAAACAACTAAAGAGAAACAACAGAAGAGAAACAACTAAAGAGAAACAACAGAAGAGAAACAACTAAAGAGAAACAACTAAAGAGAAACAACTAAAGAGAAACAACTAAAGAGAAACAACAGAAGAGAAACAACAGAAGAGAAACAACTAAAGAGAAACAACTAAAGAGAAACAACAGAAGAGAAACAACAGAAGAGAAACAACTAAAGAGAAACAACTAAAGAGAAACAACAGAAGAGAAACAACTTAAGAGAAACAACAGAAGAGAAACAACTAAAGAGAAACAACTAAAGAGAAACAACAGAAGAGAAACAACTAAAGAGAAACAACAGAAAAGAAACAACTAAAGAGAAACAACTAAAGAGAAACAACCGAAGAGAAACAACAGAAGAGAAACAACTAAAGAGAAACAACTAAAGAGAAACAACAGAAGAGAAACAACAGAAGAGAAACAACTAAAGAGAAACAACTAAAGAGAAACAACCGAAGAGAAACAACTAAAGAGAAACAACAGAAGAGAAACAACTAAAGAGAAACAACTAAAGAGAAACAACTAAAGAGAAACAACAGAAGAGAAACAACTAAAGAGAAACAACAGAAGAGAAACAACTAAAGAGAAACAACAGAAGAGAAACAACTAAAGAGAAACAACAGAAGAGAAACAACTAAAGAGAAACAACAGAAGAGAAACAACTAAAGAGAAACAACAGAAGAGAAACAACTAAAGAGAAACAACTAAAGAGAAACAACAGAAGAGAAACAACTGAAGAGAAACAACAGAAGAGAAACAACAGAAGAGAAACAACTAAAGAGAAACAACTAAAGAGAAACAACTAAAGAGAAACAACAGAAGAGAAACAACAGAAGAGAAACAACTAAAGAGAAACAACTAAAGAGAAACAACTGAAGAGAAACAACTAAAGAGAAACAACAGAAGAGAAACAACTAAAGAGAAACAACTAAAGAGAAACAACTAAAGAGAAACAACAGAAGAGAAACAACTAAAGAGAAACAACAGAAGATAAACAACTAAAGAGAAACAACTAAAGAGAAACAACCGAAGAGAAACAACTAAAGAGAAACAACAGAAGAGAAACAACTAAAGAGAAACAACTAAAGAGAAACAACTAAAGAGAAACAACAGAAGAGAAACAACAGAAGAGAAACAACTAAAGAGAAACAACTAAAGAGAAACAACAGAAGAGAAACAACTAAAGAGAAACAACAGAAGAGAAACAACAGAAGAGAAACAACTAAAGAGAAACAACTAAAGAGAAACAACAGAAGAGAAACAACTAAAGAGAAACAACAGAAGAGAAACAACAGAAGAGAAACAACTAAAGAGAAACAACAGAAGAGAAACAACTAAAGAGAAACAACAGAAGAGAAACAACTAAAGAGAAACAACTAAAGAGAAACAACAGAAGAGAAACAACTAAAGAGAAACAACAGAAGAGAAACAACAGAAGAGAAACAACTAAAGAGAAACAACTAAAGAGAAACAACAGAAGAGAAACAACTAAAGAGAAACAACAGAAGAGAAACAACTAAAGAGAAACAACTAAAGAGAAACAACTAAAGAGAAACAACTAAAGAGAAACAACTAAAGAGAAACAACTAAAGAGAAACAACTGAAGAGAAACAACAGAAGAGAAACAACAGAAGAGAAACAACTAAAGAGAAACAACTAAAGAGCACAAGATGACGCTCCGAGTGACGGAACCAAAAACCACCAGAAACAACACTCTGTGGTACAAAAACAAGCATTTAACTCCAACAAAACATTTTCTAAACATGAACACAACAAACAAACAGCAAAATGAAACAAGAATCAGCCGCAGAAGTGACTTATTTCACCCTCTACGGCTCAAACTGTGTCAAAAAACTAATAAATGACTAAATACTCTGCAAAGAAAATACACCCAACAAACTGAGGCACAAAATACACCGCTCTGTGTGATTTACTGTGAAATAATGAACTCTGAAAACTGAAATTTGAACAAAACAAACTGTACAAACTGTATAAACTGTATAAAATATAGGGTCAAGGAGAAAAGAGAGAAAATAAGGAATAAATAATGAGAAGAATGAGAAAAATGTGACTAAAAGTGACAAAAACGTGATTAGAAATGACCTTTCAATCTATAAAAAATGTGCAATATAATGTGTGTAAAATGTACAAAATTTGAAAAATGATTTATTTAATTATTTATTTAATAATAAATGTTAATCATTTTAAATAATTTTAATAATAAAATTATTTATCAAAAAAACATTAGGAGCAAATGGAGTTTTTCAAACTAGCTAATGTTTCAGAACATTTTGTTGTTAGTTGCTTTTCAGACACTTTTAGTTGCGTTTTTGTCATTTTTGATGTGTGTTGTCACGTTAAGTCACGTTTTGTCGTTTTAAGGTGAGTTTTGTCACTTTTAGTCACATTTTTGTCACTTTTTGGTGTGTTTTTATACGTTAAGATGTGTTTTTGTCACTTTTTGGTGCGTTTTTGTCACTTTAAGGTGAGTTTTTGTCACTTTATGTCACATTTTGTCATTTAAAGGTGAGTTTTGTCATTTTAAGGTGAGTTTTTGTCACTTTTAGTAGCATTTTTGTCACTTTAAGGTGTGTTTTTGTCACTTTAAGTTGCGTTTTTGTCATTTTAAGGTGAGTTTTTGTCCGGACCAGAACCTCCCGCCACAAGAACAGTTTCTTTCCCTCTGCCGTTGGACTCATGAACACTTTGTAACACCTGCCACTTTAACAACATATTATATAAGAACAATCTATTGCACTACACATTTGCACATGGCACTGTCTGCCAACTGTACATTCTGTATATAGTGTTGGTCTATCTTAGTCTATTTTATTCTTAATTTTATGCATGCCTTTTTATCTATTTTTTATATTTTATTCATTGCTTTATGTTGCACCTTACGCCGAAGCAAGTTCCTATGTTTGTGAATTTCACTGACAATGGCAATAAACGGTTTCTGATTCTGATTCTTTAAGTCATATTTTGTCATTTTAAGGCGAGTGGCTCAGATGAATCGTCTGAATCACGACGTCAGGATCATTTGAAGTGTGTCACATGGTGGAGCGTGTGACCTCTGACCTTTGACCTCTGACACATGACGGAGCTGAACCCAGTGCCCTTGGCTCCTGAGGCTCATGTGGTGAACAGGTCCAACACAAATGTGACGCGTCTGCACATTTAAGAACAAACACAAGTCCAGAGTCTACAACAAGAAATAAAACGAGAGATTCTGCTGCTTAACGAGAAAAATGTAGAGCCTTGAAATGTGACAAACTGTCCAGCAGGAGGCGCCTGGAGGGAAATGAAGCCAATGTTAGATTAAATTCTATGGTTTGAAGTGTTTTTGTTGAAAAAAAGCAACACATTTGAATTTCCAGAGTACAAAGGTCAGTTAGTTTGCTTTTCTGTAACAAACCATGGACTAAATACACTTTTCTCGCCTTAAAACTGTATTTTAGCTTCAAAAGAATCTACTTTATGGAACAGTATCTAATATATCTGTAGATCAAATGAAAAATGATTGTGGGCTCAACATTTCTGAGTATTTTCCAGTAAAACCCATAAATCTGGATTGTTCTTCATCAAAAACACAAAGAGTTGATGATAATTTGCTCAAACATGATGTAAACACAATAATAAATGTGTTTGAGCCTCTGGTGTGTCTGAGGCTCAAACTGAACCGTCACATTTGGTACATTTTGTCACATTCAGTGAATCACGTCATGTTCATCTCAAACTTTTGCCTCGTTCTGGATTTAAATGTTTAGAACGTGTTTGATTCTTCCATTGAATCCACTTCATCCATAGATTTCTCTGACATTGTTTTCTTCAAATGCATTTTTGTCCCTCGAGACATAAAGATCATTAAAGTAGATCCACACAAACTGTACAATCTGGACTCAACACATTTAGACCAAACAAGGATTTAAGATCAGATTCTCATTTATTCAAGTTTTAATTTGAATAAATGAGGCGAAATTTGAATTTTTAGGACAATTTTCAGTCAGATCTAGTTTACTCAAAAACTAAATAATAAATCCAAATCCCCTCTGTACATTTTTATAACTAATATGTGACAAAATGAACCAAGAAATTTAAACCTGGTTCTGTCCATTTTTCAGATTTAAATGTCACAAATATGTGGATTTTTGACTGTTTTCACATAAAATGTCTTATTTCTTCATGAAAACATGACGTGAGGAAAAACTTGTAACACATGTTTTTCTTACATTTATTTGAATAAACTACAGGAGGAGTTTACAGTCTTTAAATTTAACATTTTTTCCTGTTCACCTGCAGAGTTTCTCTTTATTCAGTTTATTTCACGTTGTTTAAATAGTTTTTTGGTGTTTTTTTTGCGTCCGTTCTTTGTTTATGGTTGTTTTTAATGTTTTACAGTGCATCTGAGTTTAAAAAACAACCAAAAAAAAATTAAAATAAACTAAACTCATCGAGAAATAAAGTACATTAGTTTTTCTGGCAGTTCATTTTATAAATAATGTTTGTCTTTTCTCTTTTCTCAGTTTCATTTTAAATCGCCTTAATGTTCAATAAATCATAAAATGAACAGTATATTTTTGGTCATTTTTACATAAAATCTCTTATTTCTAAATGAAAACATGACATTTTTTCTTACATTTCTGTGACTAAACGACAGGAGGAGTTTAACATTCATATCTTTAAGTTTTTCCTGTTTCCTGAGTCTCTCTTTAACGTCTCGACGTCTCAAATCCACTGGAGCTCGGCCTTTTGACAGTTTTTCGTTCCTAAAAACATGATTTTTTAACCCAAGCGTCTTTATGATTGTTTTTGGTTCGTTTAACCCTGTGAGTCCCTTCCTCTCTCGTCTTCTCGTCTCTTTTTCCTGAGAATGAATCGTCTGTAAATACTTTACATAAAAACACAAACAAACCAGACGCTCAAAAACCCCGAGAAAATAAACCCCGAAAACACCGAAAACGACTCCTGTTTATGATGAAAAATACAGATTATTGTACGAGACGTGAACTTATGAGACGTTCTCACGCTCTGCAGCCTCCGGCGCAAAAACACAGAAAAAGACACACAAAAACACACAAAAACACACAAAAAACACAGAAAAACACACGCTCTGCAGCCTCTGGGCGCAAAAACACAGAAAAACACACAGAAAACACACACGCTGCAGCCTCCGGCGGAAAAACACAGAAAGCACAAAAAACACACAAAAACAGAAAAACACACAAAAACCACAGAAAAACACAGAAAAAACACGGTCTGCAGCCTCCGGGCACAAAAACACAGAAAAACCCACAAAAACACAGAGACAGAAAATTTTTGTCCGTTTTAGTCACGTTTTTCTCGTTTAGTCACATTTTTGTTGCACGTTTTTGTCGCTTTTCATCAGTTTTTGTCACTTTTAGTCACATTCTTGTCACTTTAAGTCATGTTTGTGTCACTTTTATTCACAATTTTGTCACTTTTAGTCACTTTTTTGTTGCCTTTAGTCATGCTTTTGTTGCTTTTACTCACATTTTTGTCACTTTTAATCACATTTTTGTCACTTTTACTCACGTTTTTGTTGCGTTCAGTCACATTTTTGTAACTCCAGTCACATTTCTGTCGCTTTAAGTCATGTTTGTGTCACTTTTACTCATGTTTTTAATCACTTTTATTCACTATTTTGTCACTTTTTGTCACTTTTTTGTCGCTTTTAGTCATGTTTTGTCACTTTTATTCATGTTTTTGTCACTTTTTTGTCACTTTTAGTCACGTTTTTGTCACATTTTTGTAATTTTTGGCACATTTGTGTGTGACGGTGTTTGACCCGGTGAACACGGTGTTTGACGGCGTTTGACCCGGTGAAGACGGCGTTTGACCCGGTGAAGATGGTGTTTGACCCGGTGTTTGACCCGGTGAAGACGGCGTTTGACCCGGTGTTTGACCCGGTGAAGACGGCATTTGACCCGGTGAAGACGGCGTTTGACCCGGTGAAGACGGCGTTTGACCCGGTGTTTGACCCGGGGAACCTCTGGTTGGGCGGCGCGCGCTGAACTCACGAAGGAAAAACTCCACCAGGAACGGAAGCCTTTGAGGCGCCATTTTGAGCCGAGTTATTCCTGGACACGGTTTATTTCTGTTCCCTTTAAACAAACTCATGTTTCACCTGGTGACACTTTACACCAAAAAGAAAAAAACACAGACGGAAATGAATCAAAAGTGTGTCATGAATGTGAAGAGTTTTATCAATTAGAGTGAAAAAAAAAGCTGATTTAAGATAAAAATGACAAAAAATCAAACCATAAAGTGAGATTTTGTGATTTATTTGACAGATTTTCACTTTTGTCCCAGATTTAAACACACGCCCTGCAGCCTCTAGACACAAAAACACAGGAAAACACACAAAAACACAGAAAAACACAGAAAAACACACAAAAAAGACACAAAAAGACACAAAAACACACAAAAAAAGACACAAAAACATAGAAAAACACAGAAAACACAGAAAAACACACAAAAAAAGACACAAAAAGACGCAAAAACACACGCTCTCTGCAGCCTCTAGACACAAAAACACAGAAAACACACAAAAACACAGAAAAAACACAAAAAAACACAGAAAAAACACAGAAAAACACAGAAAAACACAGAAAACACACAAAAACACACAAAAAACACAGAAAACACAGAAAAACACAGAAAAACACAGAAAAACACACAAAAACACACAAAAACACACAAAAACACACAAAAACACACAAAAAAGACACAGAAAAACACAAAAAAACAAACGATGGACGTTTTTGCTGAAAATGTGAAACTGTGGATTGTTTTTAGTCAAAAACACGAGACAAAAACGTTCATCAGGTTCAACATAAAACCAACAGAAAACAGGATTTAAACGATTTAAAAGTGAAAAGTGAATCCTAAAAAGTCAAACGAGCAGCAGGTCAAAGGTCACAGGCTCCTGACGCTGTTTTTGGACAAACACGACACAAAGGAGCGTCTCACCCAGATGCCCTTCCGTGTTATGAGGCCCGAGGCAGAACCTGGACCTGGACCTGGACCAGGACCTGGACCTGGACCAGGACCTGGTCTAAACCAGGACCTGGACCTGGACCTGGACTAAACCAGGTCTAAACCAGGACTAAACCTGGTCTAGACCAGGTCTAAACCAGGACTGAACCAGGACTAAACCAGGACTGAACCAGGACTAAACCAGGACTGAACCAGGACTAAACCAGGACTAAACCAGGACTAAACCAGGTCTAGACCAGGTCTATACCAGGTCTAAACCAGGACTAAAACCAGGACTAAACCAGGACTAACCCAGGACTAAACCAGGACTAAACCAGGTCTAAACCAGGTCTAGACCAGGTCTAAACCAGGACTAAACCAGGACTAAACCAGGACTAAACCAGGACTAAACCAGGACTAAACCAGGACTAAACCAGGTCTAGACCAGGTCTAAACCAGGACTAAACCAGGACTAAACCAGGACTAAATCAGGTCTAAACCAGGACTAAACCAGGACTAAACCAGGACTAAACCAGGACTGAACCAGGACTAAACCAGGTCTAGACCAGGACTAAATCAGGTCTAAACCAGGACTAAACCAGGACTAAACCAGGACTAAATCAGGTCTAAACCAGGACTGAACCAGGACTAAACCAGGACTAAACCAGGACTAAACCAGGACTAAACCAGGACTGAACCAGGACTAAACCAGGTCTAGACCAGGACTAAACCAGGACTAAAATAGGACTAAACCAGGACTGAACCAGGACTGAACCAGGTCTAAACCAGGACTAAACCAGGTCTAAACCAGGTCTAAACCAGGACTAAACCAGGTCTAAACCAGGTCTAAACCAGGACTAAACCAGGTCTAAACCAGGACTAAACCAGGTCTAAACCAGGACTAAACCAGGTCTAAACCAGGTCTAAACCAGGACTAAACCAGGTCTAAACCAGGACTGAACCAGGTCTAAACCAGGTCTAAACCAGGACTAAACCAGGTCTAAACCAGGACTGAACCAGGTCTAAACCAGGTCTAAACCAGGACTAAACCAGGTCTAAACCAGGACTAAACCAGGACTAAACCAGGACTAGACCAGGTCTAAACCAGGTCTAGATCCACTGTTTGTGTCGAGTCGACTTTAATAAAATAATTCCAGTTGTTTCGTTTCAAACACAGATCTTTTATCACATGATCACATATCAAATGATCAAATGTTTCTGATTCTCAATAATAAAGATTCTGTGAAGAATAAAGTCAAACAGAACAAAGAGATTCAAGAAACAACTTTATCATAAAAGAATAAAGAAGGAGAAGGAAGAGGAGGAGGAGGAGGAGGAGAAGGAGAAGAAGAGGAAAAGAAGGAGAAGAGGAAGAAGGAGGAGGAGGAGGAGGAGGAGGAGGAGAAGAAGAAGAAGAAGAAGAAAAGAAGGAGGAGAAGGAGAAGCAGGAGGAGGAGGAGGAGGAGGAGGAGGAGGAGGAGGAGGAGGAGGAGGGAGGAGGAGGAAGGAGGAAGAAGGGAGGAGGAGGAAGGGAGGAGGAGGAGGAAGGAAGAAGAAGAAGAAGAAGAAGAAGAAGGAGGAGGAGGAGGAGGAGGAGGAGGAGGAAGAGAAGAAGAAGGAGAAGAAGGAGGAGGAGGAGGAGGAGGAGGAGGAGGATAAGGAGGAGAAGAGGAGGAGGAGGAGGAGGAAGAGAAGAAGAAGGAGGAGGAGGAGGAGGAGGAGGAGGAGGAGAGGAGGAGAAGAAGGAGAAGAAGGAGGAGGAGGAGGAGGAGGAGGGAGGAGGAGGAGAAGAAGGAAGAGGAGGAGGAGGAGGAGGAGGAGGAGGAGGAGGAGGAGGAGGAGGATAAGGAGGAGGAGGAGGAGCCACAGATTGAGCCGCAGGTGAAACATAAAGAGGAAAAAACCAAACCCTGAACAACTTTTAGAAACTTGAACTGAAGGTTTTACTGAGTCTGAACAAAACTAAACCAAAGTAAACTCTTCACCCTGAGACTGGAAAGACAAAATCCTCTTTTTAAATATTTCAATCTTTTATTATACTTTTTCATTCATAAAACACTGCACCTGTAAACAATCTTAAACTTTAATCATTTATAGTTTTGAAATGGAGCTGGAATTTGAGCATTTGGAAAAAATAGGGAACTTTTTGTGATTTTTTGGGCATTTTATTGATTTGAAACATTAAACATGACTTTATTTAAATTATTAATTAAATCATAATTAATTATTGTAAAAAGTATAAAAAATAAATC
Organism: Rhinogobius similis; assembly: GCA_019453435.1. Lineage (NCBI taxonomy): Eukaryota > Metazoa > Chordata > Actinopteri > Gobiiformes > Gobiidae > Rhinogobius > Rhinogobius similis. Next base: position 39,332,029 of record CM033624.1, read on the forward strand.
AGTTTGCCCTAAAAATAACTATAAAAATATAAAACAGCACTTAAACTGTGTCGGGTCATAAAGGGTTAAAACGCACTGTAAAACTGATCATGTGACATAAAGTAAAGTGTTGTTTAAACTTCTTCTTCTGAATTCTGAGCGGCAGATTTCTCTCTTTTTTACCCGAAAAACCCCCTCACCAGGCGGCGTCAGGTCCAGCTCAAGCTTAATGTCTTTATTTATTTATTTAAAGGACAGTGTGCAGTTACATTTAAAAGATGGCTGCACCAGATTTAGCAAAAATGCTCATTTCCATCTGTCGTCAGCCTCGTCTGAAACTCAACTTTATTCAAATCCACGACGTAAACTTTACCCAATCATATCGTCTGAACATTTGAGCCGCACAACATTAACATTTACCATTTTAAAAAGTAAATGTCCAACTGAAAATCCACAAAAAAACATCTGCACTGCAAAAAAAAATGTATGTCTACACTGCAAAAAAAAAAAAAAAATCTAACTGAATAATTTTAAGAAAGCAAAACACTGTAAAAAATATCTGGATTTTTCTTACTTTTCTTCTTTTTACACTGCAAAAAAAACTGGATTCATTTAGAAACAAACTACACTGCAAAAAAATCGAATTGAATCATTTTAAGAAAACAAAACACTGCAAAAATATGTAGATTTTTTTAAAGAACACTACACACTACAAAAAATCTGGATGAATAATTTTTAGAAAACTACACTGTAAAAATATCTCTGTGAGTTCAGGCAGTTGTCTTTGTTTCAGTCGATTTTATTACAATAAAAAGGAGAAATACAAATAATTCTTGTAATTATTCATAAGAAAAAGGTTGCACTTAAAATACGAAAAAATGTTTTGAAATAAAAAGACAAACTTAACTTGAATCAGACAAATGTTCCTGACAAATGATCTTTAAACATTATTAAATTAAATAAACTTGAATACATTTTAATTGTAAATATTTTAACTTGCCATAAGTACTTTTTACATTTACATGAGTTAAAATGTCTTGATTTCAGGAAATTTAACTTAATTTTAGACGTTTTACCTGGTTCAGATCAGTTAAGACGATTTATTTGATGGAACTAGATTATTTGACTTGTTTCAATTCTTTTCTTCAAGATCATTTTACTCACTCCGTTGGCAATTTAATTTCTTTTAACTTTAAGCTAAATTTAATTTAATTTTAATTTAAGCAAAACCAGGGAAATATTCCAGATCACAGAAACAATTAAATCGAATCCAGTCAAAACGACCAAAATACAGATGAAAATTATGAATTCAAGTCATTTTAAACTCAGCTGATAAACATTTTTGCTGGACATGGTTTGTTTTGGTGTTGTTGTTTTTTTGCAGTGAAGAGCGGCACAAACTCGACCAAATCAAATCCACTCAAGAGATTTTATTTTATTTAATTTGCTGCTTCTGCACAGTTTGAACACGACTAAAGAACCCGAGTTAAATGAACTCGACTGAACAGTTTGGACTCGTTCAGTTTTAGAGTCAGAGCCTGAGCTTAAGTTTCTTCAGATTTTGACGTCGTTCTGAGTTTGTTTGAAATTTGAGTCGGTTTTATTTCTCTCTTTTAACAGAATTAACTTTCTCTGATTCACAAAACTTAAAGATAATAATAATAATAAGTTAATAATAAGTTCAGCCTCATTTTGTTTCACTTTTATTTCAGCTTCAGGAAACTTTAAACTGATCACTTTAATCTGGATTAATTAAAACTCAACTTAATTAGAACCAGAACTATTTAATTCAAACCAGTCTTTTCTAACAATCGTCAGAGAATAATAATCTATAATCGTCATCGTTTACGTCTGACACCGTCTGACAATGTGATGCAGCGGAAATAAATGTAAACCACGAAAACATAAAATCAGGATTAAATAAATTTGTAAAAAATGTAAATTCTGATTTGATTTGTTCGGTTCATGTTTGTGACGATATTCAACATTTAAAAGAGTTTTGTGTCTGTTTTTAGAGTTATTGTGTACTTTTAATATTCTATTCTTTTACTGTAATATTTTCAAATAAATCTGACTTTTCTCAAGTTCGATACATTTGAAAATATGAAAATAAAAGAATTTAATATTAAAACTCCACAAAACTCTAAAACCAGAGACAAACTCTTTTATAAAAGTTAAATATCGTCACAAACATGAACCAAACAAATCAAATCAGAATAAAACACTTCAACTTAATTATTGAACCGTCTTCAGCTCAAAGCTCATCATTAAACAATAAAATTTAATTAAATTAAATGTATAAATAAACAACTGATGCAAAGAAAAGATGAAAAATACTGATATAAACTGTTCATTTTATGATTTATTAAACAATAATTTGATTTAAAAATGACACAGAAACTTAGATTCTTTATTTTTGCTGAAGTTTAAAGAGAAAAGACAAATATTATTTATAAAACGAACTGTCAGAAAAAACTAATGTGATGTAACTTTATTTCTCGATGAGTTTAGTTTATTTTTATTTATTTATTTATTTTTGTTTATCGTTTTAAACTAAGAGCGCACTGTAAAAAATAATAATAAATAAAGAGAAACACTAAAGGTGAGCAGGAAAAAAAGGTACATTTAAAGATATCAATATTAAACTTCTCCTGTAGTTTATTCACTTAAATGTAAGAAAAAGTATATCACAAGTTTTTCATCGTGTCATGTTTTCATGTAGAAATAAGGCATTTTATGTAAAAACGACCAAAATCCACATATTTGTGACATTTAAATCTGAAAAATGGACAGAACCAGGTTTAAATTTCTTGTTCATTTTGTCACATATTAGTTATAAAAATGTACAGAGGATTTGGATTTATTATTTAGTTTAAACTAGATCTGACTGAAAATTGTCATAAAAATTCAAATTTGGCCTCATTTTTCTCCTTCAAACTTCCATAAATGTGTCAGAATCTGATCTTAAATCGTTGTTTGGTCTAAATGTGTTGAGTCCAGATTGTACAGTTTGTGTGGATCTACTTTAATGATCTTTATGTCTTGAGGGACAAAAATGCATTTGAAGAAAACAATGTCAGAGAAATCTATGGATGAAGTGGATTCAATGGAAGAATCAAACATCAGGAGCAGATTGGACAGGCAACTGACCAAAAAACAAAACTGATGTGTCTCAAACAACAAAATGACATTAAAAAACAATAAAATCAGTAAAAATCAGAATCAAAAGCGAAAGTGTTTACTCAGTTTGAGGCCAAATGAACAAAAAACACAAAAAAAAAATCTTCCAAACAAAGAAACCCATTTGTCACCGACACAAATGTTGGAGTGACATTATTGATTCATAAAAACGACATAAACAAAGACAGATAAACCACAGACTTTTAAATTCAATTTATAAAAAATAAAATAAAAATCATGAATGTTGTTTGAAGAAAATGTGACAAAAAGAAAAAAAAATAAATGTAAAAAAGTGACTTTGTAAACTTTGAAGAATGAACCGATGGACTTTTGTGATGAACTAAATTAAATGAATGAATGAATTAAAGACACGTTTGACACTTTTCTGTTGGATTCACCTGATGTTGTTTTCAGGAAACTTTAAAAAAATGAATAAAGTTGAATCATGTTTGAAAAATCGTCTGAAATAAAGTGTCCTGTTTGTGCAAAGATAAATATTAAACCCAAAAGTGTGATTCCAGCTTCTTTTTTAAACGATGAGCTGAAGTAAATATCAAACTGAAACATTAATGTCTTTGTGGGATTATTTCTCTTTTTTTGGAGTTTCTTGATGGATTTTATTTCCAGAAACAGAAATTCTCAAACAAACGTGAAAAGTTTGTCAAATGAATCACAGAAACATCGTCTCAGACTCTTTTACAACAAACACTTTTGTCATTTTTATTTGATTTATTTTTTTATTTTTGTTACAGTAAAAGATAAACTCTGTGTTCAAAGTGAGCATTTCTTCAAAACAACATTCACAGTTATGTCTAAAATTCAACATAATCTCCAGCTCAAATGTATTTATTCAATCGTCTTCAGCTCAAATCTTATAATATCTACAATCAAATTAAATTAAATAAAACAAAAAGATACAAATGTGAACGACTCAGACTCAAAGGCCGAGTTTAACGCCACATTTCAACATTTTTATCGCAACAATCGACGTCACATCAGACATTTACACTTTTATCGTCAAAACTACGACTTCTAAACACGACATTGAGCGGCAGAATATAATAAACCACTTTATAACATTCAAAAAGATCATTTAAACCACGGAAATGTGTGTTTAGAACCAAATCTTTTACTTTTTCAATGTTTTGATCAAAGCTTTTCACATCGAGATTCAATGAATGTAACAAACACAAAAGTCAAAGTGAAAGTGACTCCTGAACAAACACAACAATGATTTGCTCTAATTTATTATAATTGTGTTGATTCTTGTGATGGATTTAATACCTTTGTGGATTTAATTTACATTTTTAGGCCTTATTTTTGCCAAAGTCCATTAAACACGGCCCATAAACTCAGTCAAAGTCAAACAAACCCAAATGTTCCAAACAAAGTCTTTTTATCTCTGACTTATTCACAAAGAAAAGAGACTAAACTCGGGCTCAAACACAGTATTTCAGAGTTTCCTAAACGTCTCTGAGTCTGCGCGGAGCTCGGAGCCGGACACTGAGGGCCACTTCTGCTCACAGCCTTCTACAAAAGGCCTAATCTGGGCCTAATATATTCGTCCCACGTGTCGACGACAAAAACAACCCGAAGCTTCCCCGAAAAACAAGCGCCCAAAGCGGCTGCGTGCTCTGCGTGCTCTGGCCCCGCCCACCGCCGCTGCGGAGGGTCCACCGACACAAAACCCACGCACGCACACGCACGCACACGCACACAACATCCACGAGCTGCAAACAACATGGCACAGGCGCGATCCAACGGAACCAGCGCGTCACGGAGCGCGGAAAAGCCCCGGAATGTGGCGCCTGTCCGGCCGCGCGGCGTGCGCTTCACCCGGGGACACACGCGTTACCTCACCCCTTATCTCCCCCAGAGTCTCCCCCTCCGTCGCTGCTGCTGCTGCTGCATGGGCCACAACCTTTGATAAATAATCTCCCAAAATCATCTGCCGCGGAGCAAAACGACAAGCACAAGCGACAAACGCGGCAGCGGCGGCGCAGCGGCGGCGCAGCGGACGCGTTCAAGCGCCTCTGCGGCCACTTTTACAACTTTGAACGACTTTAAACCACCGTAAACAACACGACAAGCGACACACCGCACGAGCTGGTCGCGGAGTCACAGTGAAACTCCACAAAGTTGTAGAAAACACGCAGACTTTACGCACAGGCGGTTTGCGCTTTGGTAACGACTCTTTCATAACGCGTGGAGTGTGAAGTGATCCACGGGGTTTGTTTGCGCCGCGAGGCCGAGCAGAGTGAGCCCCACACGGGCGCCGGAGCCCCTCGCGCGGCGGCGGCAGCGGCGACATTACGAGCAGAAAAGAAGCAGCAGTTTTTTTTACGCACCGAAAAGTTTCCAGCGCCGCATGAGCCTTTCCGCGCGGATCCGTGCGTCGTGCGTGTCCCGTGCGCGGCTCCTCGGCTCCTCCGCGGGGGGAACGGGCCTGTGACGCTCCGGGGCCCCGCAGCAGTGCGTTTACCGGGGCTTTTCTCCGGTGCTGGTCGCGTTCGGGGCCGGGGCCTGTGGCGGAGCGCGTTCAGCGGCAGCAGAGGCGCAGTTCTGGGCGGCGAGAGGCAGCAGCAGCATTGTGGGAGAGTGACGTCACGCACAGCACTTTCACAAAGTGTTTTTTTTTTGTGTGCTGCTGGTTCGTTTGAGGCGCGCGGCTCCCGGCGGCGCGAGGACACGTTCTGTTTGAAGTGAAGCGGGTTTGGTTTGGTTCCACCTCGTGCTCCGGACACGAGGCGCGCGAGGAGACGATGTGAATATGAATCATAAACATGTTCATCACAAACATCTATAACAGAGTCACTGCCTCGTTATTAAACACGTCACGTGCTGAAGATGAACAGAAGGATCTGTCCTCGAGGGTCAGAAAAATGAGACTTAGGGCCGTTGCCATGGTGACGGACGAGGGAAAAAGTTACATCATTGTTTATGGTAAAAAGAGTTGAAAATCCTGAAACAAATGAAAAATAAAACAGGTTTTAAAAAAAGCCTGTGAGCTTTTAATGACGTGAAAATATGAATCAAATGTAAATATGAAAACATTTAAAATAGTTTAAAAAAATATATGAATTCACGTGAAAGAAATGACGAACAAACACAATCAATCACAAGCACAACATGCACTGAATATTGAATTAAAAGTTATGAACAAAGTCACGGGAACATGATCCTGAGAAAAGGTGTTTGTTTGTTTGTTTGTTTGTTTGTTTGTTTGTTTGTTTGTGTGAGAGAATCATAAATGTGCACAAATGTTTTATTCCACTCAGGAACAGTCCCAGTTTTCTTTAGAGTTCCAAACACTGCGGGATTCATTTTGTACAATTATTCAGAATATATTTTGAGGCTGTGCGTAAAACCTGTGCGTAAAACCTGTGCGTAAAACCTGTGCGTAAAACCTGTGCGTAAAACCTGTGCGTAAAACCTATGCGTAAAACCTGTAATGGAGCTGGAGACGCGCTTCATCCACGTGCGGGAAATGACATTAATCAAATGAACAAACCAGAGCCTAAACCCGCCGCTGCTGCCGATGGTTTTTATGAAGAAACAGGAAATAAAACCTCCATCTTTGGACGTGAAAGTCTTAAACCAAAAGCAGGATTTAAATGAAAGCGAAAAGGTCAGAGTTTGTTCATTTTAGTTTGGAGCAAATCCTTAGTTTGTGAGTTAATTATTCTGAGAAAGTGCGGGCTGGAAACAAATGTCTGTCAAAATCTTTATTTCTGACACATTTTTGTTCAAAAGAAATGAAAAAACACGGTATAAACTTTAACCTGTGCATCATTTTTTGGGTCTAACAACTTGTCCTGCCCTGCGCTCGTGTTCGCCCCCCTCCCCCCTCTCTCTCCCCCCTCCTCCCCCTCTCCCCCCTCCCGCTGCTCTTTGGTGGTCTGTTCCTGTGAAGCACTTCCAGGGCACACGAGGCCGCTTCCTCACGTTCCCCCCCGCGCGCCCCCCTCACGTGCCCGCGGGGGGTGTGGGACCTGAGCGGGGGCGGGGGAGGGGCGTTCACGTTCCGGCGCCGCTCGTCCGTCAAGCCTCGGCGCGCGCAGCCACCGGGAAAGTGCACCGCGCGCGCTTTTAATCCGCGGAGCCGTGCGCGTTTGGAGACGTTTTACGCAGCGCCAAGACGTGTCCAAAACGTGTCCAAAACGTGTCCAAAACGTCTCCAAACTCCAACAGCTCACGTTTTATGGCATCGTCGCTTTATAAATTAATTAAAAATATCTCAAATCACGCTGTAAATGTTGAGTTTGTTGAAAATCATAAAAATACAATCCACATTTGTTTGAAAAGGACGAGGCCAAAATGATCCGCGCGTTTTTTGAATCGAAATCGCTGCGTAAAAGTGTTTAAAGTTGACCAAACGTTGCGCCATTTCCGAGTCTCAACGAACGCAGCGGCGGCTTTGCGGAAAGTTCAATGCGTTTGCAAAAAAAAAAAAAAAAACAAAAAAAAACCTGGAGGAAAAAGGAACCGAAGGCGCGCTTTAGCCGCCACTTTTCTGACGTAAAACGACGTGATGAAGAAACAGAAAAGGAACGATTTTTGTTCAATTCAGCTTCAAATAAACGTGGAGTGTTTTTCGTTTAAATAAAAAAATAAATAAATAAAAATAAACCAGAGCAGAAACAGTTATTACTTTTATTAGAAAACATTAAAACACCTGACTCTAAAGATGGAAATAATTAATTATTGATTGTGATTTCCGTTTGATTTAAATTAATATAAATCATTAAATCAACAGAAATTGAACGATCAAATTAAAGTCACAAAAACACAAATAATTGAATCAAAGAAACACAAAAGGCAAAGGCTGTGAAAGAAAAAAAGAATAAAAAAAATGATAATAATAATTTTAGTGCCATTTTTTATTTAATGCAGTTTTTGTCAAAACCGGATTCATTGAAATCAAAAGTTTAATTTAGAAAAAAGAAATAAAATGATTTAAATGTTTAGGTTTGAATTATTTATATGAAACAAACCAGGACTAAACCAGGACTAAACCAGGACTAAACCAGGACTAAACCAGGTCTAAACCAGGACTAAACCAGGTCTAAACCAGGACTAAACCAGGTCTAAACCAGGACTGAACCAGGACTAAACCAGGACTAAACCAGGTCTAAACCAGGACTAAACCAGGACTAAACCAGGTCTAAACCAGGTCTAAACCAGAACTAAACCAGGTCTAAACCAGGATTAACCAGGACTAAACCAGTACTAAACCAGGACTAAACCAGGGCTAAACCAGGACTAAACCAGGTCTAAACCAGGACTGAACCAGGTCTAAACAAGGACTAAACCAGGACTAAACCAGGACTAAACCAGGTCTAAACCAGTACTAAACCAGGACTAAACCAGGGCTAAAATAGGACTAAACCAGGTCTAAACCAGATCTAAACCAGGACTAAACCAGGTCTAAACCAGGACTAAACCAGGACTAAACCAGGTCTAAACCAGGACTAAACCAGGACTGAACCAGGTCTGAAGAATCAGAATCAGAACGGGTTTAATGTCGTTGTCAGTGACAAAACAGGAAATTGCAACATTAAAAAAATGAATAAAATAGTTGCAAAATATCTAAAAGAAACGGCACAGAACTAAGAATAGAATAAAATAGAATAAAGTATGAGAAGTAGAGCTGGACAGAGGAGCAAACAGAGCGGCTTTTATTCTGATTGTTAAAGTGTGAGTCAGACAGACGGACAGGGACTGTGGAGGTCCTGGTCCAGAGGGAGGTCCTGGAGACGCACGGGTGGATGGAGGAGGTGCTGGAGGAGGAGGTGGAGGAGGAGGTGGAGGTCCTGGTCCAGAGGGAGGTCCTGGAGACGCACGGGTGGATGGAGGAGGTGCTGGAGGAGGAGGTGGAGGAGGAGGTGGAGGTCCTGGTCCAGAGGGAGGTCCTGGAGACGCACGGGTGGATGGAGGAGGTGCTGGAGGAGGAGGTGGAGGAGGTGCTGAAGGAGGAGGTGGAGGAGGAGGTGGATGGAGGAGGTGCTGGAGGAGGTGGATGGAGGAGGTGGAGGAGGTGGATGGAGGAGGTGCTGGAGGAGGAGGTGGATGGAGGAGGTGCTGGAGGAGGAGGTGGATGGAGGAGGTGCTGGAGGAGGTGGATGGAGGAGGTGGATGGAGGAGGTGCTGGAGGAGGTGGATGGAGGAGGTGGAGGAGGTGGATGGAGGAGG
>CM033624.1:39346379-39363879 GCA_019453435.1 Rhinogobius similis
TTAGACACATTTTTCTGCTGTTTGATGCAATCTGTCGCTTTTACTCATGTTTTTGTCAATTTTGATCACATTTTTGTTGTTTTTTTATCACGTTTTGGTCCATTTTAATCACATTATTGTCATTTTTAGACAAATTTTTGCCGCCGTTTGATACAATTTGTCGTTTTTACTCATGTTTTTGTCCATTTTAATCACATTTTTGTTTATTATGAACATGTTTTTGTCATTTTTAGATGTGCTTTTGCTGCTTTTAATCACGTTTTTGTCGTTTTTAGACACGTTTTTGCTTCTGTTTGATGTAACCTGTCGCTCTTCGTCATGTTTTGTCGATAAAACGATAAAATATTGTCGTCTATTCCCTCCGTTTTTGGGTGAAACCACACGACGTTCCACTGAAGCCTCTGGAAACAGGACGGACTTGAACACGTTTCTGTTTTTCGTTTCCGCCGCTCAAACTCCATCTGTGTGAAACGAAACCACTGGAACCGACAATATTTAACGTCATTGTTTGAGCAAACGACGCAGACACAGCTCAGAGGGAGGGCATCCGGCACAAAACCTGCTCCATCCACATGCGACGGGCTCCAAGTGGCACCAAAACGGACAAAAAAAGAATGTAAATGAGCAAAAATATGACGTATTTGGGCTTTTTTTCTCCGTCTTTTTAGGCAAATTGATTCAAACTGGGAGGGTTTTAACATTCATTCTTCTTCTTGTGCAAAAACCAGCCTCTGCGTCGCTGACAGCGGGACACAGCGCCCCCTCTGGTCACTCTGGGCTAACGAGCGCTTCACTCAACAAAAGGAAGGTTTTCTAAAAAACTGAGTCACTTTGGAGTTTTTTCACTTCTGCTTCACTTTGGTCCTGAGTCTGGTCCAGATTTAGTCCCGACGTGGACTTGGACCAGGTCTAGTCCTGGTTTAGTCCTGATCGAGTCCAGGTTCAGTTTGGAGTTTATTTCGTCGAGTGAAAGAAGCGGAAAACACGATAAACCAGAACTAAACCAGGACTAAACCAGGTCTAAACCAGGTCTAAACCAGGACTAAACCAGGACTAAACCAGGACTAAACCAGGTCTAAACCAGGTCTAAACCAGGACTAAACCAGGACTGAACCAGGTCTAAACCAGAACTAAACCAGGTCTAAGCCAGGACTGAACCAGGTCTAAACCAGGACTAACCCAGGACTAACCCAGGACTAAACCAGGTCTAAACCAGGCCTAAACCAGGCCTAAACCAGGACTGAACCAGGACTGAACCAGGACTGAACCAGGACTGAACCAGGACTGAACCAGGACTGAACCAGGTCTAAACCAGGTCTAAACCAGGACTGAACCAGGACTGAACCAGGGCTGAACCAGGGCTAAACCAGGTCTGAACCAGGACTAAACCAGGACTAAACCAGGACTAAACCAGGTCTAAACCAGGACTAAACCAGGACTAAACCAGGTCTAAACCAGGACTAAACCAGGTCTAAACCAGGATTAACCAGGACTAAACCAGTACTAAACCAGGACTGAAACCAGGTCTAAACCAGAACTAAACCAGAACTAAACCAGGACTAAACCAGGTCTAAACCAGGACTGAAACCAGGACAAAACCAGGGCTGAACCAGGACTAAACCAGGTCTAAACCAGGACTGAAACCAGGACAAAACCAGGACTAAACCAGGGCTGAACCAGGACTAAACCAGGTCTAAACCAGGTCTGAACCAGGACTAAACCAGGACTAAACCAGGTCTGAACCAGGTCTGAACCAGGACTAAACCAGGTCTAAACCAGGACTGAACCAGGACTAAACCAGGACTGAACCAGGACTGAACCAGGACTAAACCAGGTCTAAACCGGGACTAAACCAGGTCTAAACCAGGACTAAACCAGGACTAAACCAGGTCTAAACCAGGACCAAGTGCAAACACCGTGTAAACCGTCAGTTTCTTTTCATTTGATGCAGAAGAAAAAGAAACACTGAATTATGGGATTGTGTTTGTGCCAAAAGTGGAACCAGGTCCAGGTCCAGGTCCAGACCCTTCAGTTTTGTTCTTAATTAACACAAACAGCTCGTATTTTAATGGTTTCTGTGAAGTGTTGTGTCCGTCACAAACAGATTATAATCTTTTAGTCGTTTAGCAGCGATTATTGAGAAAACACACCATGATTTAACCATTATTCATGATTACTCAGACAAAACAACAGAACATTCTCACTCTGGTTAACATTCCTCCACCACATTTATGGAATCAAACTCTCTGAACGACAAAATAAAGTCCACCATGAAACAAACACAGGCAGATAAAAAGGTACTGTACATTTAGATGCATTTTTATGACAAAATATTGAATTAAACCGACTAAACTCTGCGTCTAAACTGGTCCTGATCATAGTTTTTAGTCCTTTTGATGACATTGTGACCTGAATATTGTTTATTGTCGACTTAACTGGATAAACGTGACATTCCAGGTCACAATAAAGACGTTTGGACTCGTTTTAGTGGAAAAGATAAAATAAAACAAGAGGAGAAACCAAGTCTGAGTTAAAGTCCAGGTACATTTGATAAAGTCTCAAACCCAAAAAGCACTGAAACGGAACAAACAGACAGTTTAATCAAGTCTCACGTCGTAAAAACATAAAAAAACAAGATTAATGAGGTCAAATGAATGAGTTTAAGAGCTGGATATTTGCTAAATGCAGCAGGATTATCCGTTCTTTCATCACGAGCACCTCTGACTCTCACTTTTCGCACTTTTTCTTCATAAATAGAATTAGAACTTTACAAATCTGCGTCAAAAACTCAAAGCGGCTTCACCTGAAAACTGTGCTTTTCTTTCTTTTTCAGAACAAACAGATCGTGGTTTACAAAGTCACAGGAGGAAAAGGACATTTAAAGTGCGTACGACAGGTTTTTGTGACTTTTAGAGAAACAAAACCTGCTGAAAATATGGGCCCTTTAAAAGTCTGTGATAAAAACGTGTTCAATCCAGAACGACGGAGGCAAAAGTTTGAGCGGAACATGATGTGATTCACTGGGATTAACCTCAGAATGTGACAAATGTAGCTGTGAGTGACATCATAAACACATTTATTATTGTGTTTACATCATGTTTGAGCAAATTATCATCAACTCTTTGTATTTTTGATGAAGAACAATCCAGATTTATGGGTTTTACTGGAAAATACTCAGAAATGTAGAGCACACAATCATTTTTCATTTTATCTACAGATATATTAGACACTGTTCCATAAATTAGATTCTTTTGAAGATAAAATACTGTCTTTAGTCCATGGTTTGTTATAGAAAATCAAACTCACTGACCTTTTACTCTGGAAATGTGTTGTTTTTTTCCCACAAACACTTCAAACCAGGAGAATTTTGTCGCTTTTAGTCACATTTATGTAACTTTTAGTCGTGTTTTTATCCCTTTAAGTCACGTTTTTGTCGCTTTTAAATTGCGTTTTTGTCGATTTTAGTCACACTTTTGTCGTTTTTACTGGAAAATACTCACAGAAATGTAGAGCCCACTATGATTTTTCATTTTATCTAGAGATATATTAGATACTGTTCCATAAATTAGATTCTTTTGAAGCTAGAAAATGTGATTAAATGCAACAAAATGTGAAGGAAAACACAACAAAGTGGTAAAAAAAACTCATAGAAATGTTGAGCCCACAATAGTTTATCATTTTGTCAAGAAAGACACGACTAAAAGTGACAAATGGCATCAAAAAGCGACAAAAACGTGATAAAAAATGCATCTAAAAGTGACGAAACCTTGACTTAAAGCGACAAAAAAGTGATTAAATGTGACAAAAACACGTGTAAAAATGAGAAAACCTTGACCACAGCGACAAAAACACAACAAAATGGCAAAAAAACACAATAGTTTAATTTTTGTTGCTTTTAGTCAAGATTTTATCACTTTTAGATGCGTTTTTATCTGTTAATCACGTTTTTGTCACTTTTAGATGCAAATATGTCGCTTTTAATCACGTTTTTGTCGTTTTCAGACACGTTTTTGCCGCAATCTGTCGCTTTTAGTCATGTTTTTGTCCATTTCAATCACGTTTTTGTCGCTTTTAGACGCGTTTTATTTGCTTTTAATCATGTTTTTGTCACTTTTAGATGCATTTGTTGCTTTTTGATGCAATTTGTCGCTTTTAATCATGTTTTTGTCACTTTTAGATGCATTTATGTTGCTTTTTGATGCAATTTGTCGCTTTTAATCACGTTTTTGTCGTTTTCAGACACGTTTTTGCCGCTGTTTGGTGTAATTTGTCGCTTTTAGTCATGTTTTTGTCCATTTTAATCACGTTTTTGTCGCTTTTAGACACGTTTTATTTGCTTTTAATCATGTTTTTGTCACTTTTAGATGCATTTATGTTGCTTTTTGATGCAATTTGTCACTTTTAATCACGTTTTTGCCGTTTTCAGACACGTTTTTGCCGCTGTTTGGTGTAATCTGTCGCTCTTTGTCATGTTTTGTCGATAAAACGATAAACTTTTGTCGTCCATTTTCTCAGTTTTTCATTGAAATCACACGACGTTCCACTGAAGCCTCTGGAAATGGGAACACAGACACTTCAAACCATAGAATTTAGATTTCTAATGTGAGACAATCGTTCAAACATTTACTTCATTTTGCCTCCAGTCGCCCCCTTGTGGACAGTTTGACACATCACATTCAAAGGGCCCATAAATAACAGTTTTACACCAATCAATTTGTGAAAAAAACATTGAAAAATCTGGACTTTTTAAACCTTTAATCATCAAAATAACATGTTCTCGTGTATTTTCATTTGTCAAATAATAATCACAGGAGTTTTGTCTCGTCACGTCATGATTTACAACCAGGAAGTGCAATTTTACACCTAAAAAAAAGCCAAACCGGGATAAAACTTGTACATTTTTAAGCAAAAACCTAATGATCTAGAGGCGTTGGACCTGTCATAGGCACTTTATTCTGCTGCGTTCAGGTTTTTATGGAGGTAAATTGCTCTAACAAACTCCAAAAACACACTTCTTTATCCTGTTTGTGGCGTAATTCTCCGTCAAACATCAGTCCTTTTTGAATCTAAAGTCAAACGTTGCTGGTTTTCAGATTAAAACGCCGTCAGATTCGATTAAAACAACCCGGATCTCGCTTTGTTACAACAACCGTCTGCATCGTTTGCGCGGCGTCCGTCTGTTTCTCTGTGTTTTTTACTTCAGAACGTCGCGTTTTCGTCGGCGGTTTCACGAGCGCCGGCCGCACAGGACGACTCCGCCGCTCAGTTAAGACGAGAAACGACGCAAAGAACGGCACAAACGAGCAGCTTTTGTCATCGTCGTTTCAGTAAAAGATTCATTTATTTACAGCAAAAATGTACACACGAAGCAGAAGAGAAGGGCGCAGTGTGAAGCGCTCTGATTGGCCGAGGGAAAGCGACGAAAGAAACGATACCGAGTCGAATATCGGCGTGGATCCAGAAAAACAGGCCCAGTCAGGTCTAGTACAGCGGCCGGTCCTGCCACAATAATCACTGCATCGACTTCTGTTCAACACGAGAACAAACGACCTGTATCTGGGCTCAGTGTTTGTCGTGTTTGTTCACACTTTTTCTTTGTTTTTAATAAGATTTGGATTCAAGAGTGAAATAAGTGACGTTTATGACTCTTAAACGGCACAAATTCACTGAAAATCGTTCAATTATTAACTGTAGCTCATGTTTTAAACTACATTTCACGCTTTTCCAGCTTTAGAGTTTAATATAATAATTTATCGCGGTGAAAGAGCTGCTGTTCTACATTAAAATGAATAGCTCAGAGAGTGGGCGGTCCTTCAGACGCCGACCGGATCCATCGGCTCCAAAATGGCGTTAGTTTTTTCACCCAACCAGGATTCTGACTGAAAAAAAAACATTCTAAACAGATTATTGACTGGTCCTTGTTCACAAAGTCTCTAATGTTTGAGCTTTTATTGTAGACGATTGTCTATGTTGAAGAATAAAGTGTATTTTTGATTGAATTATTGACATTTTGATTTAATAACGTCACTTTATTTGCTCTAAAGAAGTGTTTTTAAACTGCTGTTAGTCAAAATCCATGTTAGGTGAATAAACTGAAAAAGCTGTTCAGAAATAACTGGTACAAACCCATTTGGATCAGTTTTGTTTATTTTCTTAAAACAAAAAAGATGAATGTTTTTGCAAATGACGATTATTTAAGTTGTCGACGATTGTTTCTGTTGAACATTGAGACTTTTTAAAGATGTCATGTTTCCCAGAATCCTTTGCTGTTTTAAAGACGCTCTGAACATTTCCTCCGTCTGATCACGAGAACTACAACTGTGTCACTCTTCACTGCAGTGCATTGTGGGTATATATTCACATGGGTGTCATTGCCTCCACAGCCAGTAGATGGAGCCACAGCTGAGACAGAATGGCATCTCCCAAAGAACTGACAAAGTTATGTTTTTCTTTGTAAAAGCGTTTTATGTTTAGTTCTAAAACAAACTGAAGATGCTCCAGAGCAGCTTTAAAGGACAAGAACAGTTTGAAAAATGCAGAATATTTGTCCTTTAAAAGCCCAAAGTATCGAAATCGGTATCGGATCTGAAAAAGTTATCGAGTTCTTCTCATAAATACTTCTCTCTGGGTCGATGCCACCATTTGTCACAGCTCCAGAACCTCAAACTTTACACTTCAACATCGATATTTACAATTAGGGATTCTGCTTTTTAGATTCGATACAATTAAAACAGACGCTCGATATCCGCCGATACCGCTGCACAGACGGAAACAGCGCTTGTTTCATTTTCTTAAACCAAAAATAAAGAACGACAAACTGATCCAAATGGGTTTGTAACTGAACAAAACGACAAGGAAGTGTATTTTGATTAAATTATTGACATTTTGATTTAATAACGCCACTTTCTTCACTATAAAAATGTGTTTCATGTGTTTTCATGTAAGTCTCTTTAGTCTTTTTAAACACATTTTTAACCAAATAAAGGTTTAAATATGTAATTGAAGGCTTTTAAAGAGAGAATATTTATGAATAAAGTGGATTTTTGATTGAATTATTGACATTTTGATTTAATAACGTCACTCTTTGCAATAAAAGGTGTTTGTTTTAGTCTTTTTTAACACATTTTTTTACTAAATAAAATTTGAAATATGGAACTTAAGGCTTTTAGAAAGAGAATATTTGAGAATAAAGAGTATTTTTGATTAAATTATTGACATTTTGATTTAATAACGCCAATTTTTTTGTTATAAAATGTGTTTTCGTGTGTGTTTTGGAGTCTCTTTAGTCTTTTTAAACACATTTTTAACCAAATAAAGGTTGAAATATGAGACTGAAGGCTTTAAAGAGAGAATATTTATGAATAAAGTGGATTTTTGATTAAATTATTGACATTTTGATTTAATAACGCCAATTTTTTTGTTATAAAATGTGTTTCGTGTGTGTTTTGGAGCCTCTTTAGTCTTTTTAAACACATTTTAAAACAAAGTGAGACGTTCTGGACCAACACGAGCCAAAAAACCATCTGCTCCACAGATATTTTGTCGTGTTTTTCTGATATTTGAGCCCAGTACGGTGTCGGTGCTTCCTCGCTCGAGCCACAGGGGGCAGTGTCGGGTCACAGAATCATCCCGTGTGCAGCCGGACACTTCAAACACGACGGCGTTTCATCGATAAAAACCTCGACTCGGACTCAGCTCGGAGCGAGTCATAAACGTCTGCGTCACTTTGTCAAACCGCCGTGACCCGATCCAACGTTTGAACCCAGAAACGACCGGAAAAAACGGGATTCTTGGGGGTTTTAAAGGCGCACTACGTCACTTTTCTGGAGCGTAATCCACGTTTGATCACGACGAGACGAACCGTGTGAATGTGACG
Organism: Rhinogobius similis; assembly: GCA_019453435.1. Lineage (NCBI taxonomy): Eukaryota > Metazoa > Chordata > Actinopteri > Gobiiformes > Gobiidae > Rhinogobius > Rhinogobius similis. The sequence goes on from CM033624.1 coordinate 39,354,256, forward strand.
CACAAAAACGTAAAAACAACCAGGAAAATGTGCAAAAATATCACTTTAAACTGACGAAAAGAGCGCTTACGGCTCAAAGTTTCGTTAAATTCGGTTGAAATCTCATTTATTCTCAACTTGGAATGTCATTATTGTGAGAGAAACAACATTATTCACGATTATTGAAACCAAACAGACACAAATCTTTCATGTTTGTCATTAATATTCCTCAAATTTGTGCCCAGTTTTATGAAATCGAACGACAAAATAAAGTTAAAGTGACAAAAACAGCCAAATAAAACAGTGCTTTACATTTGGGTGCATCTCCTGGACTCATGATTGCATTAAAAAGACTCAATTCAGCTCTAAAATTGTCAGGATTATGTGTATTTTTAGCTCTTTTGAGGATAATGTGACCTGAATAATCACAATTATCGATTATTAACAGAATAATCTTGACATTCTTGGTCCAAACGATCAATTAATCCCAAAATAATCCAAACTGTGCAGATGTTCGTTACAGTAAGAGCCGTGTCTGAGCTCGTTTTTAATCGTTTTAATTAGAAGACGATACACTTGATATTTAATCTGTAAATCTCCAAAGCAAAAACTGACATATTTACCTTGTTATTCTTGGCCTGGAAAGCTCCGCAGTGCGGCATTAAACGAGCCAAGCTGCAAATAATCAGTATTTAAGTTGTCGGCGACTGTTTCTGTTGAACATTTGAGACTTTTTAAACACATTTTGAACCAAAGAAAAGTTGAAATATGAGACTGAAGGCTTTAAAGAGAGAATATTTAAGAATAAAGTGGATTTTTGATTAAATTATTGACATTTTGATTTAATAAAGCCACTTTCTTCGCCATAAAAAGCTGTTTTCGCTTGTTTTAGAGTTTGTTTAGTCTTTTTAAACACATATTTTTACTAAATAAAATTTGAAATATGGAACTTAAGGCTTTTAGAGAGAGAATATTTATGAATAAAGTGGATTTTTGATTAAATTATTGACATTTTGATTTAATAACGCCACTTTCTTTGTTATAAAATGTGTTTCGTGTGTGTTTTGGAGTCTGTTTAGTCCAGATAACGATCAACATTATCAAAACACAACTGTGATTATTTAAACAGTCGACTGGTCAAGGTTTCCTGTCGTGAAAACCAAACAAAATGCAAGATCAGACACGTTTAATGCCTCACTGCGGAACATTCCAGGCGGAGCGGCCACATCTCCACGGAAACGAGCAGGTCACGCACCAGAAAAGTAACTCCTTTAAGACGAAAGACGGCGACAGCGATGAGAAGAACGAGGGGAAAAAGTGTCAGAAATCAGCTCCGGCGACGAGGAACGCAAAAAGTCTTCAACATAATTTATAACTTTGACTCCAAAAACGGACAAAAAGGTGGCGAGCGGCGGCGTCTCCCCGGAGCGCTGCCCGTCCCGGCGCGAGCGGGAGTCCGTGCTCGCTCGACTGCAGAGAATAAAAAGTATATCGTTAAAAAAAACAGAGGAGGTGGAGAGGGAGCGGCGGCGGCGGTCGGCGGCGCTCAGTCGATCTTGACGGCGGCGTAGATCTTCCGGATGAACATGTACGCCGCGTAGAAGCCGATCGTCCCGGTGAGCAGCCAGAAGGACAGCACCATGAGCGCCGTGTAACCGAAGTACAGCAGCGACGGGATGAACTCCACGATGTCCAGCTGGGGGCGCACAACACACGGTCAGACGGGCGGCGAGAGCGGGTCAAAAGGGCCACAAGAGCGGGTCAAAGGGGCAACAAGAGCGGGTCAAAGGGGCAACAAGAGCGGGTCAAAGGGGCAACAAGAGCGGGTCAAAGGGGAATCATAGACGGACAGAGCGGGGTAACAAGAGCGGGTCAAAGGGGAATCATAGACGGACAGAGCGGGGCAACAAGAGCGGGTCAAAGGGGATACAAGAGCGGGTCAAAGGGGAATCATAGACGGACAGAGCGGGGCAACAAGAGCGGGTCAAAGGGGCTACAAGAGCGGGTCAAAGGGGCAACAAGAGCGGGTCAAAGGGGAATCATAGACGGACAGACGGGCAACAAGAGCGGGTCAAAGGGGAATCATAGACGGACAGAGCGGGGTAACAAGAGCGGGTCAAAGGGGCAACAAGAGCGGGTCAAAGGGGAATCAGACAGACAGAGCGGGGCAACAAGAGCGGGTCAAAAGGGATACAAGAGCGGGTCAAAGGGGCAACAAGAGCGGGTCAAAGGGGAATCAGACAGACAGAGCGGGGCAACAAGAGCGGGTCAAAAGGGATACAAGAGCGGGTCAAAGGGGCAACAAGAGCGGGTTAAAGGGGAATCGTAGACAGACAGAGCGGGGCAACAAGAGCGGGTCAAAGGGGAATCATAGACGGACAGAGCGGGGTAACAAGAGCGGGTCAAAGGGGAATCAGACAGACAGAGCGGGGCAACAAGAGCGGGTCAAAGGGGCAACAAGAGCGGGTCAAAGGGGCAACAAGAGCGGGTTAAAGGGGCAACAAGAGCGGGTTAAAGGGGAATCATAGACAGACAGACGGGGGCAACAAGAGCGGGTCAAAGGGGAATCAGACAGACAGAGCGGGGCAACAAGAGCGGGTCAAAAGGGATACAAGAGCGGGTCAAAGGGGAATCAGACAGACAGAGCGGGGCAACAAGAGCGGGTCAAAAGGGATACAAGAGCGGGTCAAAGGGGAATCAGACAGACAGAGTGGGGCAACAAGAGCGGGTCAAAGGGGAATCAGACAGACAGAGCGGGGCAACAAGAGCGGGTCAAAAGGGATACAAGAGCGGGTCAAAGGGGCAACAAGAGCGGGTCAAAGGGGAATCATAGACGGACAGACGGGAAACAAGAGCGGGTCAAAGGGGAATCATAGACGGACAGAGCGGGGTAACAAGAGCGGGTCAAATGGGCAACAAGAGCGGGTCAAATGGGAATCAGACAGACAGAGCGGGCAACAAGAGCGGGTCAAAGGGAAACAAGAGCGGGTCAAAGGGGCAACAAGAGCGGGTCAAAGGGGAATCAGACAGACAGAGCGGGGCAACAAGAGCGGGTCAAAAGGGATACAAGAGCGGGTCAAAGGGGCAACAAGAGCGGGTTAAAGGGGAATCGTAGACAGACAGAGCGGGCAACAAGAGCGGGTCAAAGGGGAATCATAGACGCACAGAAGCGGGAGGTAACAAGAGCGGGTCAAAGGGGAATCAGACAGACAGAGCGGGGCAACAAGAGCGGGTCAAACGGGATACAAGAGCGGGTCAAAGGGGCAACAAGAAGCGGGTCAAGGGGAATCAGACAGACAGAGCGGGGCAACAAGAAGCGGGTCAAAGGGGAATCATAGACGGACAGAGCGGGGTAACAAGAGCGGGTCAAAGGGGATACAAGAGCGGGTCAAAGGGGAATCATAGACGGACAGAGCGGGGTAACAAGAGCGGGTCAAACGGGCAACAAGAGAGGGTCAAAGGGGAATCGTAGACAGACAGAGCGGGGCAACAAGAGCGGGTCAAAGGGGAATCATAGACGGACAGAGCGGGGTAACAAGAGCGGGTCAAAAGGGATACAAGAGCGGGTCAAAGGGGCAACAAGAGCGGGTCAAAGGGGAATCAGACAGACAGAGCGGGGCAACAAGAGCGGGTCAAAGGGGAATCATAGACGGACAGAGCGGGGTAACAAGAGCGGGTCAAAGGGGATACAAGAGCGGGTCAAAGGGGAATCATAGACTGACAGAGCGGGGTAACAAGAGCGGGTCAAACGGGCAACAAGAGCGGGTCAAAGGGGAATCAGACAGACAGAGCGGGGCAACAAGAGCGGGTCAAAAGGGATACAAGAGCGGGTCAAAGGGGCAACAAGAGCGGGTCAAAGGGGAATCAGACAGACAGACGGGCAACAAGAGCGGGTCAAAGGGGAATCATAGACGGACAGAGCGGGGTAACAAGAGCGGGTCAAAGGGGAATCAGACAGACAGAGCGGGGCAACAAGAGCGGGTCAAAAGGGATACAAGAGCGGGTCAAAGGGGAATCATAGACGGACAGAGCGGGGTAACAAGAGCGGGTCAAAGGGGATACAAGAGCGGGTCAAAGGGGAATCAGACAGACAGAGCGGGGCAACAAGAGCGGGTCAAAGGGGAATCAGACAGACAGAGCGGGGCAACAAGAGCGGGTCAAAAGGGATACAAGAGCGGGTCAAAGGGGCAACAAGAGCGGGTCAAAGGGGAATCATAGACGGACAGACGGGCAACAAGAAGCGGGTCAAGGGGAATCATAGACGGACAGAGCGGGGTAACAAGAGCGGGTCAAATGGGCAACAAGAGCGGGTCAAAGGGGAATCAGACAGACAGAAGCGGGCAACAAGAGCGGGTCAAAAGGGATACAAGAGCGGGTCAAAGGGGCAACAAGAGCGGGTCAAAGGGGAATCAGACAGACAGAGCGGGGCAACAAGAGCGGGTCAAAAGGGATACAAGAGCGGGTCAAAGGGGCAACAAGAGCGGGTTAAAGGGGAATCGTAGACAGACAGAGCGGGGCAACAAGAGCGGGTCAAAGGGGAATCATAGACGGACAGAGCGGGGTAACAAGAGCGGGTCAAAGGGGAATCAGACAGACAGAGCGGGGCAACAAGAGCGGGTCAAAAGGGATACAAGAGCGGGTCAAAGGGGCAACAAGAGCGGGTCACAGGGGAATCAGACAGACAGAGCGGGGCAACAAGAGCGGGTCAAAGGGGAATCATAGACGGACAGAGCGGGGTAACAAGAGCGGGTCAAAGGGGATACAAGAGCGGGTCAAAGGGGAATCATAGACGGACAGAGCGGGGTAACAAGAGCGGGTCAAACGGGCAACAAGAGAGGGTCAAAGGGGAATCGTAGACAGACAGAGCGGGGCAACAAGAGCGGGTCAAAGGGGAATCAGACAGACAGAGCGGGGCAACAAGAGCGGGTCAAAAGTGATACAAGAGCGGGTCAAAGGGCAACAAGAGCGGGTCAAAGGGGAATCACACAGACAGAGCGGGGCAACAAGAGCGGGTCAAAGGGGAATCATAGACGGACAGAGCGGGGTAACAAGAGCGGGTCAAAGGGGAATCAGACAGACAGAGCGGGGCAACAAGAGCGGGTCAAAAGGGATACAAGAGCGGGTCAAAGGGGAATCATAGACGGACAGAGCGGGGTAACAAGAGCGGGTCAAAGGGGATACAAGAGCGGGTCAAAGGGGAATCATAAGCGGACAGAGCGGGTAACAAGAAGCGGGTCAAGCGGGCAACAAGAGAGGGTCAAAGGGGAATCGTAGACAGACAGAGCGGGGCAACAAGAGCGGGTCAATGGGGAATCATAGACGGACAGAGCGGGGTAACAAGAGCGGGTCAAAAGGGATACAAGAGCGGGACAAAGGGGCAACAAGAGCGGGTCAAAGGGGAATCAGACAGACAGAGCGGGCAACAAGAAGCGGGTCAAAGGGGAATCATAAACGGACAGAGCGGGTAACAAGAGCGGGTCAAAGGGGATACAAGAGCGGGTCAAAGGGGAATCATAGACTGACAGAGCGGGGTAACAAGAGCGGGTCAAACGGGCAACAAGAGCGGGTCAAAGGGGAATCAGACAGACAGAGCGGGGAACAAGAGCGGGTCAAAAGGGATACAAGAGCGGGTCAAAGGGGCAACAAGAGCGGGTCAAAGGGGAATCAGACAGACAGAGCGGGGCAACAAGAGCGGGTCAAAGGGGAATCATAGACGGACAGAGCGGGGTAACAAGAGCGGGTCAAAGGGGAATCAGACAGACAGAGCGGGGCAACAAGAGCGGGTCAAAAGGGATACAAGAGCGGGTCAAAGGGGAATCATAGACGGACAGAGCGGGGTAACAAGAGCGGGTCAAAGGGGATACAAGAGCGGGTCAAAGGGGAATCATAGACGGACAGAGCGGGGTAACAAGAGCGGGTCAACGGGGAATCAGACAGACAGAGCGGGGCAACAAGAGCGGGTCAAAAGGGATACAAGAGCGGGTCAAAGGGGCAACAAGAGCGGGTCAAAGGGGCAACAAGAGCGGGTCAAAGGGGAATCAGACAGACAGAGCGGGGCAACAAGAGCGGGTCAAAGGGGAATCATAGACGGACAGAGCGGGGTAACAAGAGCGGGTCAAAGGGGATACAAGAGCGGGTCAAAGGGGAATCATAGACGGACAGAGCGGGGTAACAAGAGCGGGTCAAACGGGCAACAAGAGAGGGTCAAAGGGGAATCGTAGACAGACAGAGCGGGGTAACAAGAGCGGGTCAAAGGGGAATCAGACAGACGGGTAACAAGAGTGGGTCAAAGGGGAATCACAGACGGACAGAGCGGGACAACGAGCGGGTCAAAGGGGAATCAGAGAGAGACAGAGCGGGACAACGAGAGCAGGTCAAAGGGGAATCAGAGAGAGACAGAGCGGGACAACGAGAGCAGGTCAAAGGGGAATCAGAGAGAGACAGACGGGGGCAACAAGAGCGGGTCAAAGGGAGATCATAGACAGACAGACGGGGGCAACAAGAGCGGGTCAAAGGGGCAACAAGAGCGGGTTAAAGGGGCAACAAGAGCGGGTTAAAGGGGAATCAGACAGACAGAGCGGGGCAACAAGAGCGGGTCAAAGGGGAATCAGACAGACAGAGCGGGGCAACAAGAGCGGGTCAAAGGGGATACAAGAGCGGGTCAAAGCGGAACAAGAGCGGGTCAAAGGGGAATCATAGACGGACAGAGCGGGCAACAAGAGCGGGTCAAAGGGGATACAAGAGCGGGTCAAAGGGGCAACAAGAGCGGGTCAAAGGGGAATCAGACAGACAGAGCGGGGCAACAAGAGCGGGTCAAAGGGGAATCATAGACGGACAGAGCGGGGCAACAAGAGCGGGTCAAAGGGGAATCAGACAGACAGACCGGGGTAACAAGAGCGGGTCAAAGGGGAATCATAGACGGACAGACGGGCAACAAGAGCGGGTCAAAGGGGAATCACAGACAGACAGACGGGGGCAACAAGAGCGGGTTAAAGGGGCAACAAGAGCGGGTTAAAGGAGCAACAAGAGCGGGTTAAAGGGGAATCATAGACGGATAGAGCGGGGTAACAAGAGCGGGTCAAAGGGGAAACACAGACAGACAGACCGGGGTAACAAGAGCGGGTCAAAGGGGAATCATAGACGGACAGACGGGCAACAAGAGCGGGTCAAAGGGGAATCATAGACGGACAGACGGGGGCAACAAGAGCGGGTCAAAGGGGAATCAGACAGACAGAGCGGGGCAACAAGAGCGGGTCAAAAGGGATACAAGAGCGGGTCAAAGGGGAATCAGACAGACAGAGCGGGGCAACAAGAGCGGGTCAAAAGGGATACAAGAGCGGGTCAAAGGGGAATCAGACAGACAGAGTGGGGCAACAAGAGCGGGTCAAAGGGGAATCAGACAGACAGAGCGGGGCAACAAGAGCGGGTCAAAAGGGATACAAGAGCGGGTCAAAGGGGCAACAAGAGCGGGTTAAAGGGGCAACAAGAGCGGGTTAAAGGGAATCATAGACAGACAGACGGGGGCAACAAGAGCGGGTCAAAGGGGAATCAGACAGACAGAGCGGGGCAACAAGAGCGGGTCAAAAGGGATACAAGAGCGGGTCAAAGGGGAATCAGACAGACAGAGCGGGGCAACAAGAGCGGGTCAAAAGGGATACAAGAGCGGGTCAAAGGGGAATCAGACAGACAGAGTGGGGCAACAAGAGCGGGTCAAAGGGGAATCAGACAGACAGAGCGGGGCAACAAGAGCGGGTCAAAAGGGATACAAGAGCGGGTCAAAGGGGCAACAAGAGCGGGTCAAAGGGGAATCATAGACGGACAGACGGGCAACAAGAGCGGGTCAAAGGGGAATCATAGACGGACAGAGCGGGGTAACAAGAGCGGGTCAAATGGGCAACAAGAGCGGGTCAAAGGGGAATCAGACAGACAGAGCGGGGCAACAAGAGCGGGTCAAAAGGGATACAAGAGCGGGTCAAAGGGGCAACAAGAGCGGGTCAAAGGGGAATCAGACAGACAGAGCGGGGCAACAAGAGCGGGTCAAAAGGGATACAAGAGCGGGTCAAAGGGGCAACAAGAGCGGGTTAAAGGGGAATCGTAGACAGACAGAGCGGGGCAACAAGAGCGGGTCAAAGGGGAATCATAGACGGACAGAGCGGGGTAACAAGAGCGGGTCAAAGGGGAATCAGACAGACAGAGCGGGGCAACAAGAGCGGGTCAAAAGGGATACAAGAGCGGGTCAAAGGGGCAACAAGAGCGGGTCACAGGGGAATCAGACAGACAGAGCGGGGCAACAAGAGCGGGTCAAAGGGGAATCATAGACGGACAGAGCGGGGTAACAAGAGCGGGTCAAAGGGGATACAAAAGCGGGTCAAAGGGGAATCATAGACGGACAGAGCGGGAGTAACAAGAAGCGGGTCAAACGGGCAACAAGAGAGGGTCAAAGGGGAATCGTAGACAGACAGAGCGGGGCAACAAGAGCGGGTCAAAGGGGAATCAGACAGACAGAGCGGGGCAACAAGAGCGGGTCAAAAGGGATACAAGAGCGGGTCAAAGGGGCAACAAGAGCGGGTCAAAGGGGAATCAAACAGACAGAGCGGGGCAACAAGAGCGGGTCAAAGGGGAATCATAGACGGACAGAGCGGGGCAACAAGAGCGGGTCAAAAGGGATACAAGAGCGGGTCAAAGGGGAATCATAGACGGACAGAGCGGGGTAACAAGAGCGGGTCAAAGGGATACAAGAGCGGGTCAAAGGGGAATCATAGACGGACAGAGCGGGGTAACAAGAGCGGGTCAAACGGGCAACAAGAGAGGGTCAAAGGGGAATCGTAGACAGACAGAGCGGGGCAACAAGAGCGGGTCAAAGGGGAATCATAGACGGACAGAGCGGGGTAACAAGAGCGGGTCAAAAGGGATACAAGAGCGGGTCAAAGGGGCAACAAGAGCGGGTCAAAGGGGAATCATAGACGGACACAAAGGGAAAACAAGAGCGGGTCAAAGGGGATACAATAGCGGGTCAAAGGGGAATCAGACAGACAGAGCGGGGCAACAAGAGCGGGTCAAAGGGGAATCATAGACGGACAGAGCGGGGTAACAAGAGCGGGTCAAAGGGATACAAGAGCGGGTCAAAGGGGAATCATAGACTGACAGAGCGGGGGTAACAAGAGCGGGTCAAGCGGGCAACAAGAGCGGGTCAAAGGGGAATCAGACAGACAGAGCGGGCAACAAGAAGCGGGTCAAAGGGATACAAGAGCGGGTCAAAGGGGCAACAAGAGCGGGTCAAAGGGGAATCAGACAGACAGAGCGGGGCAACAAGAGCGGGTCAAAGGGGAATCATACACGGACAGAGAGGGATAACAAGAGCGGGTCAAAGGGGAATCAGACAGACAGAGCGGGGCAACAAGAGCGGGTCAATTGGGATACAAGAGCGGGTCAAAGGGGAATCATAGACGGACAGAGCGGGGTAACAAGAGCGGGTCAAAGGGGATACAAGAGCGGGTCAAAGGGGAATCATAGACGGACAGAGCGGGGCAACAAGAGCGGGTCAAAGGGGAATCAGACAGACAGAGCGGGGCAACAAGAGCGGGTCAAATCGGAAACAAGAGCGGGTCAAAGGGGCAACAAGAGCGGGTCAAAGGGGCAACAAGA
>CM033624.1:39368879-39588879 GCA_019453435.1 Rhinogobius similis
TTGATTTGTCAGGTGTGTGTCAGGTGTGTGTCAGGTGTGTGTCAGGTGTGGGTCAGGCGTGTGAGGCGTGTGTGTCAGGTGTGTGTCAGGTGTGTGTCAGGTGTGTGTCAGGTGTGTCAGGAGTGTGAGGTGTGTGTCAGGTGTGTGTCAGGTGTGTCAGGAGTGTGAGGTGTGTGTCAGGCGTGTGAGGCGTGTCATCATCATCATCAGTGACGTTCAGAGCAAATACAACTCTAGTTCTACCTTCAGTTCAATAAAACCATCATTACTGAATGTCAAATATAACTGGGACACCCCCCCCCCTCGTCGACCTTCACTTCAGTGAATTTTCTCAAACTGAACCTGAGCCGCGTTTGTTTGAACATGACTGGACGCCTCTCTCTGATTGGTTGGGCGCCTCTCTCTGATTGATCGGGGGCCTCTCTCTGATTGGTCGGCGCCTCTCTCTGATTGATCGGGGGCCTCTCTCTGATTGGTCGGCGCCTCTCTCTGATTGATCGGGGGCCTCTCTCTGATTGGTCGGTGGTTGATGTGTCTCAAACTTACGCTGAAGATGAAGAAGAGCTCGATGAACATCGCTCCAAACGGCAGGATCCCGGCCATCAGGATTCTACAGGACAGAGGAGTCAGCACAAACATCTCCTCTGCTCCCCCTCTTCCCCTCCCTCTCCTCCCCTACCTTCTCCTTTCCCTCCCCTTCCCTCCCTCCTTCTCTTCTCCTTCCACCCCCCCTCTTACTTTCTCCTCTCCTCCGGTCTCTCCCCTCCTCTTCTCCTCCCTTCCCTCCTCTTTTCCTCCCCTCTCCTCCTCCCATGTCTCTCTTCTTCTCCTCCTTTCTCCTCTCCTCCCCTTCCCTCTCATCCCCCCCTCTTCCTCTCCTCCTCTCCTCTCCCCTCCCTTCCCTTTCATCCCCGTTGTAATGGCAATTTATTAATTTCAATGTTGTCACATCTTGTATGAATAATCAGACATCCAGGAGCCCTTCTGATTAACCAAGGATGTGAAGATGTCTTTTGATGTATTGTATTGCTGTCTTTTGGTGTCCTGCATAAACATTTGACCATTTGCTTCAGAGTCTTGAGACTCGAGAAGTTCCTGTTCTGCAGCCCAAGGTGACAATATTCATACATATCCATTGTGTCTCCACTCCCTTCCAGACTAATCAACAGGGGGTCCTCTTACTCAGAATACACAACTGCTATTGTGATCACACCATGCAGGGCCCTCCTGTGGTGACCATTCCCTTAGGACTCCTGACCTCCTGTGAATCATCTGATTTGATTGGCTATCGGACCTTTGTGAGCCGCCCACACCTGAATCTATATAATGTTCTACTGTTGGACTGTGAGGTACGTCGTCTAGGGAGAGAAGCTCTGTGAGGGACAGCGGCGTCCTTTGTTCACCTTGGTACCAGTGAATAAAGCAAACTTATGGATCCAGACTCACTCTCTTTGCATTTTTATGGACAACCATTTTTAGAAATCCACAACAGAATTTTTCCATGACACCGTCCTCCCCTCTCTCCTCCCCCCCCGCTCTTCTCCTCCTCTCTCCTTCCCTCCCTTCCTCACCCCTCCCCTCCTCTCCCCTCTCCCTTCCTCTCCTCCTTCACCCCCCCCTCCTTCTTTCTCCCCTCCTCCTCTCTCCTCCCCCCTCTCCTCCTCCTCTCCTCTCCCCCTCCCCTCCCTCCCCCTCCCCTCTCAAACTCACCCCACAAACTTGTTCATGTACCAGCGCTGCTCCGGGACCTGTCGAGGGATCTGATTGGTCCTCACAGGATTATCGTACGGCTGTTTCCTGAAGCCAAAGTAGTATCCCAGATACACCAGGGGCATCGAGATCCCGAACCACATACAGAGCAGCGCCAGCATCGTCGTGAACGGGACCTGAGCGGGGAACAGGGGCCGGCGTTAAACCAACCACAGACACGGGACAGAGACGGGACAGAGACGGGCGAGCGTGTAACCACAGACACGGGACAGAGACGGGACAGAGAACACGGGACAGACACGGGACAGAGAACAGGGGCCGGCGTTTAACCGAGACACGGGACAGAGACGGGACAGCGTTTAACCGAGACACGGGACAGAGACGGGACAGAGACGGGCGTTTAACCGAGACACGGGACAGAGACGGGACAGGGAACAGGGGCGGGCGTTTAACCAACCACAGACACGGGACAGGGCCGCACAATGTGTCGAAAAAGTCGCCCTCCCCCCGCCTCCCCACCGAGGGGGGAGTGGTGGGGGCTAACCCGCGGCCATTTTGAATTCTCCATGACTGAGCCGCATTATCATGAAAGGGGCGGAGCCACAAGTGTCCACTATTTTTATGTCTATGGGAGGAAGACGACTCTCCTGAGAAACACTGGCTCTTTTTTATATTTGGCGACATTAAATGTTTTTTGTTTGTGATTGTAGTTCCATATTTCAATAAAAAGAAGGGGAAAAAAAAGACGCTTTTTCGTCTTTATATTTCGTCTTCACTGGCAGTGTTTTTTCACAAGAGACCTGCAGGGGGAGCTCTGTGACTCGACAGTAGGTGGCAGTTGGCCTGTTTATTTTAAAATGGCTAGCTCAGTACTTCCTGTCTAGTTCATTTCTATGAGGTTTTGGTCCTGTCAGACTAAAAAGAATAAATCCTGACAGATCGTGCCGTGAACAGTGAGTCGTGCTGAACGCTAACGCAGTACAATTTGAAAGTAAACAACCCAACTGATGTTCTGTGCACAGAGTCAATTCTGTGATTTATGTGGATTTTGGTCCTTGTTTACAGTCTGGTTGCTAGGAAACAGTTGTGGAATTACCTCTAACGGTGTCATATTTGTGCTCATCAACCAGGAAGTGACATTATTAACTTAAAATAATCAAACTGGGACAAACAGGAAAAATGTGTCGTAAAATCTTAAATATAATAAGTTTTACTACATTTTACTGAATTGTGACGTCTGACCTGTCATATAAACTTTAAGGGAAATAAATAACTTTTTGAATTTTAGTTTTTGGCATGTTTTTGTTCATTTTGTGCTACATTTTTTGACTTTGCACTCTTATTTCAGATGAACGTTCGTGTCCATCTTCACAAAAAATGAACTACAGCGGCTACAGCATTTGTAATCATTTTACTCACGGCTCCCGACGAATGCTCTCCCCAAATGAAGCAGTTGAGCACGAAGCAGATCCCGAACACCACGGCCGGGTACAGCGTCGCCGTCTGGTGGACAAACACAGAACTGCACGTTAGCATCGCTCACGTGAACCCCGGGCTCTTTAATCGCGGGTGTTTGTGAGGCTCACGCAGAAGGCTCCTTTCTTCCACCGGTGTCCTTTGAGTGTGCGGTAAAGTCTGCCGGCGAAGTACCCCCCGAACACACTAGAGGGCGCAAGAGCAGGCGTCAGGAGCGAGAACACGTGACACTAATGTACGGCGATGTACGGCGAGCGGATTCTCACCCCATGAACATGAAGAGGAAGCAGGCGGTGGTCATGAGAGCGCCCCTGCTGGACGGAGACAGCATCCCCAGCATGGCCACGACTGCAACGGGAGGCACGTTCACACACGGCACAAGAGACATTTACACACAGAAGAGGCACGTTCACACAGAAGAGACACGTTCACACATCACAGAAGAGACACGTTCACACACGACAGAAGAGACACGTTCACACACCACAGAAGAGACACGTTCACACACGGCAGAAGAGACACGTTCACACACGGCAGAAGAGACACGTTCACACAGAAGAGACACGTTCACACACGGCAGAAGAGACATTTACACACGAGACACATTCACACACCACAGAAGAGACACATTCACACACCACAGAAGAGACACATTCACACACCACAGAAGAGACACGTTCACACACGGCAGAAGAGACACGTTCACACACCACAGAAGAGACACGTTCACACACGGCAGAAGAGACACGTTCACACACCACAGAAGAGACACGTTCACACACGGCAAAAGAGGCATTTACACACGAGACACATTCACACACCACAGAAGAGACACATTCACACACCACAGAAGAGACACATTCACACACCACAGAAGAGACACGTTCACACACGGCAGAAGAGACACGTTCACACACGGCAGAAGAGACACGTTCACACACGGCAGAAGAGACATTCACACACAGAAGAGACACGTTCACACAGAAGAGACACGTTCACACACGGCAGAAGAGACACGTTCACACACGGCAAAAGAGGCATTTACACACGAGACACATTCACACACCACAGAAGAGACACATTCACACACCACAGAAGAGACACATTCACACACCACAGAAGAGACACGTTCACACACCACAGAAGAGACACGTTCACACACGGCAGAAGAGACACGTTCACACAGAAGAGACACGTTCACACACGGCAGAAGAGACACGTTCACACACGGCAGAAGAGACACGTTCACACACGGCAGAAGAGACATTCACACACAGAAGAGACACGTTCACACACGGCAGAAGAGACACGTTCACACACCACAGAAGAGACACGTTCACACACGGCAGAAGAGACACGTTCACACACGGCAGAAGAGACACGTTCACACACGGCAGAAGAGACACGTTCACATAGGGACTGCAGACGGAAACTAGCTATCTAGCTATAATCTGGTGCAGAACATCTCTGTTTTCTTTTTAAACTTAATGTATCTGTACATTGTCCCTCCAATAAAGACTAAACTAAACATAGAAGAGACACGTTCACACACGGCAGAAGAGACACGTTCACACACCACAGAAGAGACACGTTCACACACGGCAAAAGAGGCATTTACACACGAGACACATTCACACACCACAGAAGAGACACATTCACACACCACAGAAGAGACACATTCACACACCACAGAAGAGACACGTTCACACACGGCAGAAGAGACACGTTCACACACCACAGAAGAGACACGTTCACACACGGCAGAAGAGACATTTACACACAGAAGAGACACGTTCACACAGAAGAGACACGTTCACACACGGCAGAAGAGACACGTTCACACAGAAGAGACACGTTCACACACGGCAGAAGAGACACATTCACACACCACAGAAGAGACACATTCACACACCACAGAAGAGACACATTCACACACCACAGAAGAGACACATTCACACACCACAGAAGAGACACATTCACACACCACAGAAGAGACACGTTCACACACGGCAGAAGAGACACCGTGCACGGTGGCAGAGCGGTTAGAGCTTCTGCCTCCCAATAAGGAGATCGTGGGTTCGATTCCCGGACCAGACCAACATCACACGATCTCTCTGGGTGGAGTCTGCATGTTCTCCTCGTGTTACCGTGGGTTCTCTCCGGGTTCTCCGGCTTCCTCCCACCGTCCAAAGACATGACTGTGTAGGTTAATTGAAAACTCTAAATTGTCCCTAGTGAATGAATGTGAGAGTGAATGGTTGTCTGTCCTTGTCTGTCTGTGTGTGAATGAATGAGAGTGAATGCGGGACAACAGATGGAAATTAGCCCAAGGCTACAATCTGGTGTGTTTACAGCATGTATATCATGTATGTTCATTAACATGCACTGTCCCGACCAAAAAAATAAATAAATAAATAAATAAAACACACCACAGAAGAGACACGTTCACACACGGCAGAAGAGACATTTACACACAGAAGAGACACGTTCACACACAGAAAAGACACGTTCACACAGAAGAGACACGTTCACACACGGCAGAAGAGACACGTTCACACAGAAGAGACACGTTCACACACGGCAGAAGAGACACGTTCACATAGGGACTGCAGACGGAAACTAGCTATCTAGCTATAATCTGGTGCAGAACATCTCTGTTTTCTTTTTAAACTTAATGTATCTGTACATTGTCCCTCCAATAAAGACTAAACTAAACATAGAAGAGACACGTTCACACACGGCAGAAGAGACACGTTCACATAGAAGAGACACGTTCACATAGAAGAGACACGTTCACACAGAAGAGACACGTTCACACACGAGACACATTTACGGATCTAAAACATGACCAGACTGATGCTCCAGAAGTTTCAAAAGTTCCGTTAAACTCTTTTTCTCTCTTTTTTTTAGTCTGGTTTGTTTAATTAACCAGTTTGGAATTCTGTCACAAATTAACCATAAAGTCAATGAAGGGCTGCAAAATTAATTAAAAAAATTTGAATGGACACAAATTATTTATTCATTATTATTCACAAATTAAGCAAATCTGAAAGGCTGTAATGATTGATCATTTCATTTCCTCCAAAAACGGTTCGTTTGCTCTGTCTCTGCTCAGAGCTCGGTGTGGGACTCACAGATGACGATGAGGATCATGCAGAAGAGCTGGATCCCTGAGCCCAGCAGAGAGCTGAGGATCATGGGATACTGAGGCGGCCTGAACACGTCTCCGTGAACGTTCTTCCACCCGGACTCCTCCATCGTGTCCTCCTGCGGGAACAAACACCAGGAGAATCATCAGGATCATCAGGTCTGTGAGAGTTTAGAGGATTCTGATTCATTTACGTCTATTATTAGAGTCTGCTTGATGTGAAGGAAAAATGAGTGAGAACCCAATAGAATTTTTCCAACATCGTTTTACATTTGAAACATTAACTGAAAAACACTAAGTGACAAAGCCGTGTCATAAAGCAACAGAAACACAACTAAAAGAGACAAAAATACAAATAAAGGTGACAAAAAAACGACAAAAAATTTAAAAAGCGCAACTAAAACTAAAAAAAGGGACAAAAAGCAACAAAAAAGCAACTAAAATCAACAAAACAGTGAAAACTACACTACCAAAAGCGACAAAAATTCAACTTAAAGAGACAGAAACACAAATAAAAGTGACTAAATAACAAAACCATGCCCTAAAGCAACAAAAAACGACTGAAAGAAACAAAAATGCAAGTTAAAGGGACAAAAATGCAACTACAATTGACCAAAAATGTCAAAAGCGCAACTAAAACAGGCAAATGTGCGACTATAAGTGACAAAATGCATTTGAAACATTAAGTTAATGTTCTTTGAAGTTGACAAGCGCGATTAAAAGCAGCAAATTCGGGATTAATTGACAAAACAGTGTCATAAAGCAACAAAAACAGGACTAAAAGAGACAAAAACACAACTAAACGCGACAAAAACTGTCAAAAGCGCAATTAAAACATGCAAATGCGCGACTAGAAGCAACAAAAAGTGACAAAAACACAAGTAAAAGAGACAACTAAGAAAGAAACTAAAAAAAAAACTAAAAAAAGTGACAAAAAGCAACAAAAGCGTGACTAAAAGTGACAAAAATGCAACTACACGCGCCAAAGAAACGACAAAAAAGCAACTATAAGCGACAAAAACTTAACCAAAAGCAACAACAAATACTAAAACCTGCAAAACTGCAACAAAAAGTGACAAAAACACAACTGAAAGAGACAAAAACTAAGAAACTAAAGACTAAATCTCACTAAAATGCAACTATTAGTGACAAAAAAACATTAAAAGCGGCAAAAAAGCAACTAAAAGCGACAAAAAGCAACAAAACCACGACTAACAGTGAGAAAAACGCAACTACAAGCGTCAAACAAGCGACAAAAATATTCCGAATCATAAATTAAGTTTGATTTGATTTAAAATACTAAACTAAAACCTGCAAAACTGCTACAAAAAGTGACAAAAACACAACTAAAAGAGACTAAAACTAAGACTAAGAAAGAAGTTTGACTATAAGCGACAAAAAGGCAACAAAAGCGACCATAATTGACAGGATAAATAAGACCAGAGGTGACGGAGCTTGTTCTGTGGCGGAGCCCAAAGTGTGGACAGCGCCCTCTGCTGTCAGGTCGTCAGATCTTCTCCGGCTCAGTTTAAGTCTCGACTAAAAACCCACCTCTTTTCCCCGGCATATAATATTAATATATTACTGTTACAGGTTATCTTGGTGTTTTATATTTTATTATCTTGTGGTTTTCCTATGTTTTTGTGTTTTGTGTTTTGTACTGTATTCTATTTTTAATTTCCCTGTGTGTGAAGCTGGAGTTGTTTTAAATGTGCTGTGGAAATAAACTTGAACTGAATTGAATTAAAATGACAAAATCTGACTAAAACGCGACTATTAGTGACAAAAGAGCTACTGAAAGTGACAAATAAGTGACAAAAAAGCAACAATACATGACAAAACGTGACTAAACGTGACAATAAACCTGACTAAAAGTGACCAAAAAAAAGCAACAAAACCGCGGCTAAAAGTGACAAAAAAGGAACTACAAGTGTCAAATAAGAGACAGAAAAGCAACTATAGGTGACATAAACATAACTAAAAATGACAAAAACATGACTAAAAGTGACAAAAACATGACAAAAAGCAAGAGCGGAATTAAAAGCAGCAAAAAGCATAAAAAAAACCAACAAAAAGAAACAAAAAACGACGAATATGTGACTAAAATTAACAGAACCTATAAAAACACAACTAAAAGAGACAAAAACTAAGACTAAATCTCACTAAAACGCAACTATTAGTGACAAAAAACGACTGAAAAACTACTAAACGTGACAAATAAGGGACAAAAAAGCAACTATACATGACAAAACGTGACTAAAAGTGACAAAAAGCAACAAAACTGCGACTATAAGTGACAAAAATGCAACTACAAGTGTCAAATAAGAGACAGAAAAGCAACTAAAAGCGACAAAAACATGACTAAGAGTGACAAAAACATGACAAAAAGCAAGAGCGGAATTAAAAGCAGCAAAAAGCATAAAAAAAACAACAAAAAGAAACAAAAAACAACTAATATGTGACTAAAATCAACAGAACCTACAAAAACGCAACTAAAAGAGACAAAAACTAAGACTAAATCTCACTAAAACGCAACTATTAGTGACAAAAAACTACTAAACATGACAAATAAGGGACAAAAAGCAACTATAGGTGACAAAAACATAACTAAAAGCGACAAAAACGTGACTAAAAGACAAAAATGTGGCAAAATGTCACAAAAACGCAACTCTACGTGACAAAACGTGACTAAAAGTGACAAAAATGCAACTACAAGTGTCAAATAAGAGACAAAAAAGCAACTAAAAGTGACAAAAACATGACTAAAAGTGACAAAAACATGACTAAAAGCAAGAGCGGAATTAAAAGCAGCAAAAAGCATAAAAAAAATGCAACTACAAGTGTCAAATAAGAGACAAAAAAGCAACTAAAAGTGACAAAAACATGACTAAAAGTGACAAAAACATGACTAAAAGCAAGAGCGGAATTAAAAGCAGCAAAAGCATTAAAAAAAATGCAACTACAAGTGTCAAATAAGAGACAAAAAAGCAACTAAGAGCGACAAAAACATAACTAAAAGCGACAAAAACCTGACTAAAAGACAAAAATGTGGCAAAATGTCACAAAAACGCAACTATACATGACAAAACGTGACTAAAAGTGACAAAAAAGCAACAAAACTGCGACTAAAAGTGACAAAAATGCAACTACAAGTGTCAAATAAGAGACAGAAAAGCAAATAAAAGCGACAAAAACATGACTAAAAGTGACAAAAACATGACAAAAAGCAAGAGCGGAATTAAAAGCAGCAAAAAGCATAAAAAAAATGCAACTACAAGTGTCAAATAAGAGACAAAAAAGCAACTATAGGTGACAAAAACATGACTAAAAGTGACAAAAACATAACTAAAAGTGACAAAAACGTGACTAAAAGACAAAAATGTGGCAAAATGTCACAAAAAAAGCAACTCTACATGACAAAACGTGACCAAAAGTGACAAAAATACACACTTTTTCATTGGTTTGTCACTTCATATTTCTCCTGACTGTGTTTAAAATGTGGACTTTGAACAGAATCCCACTCACAATGTCGTCCTCGCGGTTGTAGTTGGCGATGTCCTTCCTCAGCGTCCGGATGATGATCATGCTCAGGATACCTGCGGCACACACACACCTGAAGCCTCGGCTCACAGCCCACAGCGGGACACACAAAAGAGCACTGACCCGACAGGAAGAACACCACCACCACCGAGTTCACGATGGAGAACCAGTGGATCTGGACGTCGCTCATGGTCAGGTACGTGTCCCAGCGAGACGCCCACTTTATCTCACTCTCCTGGAAACACGACGGCACAAACACGACGGGAATTAACAGATCAACCAACCATTAGTGCTGCTGAGTGTTTAGTGGCAAAAAGGAAGAAGACATGGCTCTGTTGGAGTGACTCTGGACAACTCATGTAATTAAAGCACGGAGAAGATCAATATAGTTAAGGTTTTGCTAAAAATAATTATACATTTTATCCCAATTTAGCAATTTTTAGTTCTGTAATATCACTTTCTGGTTGTAACACTAGGAAATAAGTTTGTACACTGCGCTAAAACTCATGTCACATATTATACATTTTAATTAGTGCCGTCAAACGATTTTAAAAAATGTATCTGATTAATCACACTATGAATCAGTGATTAATCGCATCCCGTACTTTTTCAAGTGTCATAGTTTACTTGTCGATTTTAAAGTATATTTACATGTTTTCTTATGTAAATTAAATATTTTTATAATATATATAATTATCTAAATACATTATTTAGAACTGACTTAATCAAGGTTTACACATGTTGAGTCTGTGGCGCATGTTTCAGGTAAATCTAGGCTTCACGACCAAACACAGGTTTAATGGATTAAAGGCCCTTTATACATTCATAGAACTATAGTTACAGGTAACTGACATGCATGATTGACAGATGGAGCTGGTGCGGGTCTGGTGTCTGTAATAGTTTGGTGGGGCGGCAGTAGTGCAGTAGGTAGAGTGGGCGCCTTCTGATCCGAAGGTTGGCAGTTCGAATCCCACTCCAGACATGGAGTAGTTGAGTGGTCAGATCCTCTGACCCGCAGCTCCTTCAGATGAATAATGCCGTTGTGTCCTTGGGCAGGACACTTAACCCACCTGGCCCCCAGTGTCTGCGTACACTGGTGTATGAATGTGTGAGTGGATGGGTGACAGGTTCCTTGATGTAAAGCGCTTTGAGTGCCTTAAAAAAGGTAGAAAAGCGCTGTATAAATGTGACCATTTACCATTTTTGGTGACATGTTTGGTCCAGTTCAATTGTTTTAGCATCACACGCGAGTTTTGTTTTCCACATGAAGCACACGGGGCGGTTTGGTTTGTTTTGCTGCGTGGAACAAAGCCGCACCGCTCTCCGATGCTCCACACTCGTAAACATCAGGCCCTGAGATCTGTGCGCTCGTCAGCCTGAGGATTTATGGATTAAATGTGTGAAATTTAATCTTTAAAATTTAAATTTAAATTTAAAAAAAGAACAGGGGAAGAGCTGGAGTCACGCGGTTCGCGTGACTCCAGCTCTTCCCCTGTTCTTCCTCCTTCAGGTAAAGCCTCCTGCGTGATCTAAAAGAGCACGTTTCTCAAATCAACCCGTGTCATTAATCCGCATCAATTAGTGATTAATGCGTCAATTTTCCATGATTAATCTCATGAGTTAACTGTGACATCTTATCAACACCATCGCTGTGTTAGAGCAATGCTTCCCAACCTTTTTTGTTTACAACTAATCACACATTTTTACAGATAAAAGTGCATTTCATCTTCATTTAAAACCCAAAACCATTCCAAGTACCCCCTGGTAATTCCTCAAGTACCCCTTGGGGTCCCCGTACCCCTGGTTGGGAAACACTGTGTTAGAGTGACATGAATTCTGCAGCAGAGCATTGTTTTCCTTCATAAACACCGAGGCATGTTCTGAACCTCCTGAAGCCCGGGCAGACTCTGACACTGACCTCCCAGCGCACAGAGTAGGTGAAGAGGACCTCGTTCTCTTTGGTCGGGTCGATCTCCTGAGGAACAGAACCACTGGCCTCGGGTAAAGTGCACGTCTTTGCGCTTTCATCCGCCTTCAGATCTGAGACACACCGACCATTCACACTTTTTAGTCTTCGAATCTGAGTGTTTGGACTGGAGTTCCCCATAAAGCGCACAGATTAAAGCTCCTTACCCTCGACCTTGACGCTCTGTGGCACGACCTCGAAGCGCACCACTCTGTAGTTGTGGGTGTCGCCCTCCTCCAGCTTCTCCCGGTGGAAGTACAGGATGAACGACAGGTGATTGTGCAAATAAAACTGAAAAACACACAAACGGAGGACGGTTTTGAACAAAAGTAGAAAAACAGAGACTGAAGAGCCGCGGGAAACAGTGGTGTGTTTCAGTCCACGGCCATCCGGTTCAATTGCCATTTTTCGAATTCGACTAAAAAACGTTCACAATTACATTCCAAAGATGTTTTTTTTTAATCTGTCTTTATATTTATTAGTCGATATGGCATATATTTTAGTTTTTTTAAGCTCCAATGACTGTCCCACTGCGATTATTAAACGTATGTGGCCTATTTGTCAAAGTGAACAAGGATTCAATATTTTCTAATGAATTTATCGTCCCATTAATGAAGAATGGGGTTCTGGCCGCGTTCACAGACGTGAAAGTCTGTGACAAATAGTGACTGCAGCGGAAACGTCATTTAAGACGAGACGCTGCAGTGAAACAGGAAAAAAATTTACATTTAAAGATATCAATGTTAAACTCCTCCTGTAGTTTATTCACATAAATGTAAGTGTCATGTTTTATGTAGAAATAAGGCATTTTATGTAAAAATGGCCAAAAATCCACACATTTGTGACATTTAAATCTGAAAAATGGACAGAACCAGGTTTAAATTTCTTGGTTCATTTTGTCACATATTAGTTATAAAAATGTACAGAGGATTTGGATTTATTATTTAGTTTGTAAGTAAACTAAACTGAAAATTGTCTTAAAAATTTAAATTTCGCTTCATTTTTTTTACTTAAAACTTTAATAAATCATTTTTAGAATTAGATATTAAAAATCCTTGTTTGTTCTAAATGTGTTGAGTCCAGATTGTACAGTTTGTGTGGATCTACTTTAATGATCTTTATGTCTCGAGGGACAAAAATGCATTTGAAGAAAACAATGTCAGAGAAATCTATGGATGAAGTGGATTCAATGGAAGAATCAAACATCAGGAGCAGATTGGACACATGAAAGTCCAGACCAGAGAGAAAAGTGAACAAAAGCAAAACATTGAAACGTCCTCTCTGCAGGGCTCGGCGTGTGCCGGGCTCAGGGCCTGGTGTGGGGGAATCACCGGTCGACATGAATCCTTGTTTCACGTAGGACTCCTGCATCGTCTGTCCAAAGCGTTCGTCGGCTCTTGCTCTGTCTCTTGTTCTGTCTCTTGCTCTGTCTCTTGCTCTGTCTCTTGCTCTGTCTCTTGCTCTGTCTCTTGCTCTGTCTCTTGCTCTGTCTCTTGCTCTGTCTCTTGCTCTGTCTCTTGCTCTGTCTCTTGTTCTGTCTCTTGCTCTGTCTCTTGCTCTGTCTCTTGCTCTGTCTCTTGTTCTGTCTCTTGCTCTGTCTCTTGCTCTGTCTCTTGCTCTGTCTCTTGCTCTGTCTCTTGCTCTGTCTCTTGCTCTGTCTCTTGCTCTGTCTCTTGCTCTGTCTCTTGTTCTGTCTCTTGTTCTGTCTCTTGTTCTGTCTCTTGCTCTGTCTCTTGCTCTGTCTCTTGCTCTGTCTCTTGTTCTGTCTCTTGCTCTGTCTCTTGTTCTGTCTCTTGCTCTGTCTCTTGCTCTGTCTCTTGTTCTGTCTCTTGTTCTGTCTCTTGCTCTGTCTCTTGCTCTGTCTCTTGTTCTGTCTCTTGCTCTGTCTCTTGTTCTGTCTCTTGCTCTGTCTCTTGTTCTGTCTCTGTCTCTTGCTCTGTCTCTTGCTCTGTCTCTTGCTCTGTCTCTTGCTCTGTCTCTTGCTCTGTCTCTTGCTCTGTCTCTTGCTCTGTCTCTTGCTCTGTCTCTTGTTCTGTCTCTTGCTCTGTCTCTTGCTCTGTCTCTTGCTCTGTCTCTTGCTCTGTCTCTTGTTCTGTCTCTTGCTCTGTCTCTTGCTCTGTCTCTTGTTCTGTCTCTGTCTCTTGCTCTGTCTCTTGTTCTGTCTCTTGCTCTGTCTCTTGCTCTGTCTCTTGCTCTGTCTCTTGCTCTGTCTCTTGTTCTGTCTCTTGTTCTGTCTCTTGCTCTGTCTCTTGTTCTGTCTCTTGCTCTGTCTCTTGCTCTGTCTCTTGTTCTGTCTCTTGCTCTGTCTCTTGTTCTGTCTCTTGCTCTGTCTCTTGCTCTGTCTCTTGTTCTGTCTCTTGCTCTGTCTCTTGCTCTGTCTCTTGCTCTGTCTCTTGCTCTGTCTCTTGCTCTGTCTCTTGCTCTGTCTCTTGCTCTGTCTCTTGTTCTGTCTCTTGCTCTGTCTCTTGCTCTGTCTCTTGCTCTGTCTCTTGTTCTGTCTCTTGTTCTGTCTCTTGCTCTGTCTCTTGTTCTGTCTCTTGTTCTGTCTCTTGCTCTGTCTCTTGTTCTGTCTCTTGTTCTGTCTCTTGCTCTGTCTCTTGCTCTGTCTCTTGCTCTGTCTCTTGCTCTGTCTCTTGCTCTGTCTCTTGTTCTGTCTCTTGTTCTGTCTCTTGCTCTGTCTCTTGTTCTGTCTCTTGCTCTGTCTCTTGTTCTGTCTCTTGCTCTGTCTCTTGCTCTGTCTCTGTCTCTCTCTGTCTCTTTCTCTGGCTCTGTCTCTGTCTCTTGCTCTGTCTCTTGCTCTGTCTCTTGCTCTGTCTCTTGCTCTGTCTCTTGCTCTGTCTCTTGCTCTGTCTCTTGCTCTGTCTCTTGCTCTGTCTCTTGCTCTGTCTCTTGCTCTGTCTCTTGCTCTGTCTCTTGCTCTGTCTCTTGCTCTGTCTCTTGCTCTGTCTCTTGCTCTGTCTCTTGCTCTGTCTCTTGCTCTGTCTCTTGCTCTGTCTCTTGCTCTGTCTCTTGCTCTGTCTCTTGCTCTGTCTCTTGCTCTGTCTCTTGCTCTGTCTCTTGCTCTGTCTCTTGCTCTGTCTCTTGCTCTGTCTCTTGCTCTGTCTCTTGCTCTGTCTCTTGCTCTGTCTCTTGCTCTGTCTCTTGTTCTGTCTCTTGTTCTGTCTCTTGCTCTGTCTCTTGTTCTGTCTCTTGTTCTGTCTCTTGTTCTGTCTCTTGCTCTGTCTCTTGTTCTGTCTCTTGTTCTGTCTCTTGCTCTGTCTCTTGCTCCGTCTCTTTTGTTGCTCGTGGGTTAATATTATTTCACTGCCTCCATGATTCGTTTAATTAACATATTTAATGAAAACTGCGTGAATCTGGAGCACGGAACTAATGTGTGGTGAGTGTTTCCGTCGGCGCTCACAGCATCTCAGCCACAGGAGGAGAAAAGTCTATGGAAGACCATGGTCCACAGCTTCAACATCCCTTCAGGACCATCGTTTGAGTTAATGAATAAGTCATTTAGTAAATCTGATAAAAGAGACTGAGATGCTTCAGATCAGATGCTCCTGGACATTTGGACGTGTTTGACGTGAAAAGTGCACTTTATGAGACACTGATGTGTAATTTAGAATAAAATGTGTCATTTCAGACAGAAGCTCCTCCATTTGTTGTACAAACAGTATCAGAGCCACGAGTGTAAATGAGTCTGGAGCCCTGGTGTGTCTCATGATCATTTAAGACAAGCTCAGTTTAATGCTGTACTGTGGAACATCGCTCTCCTCCTCCTCCTTAAACTTGCCTTGTCGTTGTCGATGAAGCCGATCCTGTATCCGTGCTCAAACTGGATGTCTTTGGCACCGTCTTTCTTCTCGTCGTCGGCCGTTTCTCTGTTTGGATAATACTCCAGCCTCGTGGCCACGGGAAGGTTATCTGCAATTCTGAACAAACCACGGCCGTGAGACACGAGACACGAGCAAACACGGCTTTATACAGCACCATCAGACATTTATTCACTTTCATTCATGTGTGTGTGAAAATGTCATGAGGATTTTGAAGCAAGAACTTTAACAAAAACCTTAAACATTCACTTACCAGGGGGTATTTGAAACGGTCTCCGATTTTAAAAGAAGATGAAATGTGCTTTTTCTGAATGAAAGTGTCAATATTTGTAAAATTAACATCTTTTTGGAGGATCTTGAACCATAAATATGATTAAAACAAAAAATATAACAGTAATCATTGACTATATTCAGCTAATAAACCCATTTATTTGCCCGAGTGTGAGACAAATCTTTAAAAAAGGTTGGGAACAACTGTTTTTGACCCATGAAAGTTCCATAACGATGCAATAAAAAATAAAATAAAAAATCTAGATGGGGTTAAAGGGCCCATGACAGGTCGGACACTCATTTACCTAAAATGCAGTTAAGATAAATATATTTCAAGTTTTGCTAAAATTCTTTACAAATGTTATCCCGGTTTAGCAGTTTTATACGTTTTAATTTCACTTCCTGGTTGTAAATAATGACATCACACTAGTCGATGTAAACCCTCATTCGTCCAGGTGTGGTCCATCGTAGAAAGGGGTTCAGAGGTTGTCATCCGGACGCCGTTTAAAGATCGAGACGTTTCGACTTTTATCCAAAAGTCATTGTCAATCAGAGAGCTGGTATGGGAACCTGGGCCTTATATGCTACTCTGAGTACTGGGAGTCCAGCCCCCAGGGAGGAGTCACTGAGTCCTGTCTTTGTTATAAGATTGTTTGTTTGTCACCTGGGACTTGATTAATTGGTCTATCTTGTTGATTAATGGTTGGCCTCACCTAGTTTCACCTGTGTCTTATGACAGCATCCTGACACCTTGGTCCAGATCAATAGACCAGTCAAATGCTAATGAGGTCATCAGCAGTGAGGAGGGAGCAACAGCCAGCTATCAAGATAACAACAGACCTTTAGACACAGGTGAAACTAGGTGAGGCCAACCATTAATCAACAAGATAGACCAATTAATCAAGTCCCAGGTGACAAACAAACAATCTTATAACAAAGACAGGAGTGCAGTGACTCCTCCCTGGGGGCTGGACTCCCAGTACTCAGAGTAGCATATAAGGCCCATGTTCCCATACCAGCTCTCTGATTGACAATGACTTTTGGATAAAAGTCGAAACGTCTCGATCTTTAAACGGCGTCCGGATGACAACCTCTGAACCCCTTTCTACGACATCACACTAGGACATTACCATAGCAACCACACTGTAAACTGGGCTGAAACTCATCTAATGTCATCAGTTCTTTTACCTGACAAATAAAAATATATTTGAACTTATTTATTTAGTTGAATTGATGTTTAAATGGTCAAAAAAGTAGTTTATTTTGTGTAAATCGTGTATAAAGTTTGTTTAAACAGTGTGATGTCATCAGTTTGTTTACTTCCTGTAATTTTTTCAACATATTTTTCAACTTTTCTCCACAAACAGCGACCTGATTGGTGTGAAACTGAATAAAGTCAAAATTATAAAATCATAAAAACCTGTCATAGGCCCTTTAAGTGGACCTGAAGATAACGAGAGGCTAAAAGAGAAAAAGTCAGTGGAGTTTTGATGTCTGAAGAGCCCAGACTTTGGACAAACTGAAGGTGAAACCCTGTCGTTGGAGGGCGCTGTGCGTGGGACACTCACAGATGGACGTAGTACTCCTCCCGGATGCGCTCGGCGAACAGTTTGCTCTCGTCCACGCTCAGCTTCTTCTTCGGACAAACCAGCTCACACTTTTTGTCGGTCGTCATCTGAACGTTGTACAGAGTGTTGACGATCCGATCCCCGCGAAGAACCTCCCCTGGAAACACACGGCACACGTGAGCAAAACACACCAGCAACAAGTGACCAAAACACACGGCGACACGTGACCAAAACACACGACACACGTGACCAAAACACACAGCGACACGTGACCAAAACACACGGCGACACGTGACCAAAACACACGGCACACGTGACCAAAACACACAGAGACACGTGACCAAAACACACGGCAACACGTGACCAAAACACACCGGCAACACGTGACTTATCCAGCCAAAACACACGGCAACACGTGACCAAAACACACAGAGACACGTGACCAAAACACACGGAGACACGTGACCAAAACACACGGCACACGTGACCAAAACACACGGCGACACGTGACCAAAACACACGGCAACACACGTGACCAAAACACACCGGCAACACGTGACCAAAACACACGGCGACACGTGACCAAAACACACCGGCAACACGTGACCAAAACACCCGGCAACACGTGACCAAAACACATGGCGACATGTGACCAAAACACACAGCAACACGTGACCAAAACACACCGGCAACAAGTGACCAAAACACACCGGCAACACGTGACCAAAACACACGGCGACATGTGACCAAAACACACAGCAACACGTGACCAAAACACACGACACACGTGAACAAAACACACCGGCAACACGTGACCAAAACACCCGGCAACACGTGACCAAAACACATGGCGACACGTGACCAAAACACACGGCGACACGTGACCAAAACACACCGGCAACAAGTGACCAAAACACACCGGCAACACGTGACCAAAACACACGGCGACATGTGACCAAAACACACAGCAACACGTGACCAAAACACACCGGCAACAAGTGACCAAAACACACCGGCAACACGTGACCAAAACACACGGCGACATGTGACCAAAACACACAGCAACACGTGACCAAAACACACGACACACGTGAACAAAACACACGGCGACACGTGACCAAAACACACAACAACACGTGACCAAAACACATGGCGACACGTGACCAAAACACACAACACGTGACTTATCCAGCCAAAACACACGGCAACACGTGACTTATCCAGCCAAAACACACAACACGTGTGACTTATCCAGCCAAAACACACAACACGTGACTTATCCAGCCAAAACACACCGGCAACACGTGACTTATCCAGCCAAAACACACTGGCAACACGTGACTTGTCCAGCCAAAACACACAGCAACACGTGACCAAAACACACAGAGACACGTGACCAAAACACGCACGTGACCAAAACCTGTGACTTATCCAAAACACACGGCAACATGTGACTTATCCAGCCAAACACACAACCACGTGACCAAAACACTGTGACCAGCCAAAACACACGGCGAACACGTGACCCAGCCAAACACACCGCAACACGCGTGACTTATCCAGCCAAAACACCCGGCACACGTGTGACTTATCCAGCCAAACCTGCAGTGATACGTGACCAAAACACACCGAACAAGTGACCAAAACACACCGACAACGTGACCAAAACCGCGGGCGACCGCGTGACTTATCCAGCCAAAACACACCACGTGACTTATCCAGCAAAAACACACGGCAACAAGTGACTTATCCAAAACACACGGCAACACTTGTGACTTATCCACGAAACACACAACACGTGACTTATCCAGCCAAACACACAGCAACACGTGACTTATCAAAAATACACAACACTTGTGACTTATCCAGCCAAAACACACGGCAACACGTGACTTATCCAGCCAACACCCGCAACACGTGACTTATCCAGCCAAAACACATGGCAACACGTGACTTATCCAGCCAAAACACACGTGACAAAACACCGGCAACAAGTGACCAAAACCACACAACACGTGACTTATCCAGCCAAAACACACAACACTTGTGACTTATCCAGCCACAGCAACACGTGACTTATCCAGCCAAACACACGGCAACAAGTGACCAAAACACACGGCAACATGTGACTTATTCAGCCAAAACACGCGGCGACATGTGACTTATCCAGCCAAAACACACAGCAACACGTGACTTATCCAAAAACACACCACATGTGACTTATCAAAAACACACGCGACATGTGACCAAAACACACAACCGCGTGACTTATCAAAACACATGGCGACACGTGACTTATCCAGCCAAACACACAACACGTGACTTATCCAGCCAAAACACACCGCAACACGTGACTTATCCAGCCAAAACACACAACACGAATGACTTATCCAGACAAAAAAAACAACACGTGACTTATCCAGCCAAAACACACCGGAAACACGTGACTTATCCAGCCAAACACACTGGCAACACGTGACTTATCCAGCCAAAACACACAGCAACACGTGTGACTTATCCAGCCAAAACAAACCGGCAACACGTGACTTATCCAGCCAAAACACACCGTCAACACGTGTGACTTATCCAGCCAAAACACACGGCAACACGTGACTTATCCAGCCAAAACACACAACACGTGACTTATCCAGCCAAAACACACCGGTGACACGTGACTTATCCAGCCAAAACACATGGCAACACATAACTTACCCAGCCAAAACACACCGGCAACACGTGACTTATCCAGCCAAAACACACGGCAACACGTGACTTATCCAGCCAAAACACACAGCAACACGTGACTTATCCAGCCAAAACACGGCAACCGCA
Organism: Rhinogobius similis; assembly: GCA_019453435.1. NCBI lineage: Eukaryota > Metazoa > Chordata > Actinopteri > Gobiiformes > Gobiidae > Rhinogobius > Rhinogobius similis. The sequence continues at coordinate 39,389,208 of CM033624.1, forward strand.
TGTGACTTATACAGCCAAAACACCGGCAACACGTGACTTATCCAGCCAAAACACACCGGTGACACGTGACTTATCCAGCCAAAACACACGGCAACACGTGACTTATCCAGCCAAAACACACATGTGACTTATCCAGCCAAAACACACGGCAACATGTGACTTATCCAGCCAAAACACACAACATGTGACTTATCCAGCCAAAACACACATGTGACTTATCCAGCCAAAACACACCGGCAACACGTGTGACTTATCCAGCCAAAACACACAACACTTGTGACTTATCCAGCGAAAACACACAACACTTGTGACTTATCCAGCGAAAACACACGGCAACACGTGACTTATCCAGCCAAAACACACAACACTTGTGACTTATCCAGCCAAAACACACTGCAACATGTGACTTATCCAGCCAAAACACACAACATGTGACTTATCCAGCCAAAACACACAACATGTGACTTATCCAGCCAAAACAAACACGTGTGACTTATTCAGCCAAAACACGCGGCGACATGTGACTTATCCAGCCAAAACACACCGGCTATACGTGACTTATCCAGCCAAAACACACGGCAACGTGTGACTTATCCAGCCAAAACACACAACACGTGACTTATCCAGCCAAAACACACGGCAACGTGTGACTTATCCAGCCAAACACACGGCAACATGTGACTTATCCAGGTAAACACACGGCAACACGTGACTTATCCAGCCAAAACACACTGGCAACACGTGTGACTTATCCAGCCAAAACAAACCGGCAACACGTGACTTATCCAGCCAAAACACACAACACGTGACTTATCCAGCCAAAACACACAACACGTGACTTATCCAGCCAAAACACACAACACTTGTGACTTATCCAGCCAAAACACACGGCAACATGTGACTTATCCAGCCAAAACACACGGCAACATGTGACTTATCCAGCCAAAACACACAACATGTGACTTATCCAGCCAAAACACACGGCAACATGTGACTTATCCAGCCAAAACACACGGCAACATGTGACTTATCCAGCCAAAACACACGGCAACATGTGACTTATCCAGCCAAAACACACGGCAACATGTGACTTATCCAGCCAAAACACAAGGCAACATGTGACTTATCCAGCCAAAACACACTGACTTATCCAGCCAAAACACACAAACACGTGACTTATCCAGCCAAAACACACGGCAACACGTGACTTATCCAGCCAAAACACACAACACTTGTGACTTATCCAGCGAAAATACACAACACTTGTGACTTATCCAGCCAAAACACACCGGCAACACGTGACTTATCCAGCCAAAACACACGGCAACATGTGACTTATCCAGCCAAAACACACATGTGACTTATCCAGCCAAAACACACATGTGACTTATCCAGCCAAAACACACAACACGTGACTTATCCAGCCAAAACACACAACACGTGACTTATCCAGCCAAAACACACAACATGTGACTTATCCAGCCAAAACACACGGCAACATGTGACTTATCCAGCCAAAACACACGGGCGACACGTGACTTATCCAGCCAAAACACACCGGCAACACGTGTGACTTATCCAGCCAAAACACACCGGTAACACGTGACTTATCCAGCCAAAACACACTGGCAACACGTGTGACTTATCCAGCCAAAACACACGGCAACACGTGACTTATCCAGCCAAAACACACAACACGTGACTTATCCAGCCAAAACACACAACACGTGACTTATCCAGCCAAAACACACCGCAACACGTGACTTATCCAGCCAAAACACACCGGCAACACGTGTGACTTATCCAGCCAAAACACACAACACGTGACTTATCCAGCCAAAACACACAACACGTGACTTATCCAGCCAAAACACACAACATGTGACTTATCCAGCCAAAACACACTGCAACATGTGACTTATCCAGCCAAAACACACAACATGTGACTTATCCAGCCAAAACACACAACATGTGACTTATCCAGCCAAAACACACTGCAACATGTGACTTATCCAGCCAAAACACACAACACGTGACTTATCCAGCCAAAACACACAACATGTGACTTATCCAGCCAAAACACACTGCAACATGTGACTTATCCAGCCAAAACACACAACATGTGACTTATCCAGCCAAAACACACAACACGTGTGACTTATCCAGCCAAAACACACATGTGACTTATCCAGCCAAAACACACATGTGACTTATCCAGCCAAAACACACAACACGTGTGACTTATCCAGCCAAAACACACAACACGTGTGACTTATCCAGCCAAAACACACGTGACTTATCCAGCGAAAATACAGGAGGATTACAACTTTTATTTGGTTAAAAATGTGTTTAAAGTCAATAAAAGAGTAATGCTTAGTTGCCGTTCTAATAACCGTTTCTAAAGCCACATTTAGCTCTTATTAACGCCGGGTAAAGAGCAAACCTGTCGTGTGAGAGTGACGTGTGATGTAAATTAATAGTTTGTGGTGCTTTAACGTGTTGTTGTTACCGAGGTTCTCTCCTTTGTACACGACCTGCTCCGGGACACAGAACGGCAGAGAGTAAAACTCAAAGGGGAGCTGCGTCCTGGAGCTCGTCAGCTTCACCGCCTGAAAACACAAATGCAAGGGCTTTAGTTTAACTTCAGAGATAAAAGATAACACAGCGGCTTTAGTTTAACTTCAGAGGTTAATGATGACACAAAAAACAACTAAATATAATAAAAGGCTTTAGTTTAACTTCAGAGGTTAATGATGACACCTCTCCATCTGGATGCTGCAAGAAAAAACAACTAAATATAATAAAAGGCTTTAACGTTTCACCAAAAGACATTCAAAGACACAAAGTACTTTTTAGGTTTTCTGTTTTTTGGTCAGTTTTCTTTCTCAGCGTCTAAACTTTCACCTGGAAACAATAGAAACATGTCCAATCTGCTCCTGAAGACGTCACAGAGACATAAAGACGAGCCTTAAAGAAGCTCCAAACTGTACAATCTGGACTCAACAAGATTCTGACACAACGGACACAAGGATTTGACTAAAAGTGACAAAACGAGACTGAAAACAAACAAAAAAGCAACATAAGCAGGGCTAAAAGTGACAAAAATGCAACTGAAAACAACAAAAACATGACTAAAAACAACAAAAATGTGACTACAAATAAGAGAAAAATTACTATACGTGTCAAAACTGACTAAAAGCGACAAAAAAAACAACTAGAAGCAATGATTTGTTCACATCTGATTCTAACACATTTATTATAGTTTTAAATCTAAAAAATGAGGCGAAATTTGAATTTTTAGGCCAATTTTCAGTCAGATCTAGTTTACTTACAATCTAAATAATAAATCCAAATCCCCTCTGTACATTTTTATAACTAATATGTGACAAAATGAACCAAGAAATTGAGGAATTGAAGAAACTGGTTCTGTCCATTTTTCAAATGTAACAAATATGTGACATTTTTTTACATAAAATGCCTTATTTAAATCTCATTAAAACATGACAAGTTTACAATTGATATCTTTAAATTTAAGAGTTTTTCCTGTTCACCTGCAGCTTCAAAAGTGCAGAACTTTGATTTAAACTGAATTTATTTTGCTTAAAAGTCTCACGATGGACAAGAATCATAATTATAACTGAGCGATTCTTGAGTTTCCTGATAATATTGTTGAGTTGATATGAAGTAAATCCAACAGAAATGTGTTAAAACAAGTCTTTAAATGTATTATTGAGATTTAATTGTAAGAAAAATGTGAAATGCCTGTAAAAATAATCACAAAAGTGCAGAGATATCACCTTTTACTCTTATTTGAAAGTTTATTTTTTACATATTTCATCTTTAAACATCTCTTTTTGTAGCATTTTTTACTATAAACGATAAACTCAACATTCCTGCCCTTAATTATTCATAACTTGTGATGTTTGAGGGCTAATGCTAACAGCTAATGCTAACAGCTAAAGAGAGTCCTTTAAATCTCATTCAGGACTCGTGGGTTCAGACCTTGATGTCGACGCTCTCGCCCTCTCTGAAGTCTCGAGGGGCCACTCCAGGGACGTAGAAGGGCCGAGCAGTGGGCAGCAGGGCCAGCAGCAGCAAGGCCCACCACGACTCCTGAAACACAGACGGGACGGGGTCAGTGCGAGGGCAGAGAGAAAGGGGCGAGAAAGAGATGAGAAAGAGACGAGAAACACGAGCATGACGAGAAAGAGACGAGGTCAGTACCAGCGCAGAGTGAAAGAGACGAGAAACATGACCATGACGAGAAAGAGACGAGAAAGAGACGAGGAAGAGACGAGAAAGAGACGAGGAAAAGACGAGGAAGAGACGGGGAAGAGACGGGGAAGAGACGGGGAAGAGACGGGGAAGAGGCGAGAAAGAGACGAGAAAGAGACGAGAAAGAGACGAGAAAGAGGCGAGGTCAGTACGAGTGCAGAGAGAAAGAGGCGAGAAAGAGGCGAGAAAGAGACGAGAAAGAGACGAGAAATAGACGTAGAAGGGCCGAGCAGTGGGCAGCAGGGCCAGCAGCAGCAAGGCCCACCACGACTCCTGAAACACAGACGGGACGGGGTCAGTGCGAGGGCAGAGAGAAAGGGGCGAGACAGAGGCGAGAAAGAGACGAGAAACACGAGCATGACGAGAAAGAGACGAGGTCAGTACCAGCGCAGAGTGAAAGAGACGAGAAACATGACCATGACGAGAAAGAGACGAGAAAGAGACGAGGAAGAGACGAGAAAGAGACGAGGAAAAGACGAGGAAGAGACGGGGAAGAGACGGGGAAGAGACGGGGAAGAGACGGGGAAGAGGCGAGAAAGAGACGAGAAAGAGACGAGAAAGAGACGAGAAAGAGGCGAGGTCAGTACGAGTGCAGAGAGAAAGAGGCGAGAAAGAGGCGAGAAAGAGACGAGAAAGAGACGAGAAATAGACGTAGAAGGGCCGAGCAGTGGGCAGCAGGGCCAGCAGCAGCAAGGCCCACCACGACTCCTGAAACACAGACGGGACGGGGTCAGTGCGAGGGCAGAGAGAAAGGGGCGAGACAGAGACGAGAAAGAGACGAGAAAGAGGCGAGAGAGAGACGAGAAAGAGACGAGAGCAGAGAGAAAGAGGCGAGAAACACGAGCATGACGAGAAAGAGGAGAGAAAGAGACGAGAAAGAGTTGAGGTCAGTACCAGTGCAGACAGAAAGAGACGAGACAGAGGTCAACACGAGTGCAGCAAGAAAGAGACGAGAAAGAGGCGATTAACATGACCATGACGAGAAAGAGACGAGAAAGAAATGAGAAAGAGACGAGAAAGAGACGAGGAAGAGATGAGGTCAATACTAGCGTAACGAGAAAGAGACGAGAGCAGAGGTCAACACGAGGATTTGCATCTGTTTTAAGCACTACTTGCTTAAATTAAGATAGATCTGCTCAAAACGAGATCAAAAATCTTGCCAAAAGAACTTGAAATGAATGTTTTCTGCTTAAAATAAGATTCTAGCAACTTATCTTGTTTTAAGAAATCTAGGTAAGTAAAATGTTCTTGTTCCACTGGCAGATAATTTCACTTGAAATAAGACTTTTTAACATCAAAATAAGTAAAGTTTGTGAGAAATGATTCTTTTTTAAACACGATGGCACTGGTGAACTTCAGGCACAAAAGTGATTTAAGATTAAACAAAGAACAGACTAAGACTCAAACAGGTTTGACTGGAGTCTTTGTCCAGGAGGTGAAGCCTGTTGTTCACTTTAATGATGTTTAAAGCTGCTCACATTACACTCTGTTTGGCTTTGATTCAAATGAAAACTCCAAACTGTCACAATAACCGTCTGAAGTCATGTTAGTTCAAACGATCACCATTTTCTTGGTCCAGATCATGATTTTGTTTCACGTTCACTTTGTATTTTTCTCGTCTTTAACTGAGCTGCACCTTTGACCAGAGCGACTGGGATTAGATTTAGATTTATGTTTTAATGATAGGATTCTGTTCAAATTCACATTTTATACACAATGTTGTTGCTTTTAGTCGCAGTTTTGTCGCGTCTTTGTCATTTTTAGTCACGTTTTTGTAGCTTTGAGTCACGTATTGGTCACTTTTTGTCGTGTTTTGTCACTTTGCGACATGTTTTTGTCACGTTCAGTTGTGTTTTTAACACATTTAAACACATCTTTGTCATGTATAGTTGCGTTTTGGTCGCTTTTAGATGTGTTTTTGTCACTTTTAGCCGTGTTTTTGTCACTTTTAGCCGTGTTTTTGTCACTTTTAGCCGTGTTTTTGTCACTTTTAGCCGTGTTTTTGTCACTTTTAGTCGTGTTTTTGTCACTTTTAGCCGTGTTTTTGTCACTTTTAGCCGTGTTTTTGTCACTTTTAGTCGTGTTTTTGTCACTTTTAGCCGTGTTTTTGTCACTTTTAGCCGTGTTTTTGTCACTTTTAGCCGTGTTTTTGTCATGTTCAGTTGTGTTTGTCATATTTAGACATGTCCTTGTCATGTATAATCACGCTTTTGTCATTTTTAGTCACGCTTTTTGTCACGCTTTTGTCACATTTTGTCACTTTTAGATGTGTTTTTGTCATGTATAGTTGCGCTTTGGTCGCTTTTAGATGTGTTTTTGTCACTTTTAGCCACATTTTTGTCGCTTTTAGATGTGTTTTTGTCACTTTTAGCCACATTTTTGTCACTTTAAGCCGTGTTTTTGTCACTTTTAGCCACATTTTTGTCACTTTTAGTCGTGTTTTTGTCACTTTTAGCCGTGTTTTTGTCATGTTCAGTTGTGTTTGTCATATTTAGACATGTCCTTGTCATGTATAATCACGTTTTTGTCATTTTTAGTCACGTTTTTGTCACATTTTTGTCACTTTTAGATGTGTTTTTGTCATTTTAGTCGCATTTTTGTCATTTTTAGTTGTGCTTTTGTCAGTTTTAGCCAAATTTCTTTCACTTTTAGCTGTGTTTTTATCTCGTTCAGTTGTGCTTGTCACGTTTAAACACATCTTTGTCACATATAGTCAAGTTTTTGTCATTTTTAGTCGCGTTTTTGTCGCTTTTAGCCGCCTTTTGTTACACTGAGTCGCGTTTGTTGATTGTAGGCTCGTTTTTGTTGCTTTTGAACACATTTTTATCACTTTTGTGGTTTGTTTCAACAGAACGTGTGTTTGAACAGAGAGCTGCATTAAAAACAGTGAATTTATACAACAATATTGAAACTACTTGACTCCAGAGACAGCTGTAAAATCACAAACAAAAAGTCAATCAAATGTGAATTATTGCTAAAAACAGCAGTCAGAATAAACAAAGAGAAGAATGAACCACCTATAAAAGGTCGCTGGCGCCGGTTTTGAGTCACAAAAGACACTTTCACTTTCTGTTAGAGCCGGGCGATACGGAAAAAAATGAAAAAATCAGGATTATCAGGATTTTTCTTGGGGCAGATGTCATATTTAAACCCGTCTTCATCATGTATAGTCACATTTTTGTCGTTTTTAGTTGCGTTTTTGTTGCTTTTAGACTCGTTTTGGTGCACTGAGTCACGTTTGTGGGCCTGTTTTTGTCATTTTTAAACACATCTTTGTCACGTTTAGTTGTGCTTTTATCTTGTTCTGTTGTGTTTGTCATATTTAAACACATTTGTTATGTATAGTCATGTTTTTGTCGTTTTTAGTCACGCTTTTTTTCATTTTTAGACGCAATTTGGTGCATTGAGTCGCGTTTGTGGGCCTGTCATTTTTAAATGCATCTTTGTCACTTTTAGATGTGTTTTTGTCACTTTAAGATGTGTTTTTGTCATATTTAAACACGTCTTTGTCGCGTATAGTCAGGTTTTTGTCGTTTTAAGCTGCGTTTTTGTCGGTTTTAGTCGCGTCGTTCTCATTTTAAGTCGAGTTTTTGTCAAATCTTATCAAAACACAAAGACAAAGTGTTCTTCTGTCCCTGAACAATAAGTGGCTCTTATTGCGACACTTCTTTTCATAATAATTGTTCCAGTGAAATTAAAGCTCATTTCCTGCTCGCGCTGGATTTATTTTACTTCCTGTTTGAGCTCGATGTCATTCCACGGATTTAACGTCACAAGCAAAGAATTAAACATTACAATTAATCAGACTAATAACAAAACAACAACTAAAAAACACAAAAAGATGACAATATATAAAAGAAAAATCCTGGTAGTTGTGTTTGTCTGATGGTGATGTTTGTCTGGACTAAACTGACTCTAAAACACACAACACCAGCTTTTATAAAGACAGTGACATTATTAAATCAAAATGTCAAAAAAGAATAAGCCATTTCTGATTTTTATCAATAAACATGTTTTTGTCTCGTTCAGTTGTGTTTGTCACATTTAAACACGTCTTTGTCATGAATAGTCACGTTTTTGTCGTTTTTAGTCACGTTTTTGTCGTCACGTTTTTGTCACTTTTAGATGTGTTTTTGTCACTTTTTTGTCACTAAGATGTGCTTTTGTCGCTTTCTGTCACGTTTTTGTCACTTTTAGATGTGTTTTAGTCACGTTTTTGTCACTTAGATGTGTTTTTGTCGCTTTCTGTCACTTTTAGATGTGCTTTGTCAGTTTTAGCCAAATCTCTTTCACTTTTTAGACACGTTTTTGTCACGTTCAGTCGCTTTTGTCACATTTAAACACGTCTTTGTCATGAATAGTCACTTTTTTGTCGTTTTTAGTCACGTTTTTGTCGTTTTTAGTCACGTTTTTGTCACTTTTAGATGTGTTTTAGTCACATTTTTGTCACTTAGATGTGTTTTTGTCGCTTTCTGTCACTTTTGGATGTGCTTTTGTCAGTTTTAGCCAAATCTCTTTCACTTTTAGACACGTTTTTGTCACGTTCAGTCGCATTTGTCACATTTAAACACGTCTTTGTCATGAATAGTCACTTTTTTGTCGTTTTTAGTCACGTTTTTGTCACTTTTAGATGTGTTTTAGTCACATTTTTGTCACTTAGATGTGTTTTTGTCGCTTTCTGTCACTTTTGGATGTGCTTTTGTCAGTTTTAGCCAAATCTCTTTCACTTTTAGACACGTTTTTGTCACGTTCAGTCGTGATTTGTCACATTTAAACACGCCTTTGTCATGAATAGTCACTTTTGTCGCTTTTAGTCACGCTTTTGTCGCTTTTAGTCACGCTTTTGTCGCTTTTAGTCACGTTTTTGTCACTTTTAGATGTGTTTTAGTCACATTTTTGTCACTTAGATGTGTTTTTGTCGCTTCGTCACTTTTGGATGTGCTTTTGTCAGTTTTAGCCAAATCTCTTTCACTTTTAGACATCGCTTTTGTCACGCTCAGTCGTGATTTGTCACATTTAAACACGTCTTTGTCATGAATAGTCACTTTTTTGTCGTTTTTAGTCACGTTTTTGTCGTTTTTAGTCACGTTTTTGTCACTTTTAGATGTGTTTTAGTCACATTTTTGTCACTTAGATGTGTTTTTGTCGCTTTCTGTCACTTTTGGATGTGCTTTTGTCAGTTTTAGCCAAATCTCTTTCACTTTTAGACACGCTTTTGTCACGCCCAGTCGATTTGTCACATTTAAACACGTCTTTGTCATGAATAGTCACTTTTTGTCGTTTTTAGTCACGTTTTTGTCGTTTTTAGTCACGTTTTTGTCACTTTTAGATGTGTTTTTGTCACTTTTTTGTCACTACGATGTGCTTTTGTCGCTTTCTGTCACGTTTTTGTCACTTTTAGATGTGTTTTAGTCACATTTTTGTCACTTAGATGTGTTTTTGTCGCTTTCTGTCACTTTTGGATGTGCTTTTGTCAGTTTTAGCCAAATCTCTTTCACTTTTAGACACGTTTTTGTCACGTTCAGTCGCATTTGTCACATTTAAACACGTCTTTGTCATGAATAGTCACTTTTTTGTCGTTTTTAGTCACGTTTTTGTCGTTTTTAGTCACGTTTTTGTCACTTTTAGATGTGTTTTAGTCACATTTTTGTCACTTAGATGTGTTTTTGTCGCTTTCTGTCACTTTTGGATGTGCTTTTGTCAGTTTTAGCCAAATCTCTTTCACTTTTAGACACGTTTTTGTCACGTTCAGTCGCATTTGTCACATTTAAACACGTCTTTGTCATGGATAGTCACTTTTTTGTCGTTTTTAGTCACGTTTTGGTCATTTTTGTTGCGTTTTTGTCACTTTTAGATGTGTTTTAGTCACGTTTTTGTCACCAAGATGTGTTTTTGTCGCTTTCTGTCAAGTTTTTGTCACTTTTAGATGTGTTTTAGTCACATTTTTGTCACTTAGATGTGTTTTTGTCGCTTTCTGTCACTTTTGGATGTGCTTTTGTCAGTTTTAGCCAAATCTCTTTCACTTTTAGACACGTTTTTGTCTCGTTCAGTTGTGTTTGTCACATTTAAACACGTCTTTGTCATATATAGTCATTTTGTCGTTTTTAGTCACGTTTTGTTGCGTTTTTGTCACTTTTAGATGTGTTTTAGTCACGTTTTTGTCACTTAGATGTGTTTTTGTCGCTTTCTGTCACTTTTAGATGTGCTTTTGTCAGTTTTAGCCAAATTTCTTTCACTTTTAGCTGTGTTTTTATCTCGTTTAGTTGTTTAGTTCTTTGTCACGTATAGTCACGCTTTTGTCATTTTTAGTCGCTTTTTTTTAAACTTTACAATTAATCAAACTAATCAAAACAACAAAAAAAACACAAAAAGATGACAATATATAAAAGAAAAATCCTGGTAGTTGTGTTTGTCTGATGGTGATGTTTGTCTGGACTAAACTGACTCTAAAACACACAACACCAGCTTTTATAAAGACAGTGACATTATTAAATCAAAATGTCAAAAAAGAATAAGCCATTTCTGATTTTGATCAGTTGACCCTTTAAAAGTCTGTGACAAAAACATGTTAAATCCAGAACGAGGCAAAAGTTTCAGTGGAACATGTCGTTTTGTCATTTTTAGTTCCGTTTTTGCCACTTTTCATCAGGTTTTGTCACATTCAGTTGTGTTTGTCATATTTAAACACGTCTTCATCGTGTATAGTTGTGTTTTTAGTTGCGTTTTTGTCGTTTTTAGTTTCGTTTTTGTCGTTTTTAGACACGGTTTGGTGCACTGAGTCGTGTTTGTGGGCCTGTTTTTGTCATTTTAAACACATCTTTGTGACTCTTATCCACGTTTTTGTCACTTTTAGATGTGTTTTTGTCACTTTTAGTTATTTTTTTCACTTTAGTTGTGTTTTTGTCTCGTTCAGTTGTGTTTGTCATATTTCAACGTTTTAAGTCAGGTTTTTGCCGTTTTTAGACGCATTTTGGTACATTGAGTCGCGTTTGTGGGTCTGTTTTTGTTATTTTTAAATGCATCTTTGTCACTTTTCATCAGGTTTTGTCTCGTTCAGTTGTGTTTGTCATATTTAAACACATCTTTGTCACATATTGTCATGTTTTTAGTTGTAGTTCAATAAACCCTTTAAAAGTCTGTCACAAAAACATGTTAAATCCAGAACAGAAGCAAAAGTTTGAGCGGATTCAAACTGGACAAACCAGAATGTGACAAACTGAGTCAAATGTGTCAGAGCCTCAGACACATGTGAGTGACATCAGAGGCTCAAACACATTTATTATTGTGTTTTACATCATGTTTGAGCAAATTATCATCAACTCTTTGCATTTTTGATGAAGAACAATCCAGATTTATGGGTTTTACTGGAAAATACTCAGAAATGTTGAGCCCACAATCATTTTTCATTTTATCTACAGATATATTAGATACTGTTCCATAAAGTAGATTCTTTTGAAGATAAAATACTGTATTTAGTCCATGATTTGTTACAGAAAATCAAACTAACTGATCTTTCTACTCTGGAAATTCAAATGTGTTGCTTTTTTCCAACAAAAACTTCAAACCATAGAATTTTGTCATGTTTTTGTAGCTTTGAGTCGCGTTTTTGTCGCTTTTAGTTGCGTTTTTGTTGCTATTACTGGAAAAATACTCACAGAAATGTAGAGCCCACAATCATTTTTCATTTGATCTACAGATATATTAGATACTGTTCCATAAATTAGATTCTTTTGAAGATAAAACACAATTTTAAGGCGAGAACAGTGTATTTTGTCCATGGTTTATTACAGAAAAGCAAACTAACTGAGCTTTCTGACCTTTGTTTTTCTGTTTGACCAATCAGACGCCCTTAAATGTTTGACCCCCAAGTAGCTCTGGTTGATACGGAGATAAAAACAGAGTCCTGAGCTGGTCCCTGAGACAATCTTTTTGTGAAATGTTGTTCTGGTGATTGTCTGTTTGTGTCTTTAATGCAGCTGTCTGTTCAAACACACTTTTTCTCCTGATGTTTAGCCTCTGAAGCCTCTGAGCAGATGACTTTATTTACCTCTTAAAGGCCAGAGCTGCACAATTAAACCAAATCCACACAAAAACTACATTTTAATGGAAGTAATTAGCAAATGACAAAGACTGTAATGTTTGAAGTGCAAGCATTTCTTCCACAAACAACAAAATGTGTTGTTTTGATTTGAATAAAAACTGCTCAGACTGTAGTTTGGATTTGTACAAATGTGTTCTGAAACGAGAGAGAAAAGAGCGACAAAAAGCGATAAAAATGTGTTCAAAAGCGACAAAAACAGACGCGACTCAATGCACCAAAAGCAACAAAATGGCAAGTAACAATGACAAAGACTCATTTAAATATGAATATGAATAAAACCTGCTGACACTATAGTTTGGATTTGTACAAACAAGCCACAAAAGAGCGACCAAAAGTGATAAAAATGTGTTCAAAAGCGACAAAAAACAAACAACAAATGCGACTCAATTGACCAAAATGCGACTAAAAACGCCAAAACTGCGACTGAAAGCGACAAAAACGTGGCTTTAAGTGACAAAAACGTGACTGAAAGTGACAAAGACGCAACTTAAAGTGACAAAGACGCAACTAAACTCAACAAAAACACAACTATACATGACAAAAACGTGTTTAAATATGACAAACAACTGAACGTGACAAAAACATGACTAAAAACGCAACTAAAACGACAAAGACGTGTTTAAATATGATAAACACAATTCAACGTGATAAAAACACAATTAAAAGCAACAAAAATGTGACAAAAAACACGACTAAAAACACGACTAAAAGTGACAGAAGTGTTTAAATATGACAAACACAACTGAACGAGACAAAAACTCGACTAAAAGTGACAAAAACACAACTAAAAGTGACAAAAATGTGGCTAAAAGTGACAAAAACACACCTAAAAGCGACCAAAACGCAACTATACATGACAAAGACGTGTTTAAATGTGACAAAAACTCGACTAAAAGTGACAAAAACACGACTAAAAGTGACAAAAACACAACTAAAAGTGACAAAAACACGATTAAAAGTGACAAAAACACGACTAAAAGTGACAAAAACACAACTAAAAGTGACAAAAATGTGGCTAAAAGTGACAAAAACACACCTAAAAGCGACCAAAATGCAACTATACATGACAAAGACGTGTTTAAATGTGACAAAAACTCGACTAAAAGTGACAAAATCACGACTAAAAGTGACAAAAACACAAGTAAAAGTGACAAAAACACGACTAAAAGTGACAAAAACACAAGTAAAAGTGACAAAAACACATCTAAAGGCGACCAAAACGCGACTATACATGACAAAGACGTGTTTAAATATGACAAACACAACTGAACGTGACAAAAACACGACTAAAAGTGACAAAAACACAACTAAAAGTGACAAAAACACGATTAAAAGTGACAAAAACACAACTAAAAGTGACAAAAATGTGGCTAAAAGTGACAAAAACACACCTAAAAGCGACCAAAACGCAACTATACATGACAAAGACGTGTTTAAATGTGACAAAAACTCGACTAAAAGTGACAAAAACACAACTAAAAGTGACAAAAATGTGGCTAAAAGTGACAAAAACACATCTAAAAGCGACCAAAACGCAACTATACGTGACAAAGACGTGTTTAAATGTGACAAACACAACTGAACGTGTCAAAAACATGTCGGAAAGTCAAATCAAATCAAATCAATTTATTTTTATAATGCCCAAAATCACAACAACAGTTGCCTCGATGGGCCACAGGTAAAAGCAGTTCAGATAACTGTCCCAGAATGCCCCTGTCCTTTGACCCTCCTTCGCGGCGAGGAAAAACTACAAAACCCCATGGGACAAAGTAGAAACCTCGGGGAGAACCACAGTGAAGGAGAGATCCTACTCCCACGGACGGACAGGCTGCAGATGAACTAGGACTGACATCCACTTGGACTGAACCAGAACCACTCAAGAGGGAGGAGGCTTTAAAGAGTTCCTCCAGGAGGACGAGGAGCAGTCCACCAGTGTAGAGAGATCCTCCAGGAGGACGAGGAGCAGTCCACCAGTGTAGAGAGATCCTCCAGCAGGAGATGAGGAACAGTTCATCTAAAGTAGAAGGAGTTCGTCCAGGCAGACGAGGTGTGGCTAATCCAGCTGTCCAGGCGGGTGGCGCATAGATCGTCCAGACAGGTGGGGGTGGGGGTGGGGGGGTCGTCCACCCCCACCCCCAGTATTGCACATGAAAGTGACAAAAACGCAACAAAAAGTGACAAAAACACGACTAAAAGTGACAAAAACACAACTAAAAGTGACAAAAATGTGGCTAAAAGTGACAAAAACACACCTAAAAGCGACCAAAACGCAACTATACATGACAAAGACGTGTTTAAATGTGACAAAAACTCGACTAAAAGTGACAAAATCACGACTAAAAGTGACAAAAACACAAGTAAAAGTGACAAAAACACAAGTAAAAGTGACAAAAACACAAGTAAAAGTGACAAAAACACATCTAAAGGCGACCAAAACGCGACTATACATGACAAAGACGTGTTTAAATATGACAAACACAACTGAACGTGACAAAAACACGACTAAAAGTGACAAAAACACAACTAAAAGTGACAAAAACACGATTAAAAGTGACAAAAACAAGACTAAAAGTGACAAAAACACAACTAAAAGTGACAAAAATGTGGCTAAAAGTGACAAAAACACACCTAAAAGCGACCAAAACGCAACTATACATGACAAAGACGTGTTTAAATGTGACAAAAACTCGACTAAAAGTGACAAAATCACGACTAAAAGTGACAAAAACACAAGTAAAAGTGACAAAAACACGACTAAAAGTGACATAAACACTTGTAAAAGTGACAAAAACACATCTAAAGGCGACCAAAACGCGACTATACATGACAAAGACGTGTTTAAATATGACAAACACAACTGAACGTGACAAAAACACGACTAAAAGTGACAAAAACACTATTAAAAGTGACAAAAACACGACTAAAAGTGACGAAAACACAACTAAAAGTGACAAAAATGTGGCTAAAAGTGACAAAAACACACCTAAAAGTGACAAAAACACGACTAAAAGTGACGAAAACACAACTAAAAGTGACAAAAATGTGGCTAAAAGTGACAAAAACACATCTAAAAGCGACCAAAACGCAACTATACGTGACAAAGATGTGTTTAAATGTGACAAACACAACTGAACGTGTCAAAAACATGTCGGAAAGTGACAAAAACGCAACAAAAAGTGACCAATACGTGACTCAAAGCTACAAAAACGTGACTAAAAATGACGAAGACGTGACAAAACCGCAACAAAATTGTGTCTAAAATGTGAATTTGAACAGAATCCTTTCATTAAAACATAAATCTAAATCTAATCACAGTCGCACGGGTCAGAAACATCACAATACAAATACAATACAAACAGAAAATGAATGTTTAAGTGTTTTTTGTTAAAGTTCTTGCTTCAAAATCCTCATAACTTTTTTCATTATTTCACACAAACATAAATAAAGGTGAATAAAACGTCTGAAATGTTTAAAATGCCTCAGTGTTTTCATTGTTCACAGAGTAACGGATCAAACAACTCCAGGTTTAACTCTCCAAAAGTCTGTGTTTATTTGTACCTAAGCAAATATATTGTATTATAAAGTCAGAGTAGAGTACTTCATTGTTATCCTTTACACCAGGAAAAGAAATGATATGCAAATGAAAGGAACATATCACAATAATTCACCTTGTCCCGCCCACTTTTGCCTCTTTTTATGTCGATCAAGTCTCACTAAAACATAATATAAAGAAGATTGATTCGTGTGAAATGTTTAATGAACGCTGCACTCATTTCAAACATCGTCCAGGAATAATTTCTCGGGAAATTCAATACAAGATCACAATTTAGCGTTAAAAAAAAAGATTATCAATATTTTCTTGGTCCAGATCATGATTTCGACGATTCATGTTCACTTTTCTCTATTGTCTTTAATGGAGCTGCACCGTTTAGGAAAAACATCTAATTGTGATTTTTCTGACCAGAGCCTTTAAGATTAGATTGTGATTTAGGTTTATAATAAGATAAGATAAGAGATCCTTTATTTGTCCCACAATGGGGAAATTCCACTGTTGCAACACACAGTTTAGGACAGGAATGAATGAAATAGGCGCATGCAATAAAAATAGGATAAATAAACATGATAATAAAAGTACAATATAAAGTATAAAGTGCACACTCTTATTTACAGTAGGTGGCTGTCTGGGAATAAATAGTAAAAATGGCAAATAAAGTGTCTTAAGTGTATGTTCTATACAGTAAGTGACTATAGTGAGGTAAAAGTCTATTAATAGTATGTTGAATTATATTGCACATGATTATAGCGGGTGAATGACACGTGTTCAGGGCTAACAGTGTTCATTGTAAAGTCTGACAGCAGCAGGAATAATTTGAATAATAGTTTGAATAATAGGATTCTGTTTTGTTGCTTTTTAGTTTTTGTCGCGTTCAGTTGTGTTTGTTGTATTTAAATGAGTCTTTGTTGTTTTTCGTCACATTTTTTTCACGTTTTTGTCGTTCTTGAGTTGTGTTTCTTGTTCGCAGGCGCGCTTTGGTTGCTTTTGAGCGCATTTTTATGGCACTTTTTTTGCTTTTTGTGTCGATTTGGTCTATAAGAGTAGATAAGTCATCTGCTCAGAGGCTTCAGAGGCTAAACAACAGGAGAAAAAGTGTGTTTGAACAGACAGCTGCATTAAAGACACAAACAGACAATCACCAGAACAACATTTCACAAAAACAGCAGATTGTCACAGGGACCAGCTCACGATTACATTTTTATCACCGTATCAACCAGATCTATTTAACATGCAATAATTATATTCATCAACATGAGCCAAATCATATTCGCAAATACACTTTACTACTCATTTCACTAAAATGCAGTTAAGATAAATGTTTCAAATTCTGCTACAATCTTTTCAAATTTAACCCCAGTTTAGGTGTTTTTTAGGTTTTTAACATTACTTCCTGGTTGTAAAGTATGACATCACACTAGGAAATCACCATAGCAACCACACTGTACATTGGGCCAAAACTCAGCTAACGTCACAGATTTTTTCATTTCACAACGAAAAACATACGTGACACTTATTTTGTTGAATTAATGTTTAAAGGGTCAAAAAAGTTGTTTATTTTGTGTAAATCGTGTATAACCTTTGACCCACAGTGTGATGTCATCAGTTTGTTTACTTCCCGTCATTTTCAACACATTTTTCATCTTTTCTCCACAAACAGCTCCTGATTGGTGTAAAACTATAATTTTAATTTATAACAAGTATTAATACACCAAACAAAGAGAAAATTAGAGAATCATGAAAACCTGTCATGGGCCCTTTAAACCTCGACAGCACAAACTTAATTTTTAATAATTAAAACTGTGAATATGTCAAATGTGTTGCATAAACAGCAACAAAGTCATAGCACAATAACAGAATAATGTTTAATATATTCAAAAAATACTCGATATGTCAATATTTTATCGTTAAACACATTTGCAAAACTGTACAATGCTGTAAATACTCTTTATTTTTAATTCTATGCAGCTTCTTTTATATATTTTGCTTCAATTTTATTCATTATTTTATGTTTCAAGTTCCTATTTGTGAATTCTGATCAGAGACAACGGCAATAAACCTTTTCTGATTCTGATTTATCGCCATTAACTTTGATATTTTAGCAAAACACTAACAGAAATACCAGCTAGTTTGTTCTGACTTTACAAAAACACAATTTTCTAGACTTGAAATTGTATTTGAGCTTCACAGACGTATAATTTGTGGGAAAATGTGTAATATATGTGTAATTAAAATGAAAAACTAACATTTCTGTGAGTCTTTGTCCAGTAGAAGCCAAAAATCATCAAAAATGCTGAGTGTGTGTCAAAATGTGCTTTAAATGTTTGGTAAATTCAGATAAATCCAGTGTTGAACGTGTTTAAATGAGCTGATGTCACTCACATGTGTCTGAGGCTTTCACTGACACTAAACATCTGCATTTATCACTTTTCCTGACATTCTGAGCTCAATCCCGGCTCCTCCGGTGAATCACTCCATGTTCCGCTTCTCTTCCGCCTCCAGTCCTACATTTAGTCGGTTTTTATCCGCGACAAAAGCACAAATCTGCTCTAAACTCGCCTCTCTGTGACAGTTTCGCTCACTGTTAGCCTGATGCTAACTTAGCCTCGGCGACAACATCCGCAAACAAACGGCGCAAAAACGTGACAAATGACGTCCCTCCGCAAACGAACGCGACCGTGACAAACGAGCGGCGGCCGGAGGGAGCCGCCGCCGGTCGGTACCGGAGCATCTGGGATTAAATCGGTTCAGTTTTCGGGGCGAACAGTTGAAGAAAGAGTTGCTGCTCCACTCACCATCCCCGCGGCCGCCATCTTGAATACGTGTCATGAGTGACGTCAGCGGAAGGAAGCGACGTCCAGGAAGTAATTTTATAATTTTTAACAAACGTGTTTGTTTGGGATAATTAATATCAGCGGCTTATATGACATAATAACGTACCAGCCCTAAATTATGACAGGATTAAAAATTTGAATATTTATTTAACATAAAAAAAAGTTTAATGTGTAATAATTTGATTATATTTAAATGTTACATAAACAAATGTAGATTTTAAAAAGTAAAACCGAACTTTATTGCTTTTAGAAAGTGTTTAAAATGATTAAAATGTAATGGTGCTTTAAGACTGACAGAAAAATAGCTATGGATCTAAATGAACGTCCTCTTGTACAAATAAATATTCATTTTATTTTACTTGTTAATTTTTATGGTGCTGCTTAGTTTTTGTGCACTTGTCATTCTCCATAGAATGTTGTGTTGCCACTTTTGATTATTGAAAAAAGTGCCAAAAAAAAAAAAAATATATATATATATATATATATATATTACCAACTGAAATAACTGCATTGACACAGCAAATAAAAATCTATTACAATAACTAACACATACAAGGATTTATTTTCACAATAACTGAAGTATCTTTGCGTCTCATAACAAGACTTATATTTCTATTATTATTATTATTATTTTATTTTTTTGTTTGTTGTGCGTGTTTTTTAATTTCTTTTCACCTTTACTTTGTCCACTGCCACAAGGAATGTCTCCTATTATGTAAATAGTGTACAGATATTGCAAATTGCAATTGCAAAGTTGTTTGAAAATAAATAAATACAATTATTATTATTATTATTATTTTATATATACTTTTGGTTTATTATGAGAAAAGTCAAACATTTTATTTTTGAAACCCACATTTACATTTATTCAATTCATTAATTTATTTTTATTTTGTAAACAGAAAAAAAAAACAATAAATTAATAAGGCCTGAAATGTCATTAAATGATCACTATTAAAATAAGTAATAGACCCTTTAAAAGTCCGTAACAAAAACATTGTAAATCCAGAACGAGGCAAAAGTTTGAGATGAACATGATCTGATTCACTGGGATTAACCTCAGAATGTGACAAACTGAGCCTCAGACACATGTGAGTGACATCAGAGGCTCAAACACATTTATTATTGTGTTTTACATCATGTTTGAGGAAATTATCATCAACTCTTTGCATTTTTGATGAAGAACAATCCAGATTTATGGGTTTTACTGGAAAATACTCACAGAAATGTTGAGCCCACAATCATTTTTCATTTGATCTACAGATATATTAGATACTGTTCCATAAAGTAGATTCTTTTGAAGATAAAATACAATATTAAGGCGAGAAAAGTGTATTTAGTCCATTGTTTGTTACAGAAAATCAAACTAACTGACCTTTCTACTCTGGAAATTCAAATGTGTTGCTTTTTTCTTCTAATGTGAGACAATCATTCAAACATTTTCATTTTCCCTCCAGTCGCCTCCGTTCACATCACATTTTAAAGAGTCAATACGTGTTCTAGAATATTGTAATGTCAAATTAAACTATTATTTCTTATTTTTTAAAGCGTTAAAACGTTTTGTGAGCAAAGAAAATGAGTGCTTCCAACAAATGAATCAGCATTTTTATCGTCTTAACAAAATACACAGAGAAACATGCATTTATTCATCTTATCTTTATTAAAAAGTCTGTAATACATCGGCTACAGTGAAGCTCTCAAAAGATAAACATTATTATATTTACAAGACATAAAAGCAGAGGTAAGCTCCATCTTAAAATACTTTTATACAAAGGCTTTCAAAAGAGTCTTTTACTGCATGAAACGGAAAAACCGAGCAAGAAAAAACTGAAATATGACGTTATTTTAAGTTATGTCCTATCCGTGGTATCAGTGCCGAGAGAAAACAGTGCACAAATAAATTAAATTCATTTTCAGAATTAAAGAACATTTTAAAATAAACTTAAACAAGATTGTATTTAAAAAAGGCACATCGGGAGAAATTCAGCCACTCTATAAATAAATGCATCAAACTGAAACTAAATCAACAGAAACTGCGGAGAAAAAATTCACATTCAAGATCTGGATTTTAAATATTTTCTATATTTTATTACTATTTAGAAATGACCCGTAACCAAACATGATCTGAGACACATAACGGGAAGAAAATAATAATAAATACCAGCAATTTCTGTAATGATAATCAATTTAATCATTTGAAATCTGAAAGCGTACCTTTTTTAGAGGTTTTGACCCTTTTTTTTTAGACTAATCAACTCCAAGTCGTCTGGTTTATTGTTAAAGTCCATATTTCAGGTTCATGATAGTTTTACGTCCCTGAAGTTGCAGTTTGTGAAGAAAAATAAAGGTTTAAAATGACAGGAAGTAAAGCTGATTTGTTTGTGTTGTTTGTGCTTTGATTATGACTTTATTCATAATTTTGGTAAAATTAAAATATTTCCTCTAAATGATCCATCCTACATCATTCATAATTAATTCATTGTAAAATAAATGGCTCAGAAAGTGCTTCGGCAGAAGTTTAAAGGGGCTGTACCTGTTTTTTTTACTGTTGTGACGCGGGAAAAACAGAACTAGTCCATGTCCTTGATTTTTTGCACTTAATAAAGTCAAATTTGTTGTAAAAGCATCTATTCTGGTGAAAACGTGACACTAACTTTGACTCTGCATCAGTTTACGGAGCCTTTTATCCACGAGAGAAGAAGGAAGTGCGCCGTTAGCATGCTAATGTTTGTTAGCTTTGGCGCAGAGACTGTTAAAGTGCTTTAAACTCATGGAGGGGAATATTTATGATGATGGAACTGCATTAAAGTGAGAGATACTTAAGACTTCAACTAGTTGTGTTTTCCACGTTTCAAAACATTAAAAAGCAGGTACAGGGCCTTTAATGTACGTTGTTTATATCAGGGCTGCACTCTATGGCAGTGTTTCCCAACCAGGGGTTGACCCCAAGGGGTACGTGAGGCATTACCAGGGGGTACTTGAAATGGTTTTAAATGAAGATGAAATATACTTTTATCTGAATAAAAAGTGTCATTAGTTGTAAATTTAGCATCTTTTTGAAGCATCTTGGACCATAAATATAATAAAACAATAAAGATAATAGAAATAATTGACTATATCTGACTAGTAAACCCATTTATTTGCCTAAAACTCAAGTTAAGGGGTACTCTGAGTGTGAAATAAACCTTAGGGGGTACTCAAGGCAAAAAAGGTTGGGAATCACTGCTCTATGGGTTCAGGAAAAGATAAATAACTAAACGTTCATCTGTTTGGGCCGGATTAGTTCTCGATTTAGACCTTGTTCAGATCCGGTTCAGTCCAGATTTGACCCGTTTTAGGCTCGAATTCAGTCCATTTAGTCTCTTTCGTCAAAGTGAAGGAAGCGGAGCTGAATCCCTCTGTGATGTCATCAAAAGGCGACGCACCATCGAAAACGCAGAGGCAGTTCACAGCAACCGACACGTTTTTCTGACACTTTAAACCATCATTCAACGAAATAAAGTCTTATCAGATCTTATTTTTAACTGTTGTGTGATGTTTGTGGACGTGGCCCTTGTTTACAGTCCGGTTGCTATGGTAACAGTCGTGTATTTACCTCTAACTGTGTCATATTTGTGTCACGTTCAACAGGAAGTGACATCGTAAACTTTACACAAACTGTCAAACTGGGACAAATGTTTAAATCTGAAACAGAATCACGTTCCCTTCGTTTCAGTCAAACGTGAGTCAAACCGTCAGACGGACTTTAAAGCTGGGTTTCCTGACTTTTATGTAAATGTTGTGTTTTATTTGTGCGTCATAAAAGCCGCGTTTATGACAAAACGTGACGCTTGTTGTCTGACCTAATAAGAAGAATACAGTATTTAATTTTTAATCGAGTCAGAACCGACGCAGTTTCACTTCATCGTCTGGAAAAGTTGTTCTAAAACTGAAGCTGAATGAAGTGGAGATTAACGAGGTTTTGTTTGAGAGTTCTGTCTAAACAGAGACTTCTTCTTTTCGTGAAGTGAAAATCAGCCTGTTCCTCTTTTGGCCCTTCGTCCTTCGTCCCAATTATTTAAAGAACATCATACTTTTTCCACTAAACGCTGTATAAAAAGTGAGATTTAAATAGAAAACAGGATCAGATTGTTCATTTCTATTAAAAAGAACAAAGAGATCTGGAGTTTTTTTGTCGTTTTGAAGCCGTTTTGTGTCTGCGCCGTTTGTTATTTCAGTTCCTCTGTGCGTTATTTAAGTAATAAAAACTGGAAACCGTTTGGCGTCGTTGAGAACTGTCCCTGTCCTTTCACATTTAGCTCTTTCAAAGCTGCGTTAAATCTAAATAACTGAATTAGACACTGACAATTAAAGTCAATGTGATGTCGATATAAAAGAGTTTCATCTGGACAATGTTTAAAAGATCTATTATGCTTCTGTCTTTGTCTAATCCATGATCATAATGTTATATTTTGAACATCTTAAAGGGCGTATGACAGGTTTTTGGTGCATTAATAACCGTTGAAAATGACTGCTGACGTCACAGACAAAGATTATGCAGAATTAACGAAATAAAAAACAACCCTTTGACCTTTTTTCTTTTGAGCATTAATTCAACAAAATAAAGACGCTAAAGAAATCTGAAACTAGAGTTCTGGTTGCTTCTTAATTTGCCGCTGTGATGTCATCATTTACAACCAGGAAGTGAATTTAAAAACATAAAATTTGCAAAACTGGGATAAAATTTGTAAAGAGTCTTGAAAATTTTGATATATACTGTGTTTGACGGAGCAGTGGGCGTGTCTGAGAGGGAAGTGGGCGTGTCTGGGGGAGCAGTGGGCGTGTCTGAGGGAGCAGGGGAGCAGTGGGCGTGTCTGAGGGAGCTGTGGGTGTGTCTGGGGAGCAGTGGGCGTGTCTGAGGGAGCAGGGGAGCAGTGGGCGTGTCTGAGGGAGCAGTGGGCGTGTCTGAGAGGGAAGTGGGCGTGTCTGGGGAGCAGTGGGCGTGTCTGAGGGAGCAGGGGAGCAGTGGGCGTGTCTGAGGGAGCTGTGGGTGTGTCTGGGGGGCAGTGGGCGTGTCTGAGGGAGCTGTGGGTGTGTCTGGGGGGCAGTGGGCGTGTCTGAGGGAGCTGTGGGTGTGTCTGAGGGGCAGTGAGCGTGTCTGAGGGAGCTGTGGGCGTGTCTGAGGGAGCTGTGGGTGTGTCTGAGGGGCAGTGGGCGTGTCTGAGGGGCAGTGGGCGTGTCTGAGGGGCAGTGGGCGTGTCTGAGGGAGCAGTGGGCGTGTCAGGGTGGCAGTGGGTGTGTCTGGGGGAGCAGTGGGCGTGTCTGAGGGAGCAGTGGGTGTGTCTGGGGGAGCAGTGGGCGTGTCAGGGTGGCAGTGGGCGTGTTCCACGCAGGAGAATAAAGCTCACTCTAAAAACAACTTCCTGTCAAAACAATTATAATGTGGTTAAAAAAAGTCGATTTTGAAATATGTCACTTTAAAAACAGACTTTAAAGCCTTGTCCAGACGCCTTTTTCTACCATGGATCACAAACGAGGGAACACACCCACTGAGCGACTGCTGCTGCTCGATCTGCTGTTGGTTGTTTTTCTGTTGTCTATTGGTGGTCTGTTGCTTGTTTTGCTATTGTTTGTTTTTCTGTTGTCTGTTGGTTGGTTGTTTCTCTGTTGTCTGTTGGTGGTCTTTTGGTGTCTGTTTCTCGTCTGTCGCTCGTCTGTTGGTGTCTGTTGGTTGGTTGTTTCTCTGTTGTCTGTTTCTTGTCTGTTGGTGTCTGTCGCTCGTCTGTTGGTGGTCTGTTTCTCGTCTGTCGCTCGTCTGTCGCTGTCTGGCCGGTGTCTGTCGCCGTCGCCTGTCGTCTGTCGCCGTCTGTCGCCGCCTGTCGCCGTCCGCCGGTGTCTGTCGCCGCCTGTCGCCCGCCTGTCGCCTGCCTGTCGCTCGCCTGTCGCCGCCTGTCGTCTGTCGCCGTGTCTGCCGCGGTGTCTGTCGCTCGTCCGTCGGTGTCTGTCGCTCGTCCGTCGGTGTCTGTCGCTCGTCCGTTGGTGTCTGTCGCTCGTCCGTTGGTGTCTGTTTCTCGTCTGTCGCTCGTCCGTTGGTGTCTGTTTCTCGTCTGTCGCCCGTCTGTCGCCCGTCTGTCGCTCGTCTGTCGCTCGTCTGTCGCTCGTCTGTTGGTGTCTGTTGGTGTCTGTTGGTGTCTGTTGTCTGTCGCTCGTCTGTCGCTCGTCTGTCGCTCGTCTGTTGCTCGTCTGTCGCCCGTCTGTCGCCCGTCTGTCGCCCGTCTGTTTCTCGTCTGTCGCCTCGTCTGTCGCCCGTCTGTCGCCCTCACGGCTGCTGCTGGTACTGGCTCTCTGTGGCCGTGTAGAAGTCCTCCAGGACGCTCTGCAGGTAGTCGAAGGTGGGCCGCTCCTCGGGCTTGTTCTTCCAGCACTCCAGCATGATCTCGTACAGCTCCGTGGGGCAGCTGTCCAGGCGCTGCATGCGGTAGCCTTTCTCCAGAGCACGGATCACCTCGGGGTTCGTCATCCCTGAGGAGGACACACACACATCACAAAAACAGGACTCACACACTTAGACGGCGCGTTTTTGTGCACTTTTCACTCCACACTGGGGCAGAATGATGAAGTGTGGCGGCCAATCTGCGCCTCTGGACACCGAACACATTTATACGACTAAAATGAGCCTAATTTCAAACTGAAGCTGTTCGTTAAACATCAAACAGAGTGGATTATTTATCTTTTTGCTGGAGATTTGTGATCTATTCAGCTCAAGCTAAGGTTAGCGGCTAACGCTAGCACCTGCAGCTTTGTTTAAAGGTCCCATATCCTGCTCTTTCCCTTCACACAGTCTGTCCTCAGGGCTTTGTGTAATATCCATAACATAACAGTTTACAAAAAACACCCATTTCTTGGACTGGCCCCCCTCCTCACTCTGAGATCTGACCCCCCCGAACAGAGAGCAGGCTGCCTCCCCCGCCCAACCCGTGCCTCCCCTGTAGTGGAGATGGTGCATGCGCCGTGTGCTCCGGTAAACAGCGATACACAAACACTGAATAAACCTTTTCTGGTCCTGACGGTGCGTCGTGCTGAGTCCTACGTCCTGGATCTGACCTGGAGTTTGACGTGCTCCAGGGCCTCAACCACGGACGTGCCGTTTGGTAAATAACAAGCTAACTCTTCTATCTGTCGTATCCATCGTGTAATTACTGTGTAGCATTAGCATTAGCTGTTTTTATTCTTCCTGGAGGCGTGGCTTAAACACCGCGTCATCTTAGTGAGGAGCCCCCGTCTGCTGCTCAGCCGAGGGGGACGGAAAAGACAGTTCTCTAGTGAAAACATGAGGGAATCAATCAAAAAACCACTTTGGGCACAACATACGAGGCCCAGAGAGCCCTGGAGGAAGGTTAGAACCTCTGAAAAGTCCATTTTGCAGGATATGGGACCTTTAAAGTGTTTTGTTCATAATCTCAAGACTCAACAGTTCGTTTAAACAGCTCTTTCTGCTTCATTCAGTTCGCTGTAGTTTTTCTGACTCTTGCAATGCATTGTGGTCCATACTGACCTCTAGTGACCGGCGCTGGACACTACTTTTCATGATGCATTGTGGGACATTTTGAGTGCACTTCTTTTTCACCTGCTGGACATTCGGACAGAACTAATCATGACGTGATCTCTGTATAGCGCCCTCTACAGGGACCAGTGTGGACACGAGGACAGACACGGTGAAGGTCAAAGGTCAGCGGTGACATCATCACAAATGGCCGCCGTTACCTGGATACGGGGTGCGTCCGTAGCTGATGATCTCGGTGAGTAAAATCCCGAAGGACCAGACGTCGGACTTGATGGTGAAGGAGCCGTAGTTTATGGCCTCAGGAGCCGTCCACTTTATGGGGAATTTAGCTCCTGCAGAGACAACGTTATTAGAGACATTCAGAGGAAAACGAGACTGAAATGACTGTGAACTCTGAGGACGTCTGACCCTTTGGCTTTACTCCATTTGAAGGTTTGTATTTTTTTATTTTTTTGCCGGTTGAGTCCTGGTTTGATCCTGGTTCAGTCCATGTTTTAATCCTTAGGTTAATCCCTTGTTTAGTCCTGTTTTAGTCCTATTTTAGTGCAGTTTTGGCCCTTTTTTCTATCCCGTTTTTTTCCAGTTTAAGTCCTGTTTTGTTCCAGCTTCAGTGCTGGTTTAGTCCTTGTTTCAGTCCAGTTTCAGTCTCGTTTTTGTCCCGGTTCAGTCTCTTATTTAGTTCTGTTTTAGCCCTTGGTTTAGTCCTGTTTAAGTCCTGTTTCAGCCATTTGTTCAGTCTTGTTTTAGTGCTGGTTCAGTCCCCGTTTAGTCCAGTCTCAGTCCAGTTTCAGTCCCAGTTTCAGTCCCGGTTTCAGTCCCTGGTCGAGTCCCCTGGTCCAGTTTCAGTCCCTGGTTCAGTCCTTGGTTCAGTCTCAGTCCCTGGTCTGGTCTCAGTCCCTGGTCTGGTCTCAGTCCAGTTTCGGTCTGGGTCCAGTACCTTCTCGGGCCGTGTACTCGTTGGTTCAGTCCCTGGTTCAGTTTCAGTCCCTGGTCCGGTCTCAGTCCTGGTTCAGTCCCTGGTCCGGTCTCAGTCCCTGGTTCAGTCTCAGTCTGGGTCCAGTCCCTGGTCCTGGTCCCGGTCTGGGTCCAGTACCTTCTCGGGCCGTGTACTCGTTGTAGGTTCAGTCCCTGGTTCAGTCCCTGGTCTGGTCTCAGTCTCTGGTCCGGTCTCAGTCCCGGTCTCAGTCTGGGTCCAGTCCCTGGTCCTGGTCCTGGTCCCGGTCTGGGTCCAGTACCTTCTCGGGCCGTGTACTCGTTGTAGGTTCAGTCCCTGGTTCAGTCCCTGGTTCAGTCTCAGTCCCTGGTTCAGTCCCTGGTCCGGTCTCAGTCCCGGTCTCAGTCCCGGTCTCAGTCCCTGGTCCAGTCCCGGTCTGGGTCCAGTACCTTCTCGGGCCGTGTACTCGTTGTAGGTCCAGTCCCTGGTTCAGTCCCTGGTCTGGTCTCAGTCCCTGGTCCGGTCTCAGTCCCTGGTCCGGTCTCAGTCCCTGGTCCTGGTCCCGGTCTGGGTCCAGTCCCTGGTCCCGGTCTGGGTCCAGTACCTTCTCGGGCCGTGTACTCGTTGTAGGTTCAGTCCCTGGTTCAGTCCCTGGTTCAGTCCCTGGTTCAGTCTCAGTCCCTGGTCCTGGTCTTGGTTCCGGTCTGGGGTCCAGTCCCTGGTCCTGGTCCTGGTCCCGGTCTGGGTCCAGTACCTTCTCGGGCCGTGTACTCGTTGTCCTCGATGATCCTCGCGAGGCCAAAGTCTGCGATTTTACAAACCAGGGCCTTGTTGACCAGAATGTTTGCAGCTCGAAGGTCTCTGTGAATGTAGTTCCTCTGCTCGATGTACGCCATGCCCTCCGCGATCTGAACACACAACACACAACGTTACACAACACACACGTTATACAACACACAACACACACGATATACAACACACAACACAGCACACGACACACACACACACACGACACACACAAGATCTCTGTGAATGTAGTTCCTCTGCTCGATGTACGCCATGCCCTCCGCGATCTGAACACACAACACACAACGTTACACAACACACACGACACACACATGATACACACATGTACACAAACACATCACACACACACAGCACACGACACACACAAGATCTCTGTGAATGTAGTTCCTCTGCTCGATGTACGCCATGCCCTCCGCGATCTGAACACACAACACACAACGTTACACAACACACGACACACACATGATACACACACGATATACACACACACAACACACAACACAACACGACACACAGAAGATCTCTGTGAATGTAGTTCCTCTGCTCGATGTACTCAATGCCCTCTGTGATCTGAACACACAACACACATGTACAATACACACACAACACACACATTACACATATGACACACACACACACACACAAAACCTCCCACATCAGCAGGATCCTGTCCAGACCTGAGCAGCAGAGTCTCACCATGACTCTTAAATAAAATGTTGGTTAAACATTTCACTGATAAATCCTTGCAGGTTTAATAATCTTATAAATCATATGTATCACATGTATCATACACACACACTGTATATAATGTGTACGTTTCCAGACTCTTTTGTTCGTGTGTCACATGGTGAGGTTTAATGTTTCACTTTCACTGAGTCAATCCTTTGCACTTCTAGCTGACACCACCAGGTGGTGCTGTCTGTCCACAGTTTGTCTCTGAAGAGTTTAAACTCCGCTGTGTCTTTATGTTCTGCTCCTTTGAGCTCATCGTTTATGATCAGTTTGAACAGAATCAGAAACAGACGGAAAGTGAGACAAACACAACGTGAGACAAACACAACGTGAGACAAACAGAGTGAGACGAGGAGCAGAGGCTGTGGACGGTGAGATACAAATGACTAAAATTACTTTTTAAATGTCATTAGTTACATTACTTAGTTCCTGCCACAAGAGAGTAATTAAGTTACATTACTTTGGGATTACATTTTTGTAATCTAACGTTTTATTAATGACATTTAAACAGAGGAAAACGACACAAACGTTGTTTAAATACTTTGTCCTTCCACAACAGACGAGGGTTTCTTCCACTCAGAGGATTCTGACAGAATAAATGGTCATTTCTACTCTTTGTGTTCAGTATTCAGTTATTCAGTTAGTATTCAGTATAATCACAGATATTTTGAAAGTAATCTGTTCCACCACAAAGTTACTTAACATTGTATTTAATTACTGTAGTAAAGTGCTTTGCTCCAAACCCTGGTTGTGGGTTCAATTCCGCTCTTTTACCTGAGCAGAAAAGTCGATGAGCTTTGGAAGCTGCACACGGTTCCCTTCGTCGCTTTTCAGGAAATCCAACAGGCTCCCTGCAAAAACACAAAATACATGTCCATGTGAGTGAAAGAGACATGTTTGGTTCATTTAGATCTGACAGAAGTCGATGAAGAGTTTAACATTTGTTCACTGTAAACAGCAAAACTGATTTATTGTCACTTATGTCACTTTGACGTCAACAGTTTGGGAATTTTGATTTACTGTTTATAAAAACTCGGCCTGGTTTTAATCTAACTTTTGTATAATTAATGAGCAAAAAAACAATAATAAGCAAATAATCGTACACATTTACAAAACTGTGGAAAATACAGTTAACACAGCACTTTTTTAAAAGGTCTCCAGAGGGGCCAGCAGGTGGCGCACCCTCTAACCCTCCCAGCGCCCCTCTAACCCTCCAGCCTTCCCTCTAACCCTCCCCCCTCCCCTCTAACCCTCCAGCCTTCCCTCTAACCCTCTGACCTCCCCTCTAACCCTCCAGCCTTCCCTCTAACCCTCTGACCGCCCCTCTAACCCCCCCACCGCCCCTCTAACCCCCCCACCGCCCCTCTAACAGCCTCTTTAACCCTCCGGCCGCCCCTCTAACCCTCCCACCGCCCCTCTAACCCCCCCACCGCCCCTCTAACCCTCTGACCTTCCCTCTAACCCTCCCGCCGCCCCTCTAACCCTCCCACCGCCCTCTCTAACCCTCACCTCTCTCCATGAACTCTGTGATGATGTGCCCCTCTAACCCTCCCACCTCTCCTTTAACCCTCTAACCGCCTCTTTAACCCTCCGTCCTCCCCTCTAACCCTCCCACCGCCCCTCTAACCCTCCAGCCTTCCCTTTAACCCTCCCCCCTCCCCTCTAACCCTCCCACCGCCCCTCTAACCCTCTGACAGCCTCTTTAACCCTCCGTCCTCCCCTCTAACCCTCCCACCGCCCCTCTCACCCTCTTACAGCCTCTTTAACCCTCCAACCTCCCCTCTAACCCTCCCACCGCCCCTCTAACCCTCTAACCCTCCCACCGCCCCTCTAACCCTCCCACCGCCCCTCTAACCCTCCGACCTTCCCTCTAACCCTCCCACCGCCCCTCTAACCCTCCCGCCGCCCCTCTAACCCTCCCACCGCCCCCTCTAACCCTCCGACCTTCCCTCTAATCTTCCGGCCTCCCCTCTAACCCTCTGACCACCCCCTCTAACCCTCCCACCTTCCCTCTAACCCCCCCGCCGCCCCTCTAACCCTCCCGCCGCCCCTCTAACCCTCCCGCCGCCCCTCTAACCCTCCCACCGTCCCTCTAACCCTCACCTTTCTCCATGTACTCGGTGATGATGTGCCCCTCTAACCCTCCCACCGCCCCTCTAACCCTCCCACCGCCCTCTCTAACCCTCCCACCGCCCCTCTAACCCTCCCACCGCCCCTCTAACCCTCCGACCTACCATCTAACCCTCCCACCGCCCCTCTAACCCTCCGACCTTCCCTCTAACCCTCCGACCTTCCCTCTAACCGCCCCTCTAACCCTCCCGCCCCTCTAACCCTCCCACCGCCCCTCTAACCCTCCCACCGCCACTCTAACCCTCCCACCTTCCCTCTAACCCCCCCGCCGCCCCTCTAACCCTCCGACCTTCCCTCTAACCCTCCGACCTTCCCTCTAACCGCCCCTCTAACCCTCCCTCCTCCCCTCTAACCCTCCCACCGCCCCTCTAACCCTCCCTCCGCCCCTCTAACCCTCCCACCGCCCCTCTAACCCTCCGACCTTCCCTCTAACCCTCCCACCGCCCCTCTAACCCTCCCACCGCCCCTCTAACCCTCACCTTTCTCCATGTACTCGGTGATGATGTAGATGGGCTCCTCTTTGGTCACGACGGCGTTGAGTCGCACCAGTTTGTCGTGTTGCAGTGACTTCATCAGATTGGCCTCCATCATGAAGGCCTCCACAGACATGCTGCCCGGCTTCATCGTCTTCACCGCCACCTTCGTGTGTTTGTTGTACGTCGCTGCGGACCACAAACCATCAGACAAACCATCAGACAAACCATCAAACCATTGACGCACGGATCGACAGTCATATTGAACATTTTGCAGATACTTGGCACACATTTTTGCCTCGGTGCGTCGTACCTACTGCACCAACTACCGTAAAATTCGGACTAGAATTAAACGAATTAGACTAGAATTACACGACTAGAAGAAAATCAAATAAACAGCTGTATTAAATCAGATTTCAAGCGTTACAAAAATGACAAAAGCGCAACTGAAAGTGACAAAAACAAGAGGAAAAGCATATAAAAGTGAGAAAAACGTGATTTAAGGCGACTAAAACAAAATGAAAAGCGTCTAAAACCAAGAAAAACTTGACTAAAACGACGAAAACAAGACAAAAAGTGTCTAAAAGCAACAAAAACGTGACTAAAAGCTCTAAGTTCTGCCTATTATGGAGTTTGTATCTGACACATAAACAAAGAAAATCAAGTAAACAGTTGTGTAAATCAGATTTCAGCGCCACCTGCAGCTCACATTTGTCACTGACACAGACTTTGGATCAAACACAGTTGAACTCATGACCTTTGTCTCCTTAAATAACATGTTTCTGATCCAAGCGTCGACACAATCCACTGTTGTGTTGAGTTGAAATGTCCTTTATCTCCCTCCACCCTTAGCAAACAAGCTAGCAACAACAAGAAACTACTTCCACTTTACATTTTACCCTTTAAAGTTGATTTGAGTCTAACACAAGCTTCAGGCAAAAATTCAGGAGAAGACACACATTTTATCCGTTTGTGTCGCTCAAGTCGGATGTTGAGGAGCATTTTTCGGATAAAAGGAAGTCTGTGCATAACTCAGTGTTTGGTGTTGTATGTTGGGTGTCGTATGTTGGGTGTCGTATGTTGGGTGTCGTATGTTGGGTGTCGTATGTTGGGTGTCGTATGTTGGGTGTCGTATGTTGGGTGTCGTATGTTGGGTGTCGTATGTTTGGTGTCGTATGTTGGGTGTCGTATGTTGGGTGTCGTATGTTTGGTGTCGTATGTTTGGTGTCGTATGTTGGGTGTCGTATGTTTGGTGTCGTATGTTTGGTGTCGTATGTTGGGTGTCGTATGTTGGGTGTCGTATGTTGGGTGTCGTATGTTTGGTGTCGTGTGTTTGGTGTCGTGTGTTTGGTGTCGTGTGTTTGGTGTCGTGTGTTTGGTGTCGTGTGTTTGGTGTCGTGTGTTTGGTGTCGTGTGTTTGGTGTCGTGTGTTTGGTGTCGTGTGTTTGGTGTCGTGTGTTTGGTGTCGTGTGTTTGGTGTCGTGTGTTTGGTGTCGTGTGTTTGGTGTCGTGTGTTTGGTGTCGTATGTTGGGTGTTGTATGTTTGGTGTCGTATGTTGGGTGTTGTATGTTCGGTGTCGTATGTTCGGTGTCGTATGTTGGGTGTCGTATGTTTGGTGTCGTATGTTCGGTGTCGTGCGTTCGGTGTCGTGCGTTCGGTGTCGTGCGTTCGGTGTCGTATGTTTGGTGTCGTATGTTTGGTGTCGTATGTTTGGTGTTGTATGTTTGGTGTCGTATGTTTGGTGTTTGGTGTCGTATGTTTGGTGTCGTATGTTTGGTGTCGTATGTTGGGTGTCGTATGTTGGGTGTCGTATGTTTGGTGTCGTATGTTGGGTGTCGTATGTTGGGTGTCGTATGTTGGGTGTCGTATGTTTGGTGTCGTATGTTTGGTGTCGTGTGTTTGGTGTCGTGTGTTTGGTGTCGTGTGTTTGGTGTCGTGTGTTTGGTGTCGTGTGTTTGGTGTCGTATGTTTGGTGTCGTGTGTTTGGTGTCGTATGTTGGGTGTTGTATGTTTGGTGTCGTATGTTGGGTGTCGTATGTTGGGTGTTGTATGTTCGGTGTCGTATGTTCGGTGTCGTATGTTCGGTGTCGTATGTTTGGTGTCGTATGTTCGGTGTCGTGCGTTCGGTGTCGTGCGTTCGGTGTCGTGCGTTCGGTGTCGTATGTTTGGTGTCGTATGTTTGGTGTCGTATGTTTGGTGTTGTATGTTTGGTGTCGTATGTTTGGTGTTTGGTGTCGTATGTTTGGTGTTGTATGTTTGGTGTCGTATGTTGGGTGTCGTATGTTGGGTGTCGTATGTTTGGTGTCGTATGTTGGGTGTCGTATGTTTGGTGTCGTATGTTTGGTGTCGTATGTTTGGTGTCATGTGTTTGGTGTCGTGTGTTTGGTGTCGTGTGTTTGGTGTCGTGTGTTTGGTGTCGTATGTTTGGTGTCGTGTGTTTGGTGTCGTATGTTGGGTGTTGTATGTTTGGTGTCGTATGTTGGGTGTCGTATGTTGGGTGTTGTATGTTCGGTGTCGTATGTTCGGTGTCGTATGTTGGGTGTCGTATGTTTGGTGTCGTATGTTCGGTGTCGTATGTTCGGTGTCGTATGTTCGGTGTCGTATGTTTGGTGTTGTATGTTTGGTGTTTGGTGTCATATGTTTGGTGTCGTATGTTCGGTGTCGTATGTTTGGTGTTGTATGTTTGGTGTTTGGTGTCATATGTTTGGTGTTGCATGTTTGGTGTCGTATGTTTGGTGTCGTATGTTTGGTGTCGTATGTTTGGTGTGGACGTCTCACCCATCCACACTTCTCCAAACTGCCCGGCGCCGAGCCTCCTGTCCAGCTTCAGAGACGAGCGTGGAATCTCCCAGGCGTCTTTCTCCCACGGCTTCTCGGGTTTGGGGCTGAGACAAGCCGTGGTGAGGGCCTGGCACAGCCCATCGCCCTGCTCTGTGGAGGCGCGAGAACACGGGGTTAAACACGGGGTTAAACACGCTATAAGAGACACAGGCATGAGAAACACAGGGTTAAACACGCTATAAGAGACACACGCGTGGTTAAACACGCTATAAGAGACACAGGCACGAGAAACACGGGGTTAAACACGCTATAAGAGACACAGGCACGAGAAACACGGGGTTAAACACGCTATAAGAGACACAGGCACGAGAAACACGGGGTTAAACACACTATAAGAGACACAGGCACGAGAAACACGGGGTTAAACACGCTATAAGAGACACAGGCACGAGAAACACGGGGTTAAACACGCTATAAGAAACACAGGCGGGGTTAAACACGGGGTTAAACACGCTATAAGAGACACAGGCACGAGAAACACGGGGTTAAACACGCTATAAGAGACACGCGCGTGGTTAAACACGCTATAAGAGACACACACGCGAGAAACACGGGGTTAAACACGCTATAAGAGACACAAGCGGGGTTAAACCTGGGGTTAAACATGCTATAAAGACACAGGCGGGGTTAAACACGGGGTTAAACACGCTATAAGAGACAAACACGGGGTTAAACACGCTATAAGAGACACACGGGGTTAAACACGCTATAAGAGACACATGTGCAAGAAACACGGGGTTAAACACGCTATAAGAGACACACGCACGAGAAACACGGGGTTAAACACGCTTTAAGAGACACACGTGGGGTTAAACACAGGGTTAAACATGCTATAAGAGACACATGCGCGAGAAACATGGGGTTAAACACGCTATAAGAGACACACGAGCGAGAAACACGGAGTTAAACATGCTATAAGAGACACGCGCGAGAAACACGAGGTTAAACATGCTATAAGAGACATACGTGGGGTTAAACACGCTATAAGAGACACACGAGCGAGAAACACGGGGTTAAACACGCTATAAGAGACACACGCGCGAGAAACACGGGGTTAAACACGCTATAAGAGACACACGCGCGAGAAACACGGAGTTAAACATGCTATAAGAGACACACGCGCGAGAAACACGGGGTTAAACATGCTATAAGACACACGCGCGAGAAACACGGTTAAACATGCTATAAGAGACACACGCGCGAGAAACACGGGGTTAAACATGCTATAAGAGACACACGCGCGAGAAACACGGTTAAACATGCTATAAGAGACACACGTGCGAGAAACACGGGGTTAAACACGCTATAAGAGACACACGCGCGAGAAACACGAGGTTAAACATGCTATAAGAGACACACGAGCGAGAAACACGGGGTTAAACATGCTATAAGAGACACACGCGCGAGAAACACGGGGTTAAACATGCTATAAGAGACACACACGGGGTTAAACACGCTTTAAGAGACACACGTGGGGTTAAACACAGGGTTAAACATGCTATAAGAGACACATGCGCGAGAAACATGGGGTTAAACACGCTATAAGAGACACACGCGTGAGAAACACGGGGTTAAACACGCTATAAGAGACACACGCGCGAGAAACACGGGGTTAAACATGCTATAAGAGACACACGCGCGAGAAACACGGGGTTAAACATGCTATAAGAGACACACGCGCGAGAAACACGGGGTTAAACACGCTATAAGAGACACATGCGAGAAACACGGGGTTAAACACGCTATAAGAGACACATGCGAGAAACACGGGGTTAAACACGCTATAAGAGACACACGCGCGAGAAACACGGGGTTAAACATGCTATAAGAGACACACGCGCGAGAAACACGGGGTTAAACACGCTATAAGAGACACACGCGCGAGAAACACGGGGTTAAACATGCTATAAGAGACACACGCGCGAGAAACACGGGGTTAAACATGCTATAAGAGAAACACGCGCGAGAAACACGGGGTTAAACATGCTATAAGAGACACACGAGCGAGAAACACGGGGTTAAACATGCTATAAGAGACATACGTGGGGTTAAACATGCTATAAGAGACATACGTGGGGTTAAACATGCTATAAGAGACACATGGGGTTAAACACGCTTTAAGAGACACATGGGGTTAAACACGCTTTAAGAGACACACGCAGGGTTAAACACGCTTTAAGAAACACTAAATGTCGAAGGAATTCAGAACTGAGAGAATCCCATATTTCAACCTTTATTTGGTTAAAAATTAGTTTTAAAGTATCAACATAAATAAATAATCCTTTGGAGTTGAACACTAAAATAATTATTTGCATATAAAATAGTTCCACTTTTTAAATATATTTCCAACATTTGCATCAGGAAAGGACATAACAAATGTCAGTTTGGTTGCCGTGGTTACAGGAGCTGCTTGTCATCAGTTTGTGCTTCTCAATGTGTTTCCACTTCACGATATTAATAGTAAATCTACATCCTCCACAAGTTAAATAATATATAAACTGACTTTTATAACGAGACGAGGAGTTACATTGACTTTTATAATGTCCTGAGGTTATACTGACTTTTATTACGTCCTGAGGTTATACTGACTTTTATTACGTCCTGAGGTTATACTGACTTTTATGACGTCCTGAGGTTATACTGACTTTTATAATGTCCTGAGGTTATACTGACTTTTATAATGTCCTGAGGTTATACTGACTTTTATGACGTCCTGAGGTTATACTGACTTTTATAATGTCCTGAGGTTATACTGACTTTTATAACGTCCTGAGGTCATACTGACTTTTATAATGTGCCACGAGCTCCTGAGGTTATACTGACTTTTACAATGTCCTGAGGTTATACTGACTTTTATAATGTCCTGAGGTTATACTGACTTTTATAACGTCCTAAGGTTATACTGACTTTTATAATGTCCTGAGGTTATACTGACTTTTATAACGTCCTGAGGTTATACTGACTTTTATGACGTCCTGAGGTTATACTGACTTTTATAACGTCCTAAGGTTATACTGACTTTGATAACGTCCTGAGGTTACACTGACTTTTATAACGTCCTAAGGTTATACTGACTTTGATAACGTCCTGAGGTTACACTGACTTTTATAACGTCCTGAGGTTATACTGACTTTGATAACGTCCTGAGGTTATACTGACTTTTATAACGTCCTGAAGTTATACTGACTTTTATAACGTCCTGTGTTTATACTGACTTTTATAACGTCCTGAGGTTATACTGACTTTTATAACGTCCTGAGGTTATACTGACTTTTATAACGTCCTGAGGTTATACTGACTTTTATAATGTGTGACGAACTCCTGAGGTTAAACTGACTTTTATAATGTCCTGAGGTTATACTGACTTTTGTAACGTCCTGAGGTTATACTGACTTTTATAATGTCCTGAGGTTATACTGACTTTTATGACGTCCTGAGGTTATACTGACTTTTATAATGTCCTGAGGTTATACTGACTTTTATAATGTCCTGAGGTTATACTGACTTTTATAACGTCCTGAGGTTATACTGACTTTTATAACGTCCTGAGGTTATACTGACTTTTATAACGTCC
Organism: Rhinogobius similis; assembly: GCA_019453435.1. NCBI lineage: Eukaryota > Metazoa > Chordata > Actinopteri > Gobiiformes > Gobiidae > Rhinogobius > Rhinogobius similis. The sequence goes on from CM033624.1 coordinate 39,427,006, forward strand.
TGAGGTTATACTGACTTTTATAATGTGCCACGAGCTCCTGAGGTTATACTGACTTTTATAATGTCCTGACTTTTATAATGTCCTGAGGTTATACTGACTTTTATAACGTCCTGAGGTTATACTGACTTTTATAACGTCCTGAGGTTATACTGACTTTTATAACGTCCTGAGGTTATACTGACTTTTATGACGTCCTGAGGTTATACTGACTTTTATAACGTCCTAAGGTTATACTGACTTTGATAACGTCCTGAGGTTACACTGACTTTTATAACGTCCTAAGGTTATACTGACTTTTATAACGTCCTGAGGTTATACTGACTTTTATAACGTCCTGAGGTTATACTGACTTTTATAACGTCCTGAGGTTATACTGACTTTTATAACGTCCTGAGGTTATACTGACTTTTATAACGTCCTGAGGTTATACTGACTTTTATAACGTCCTGAGGTTATACTGACTTTTATAACGTCCTGAGGTTATACTGACTTTTATAATGTGCTACGAGCTCCCGAGGTTATACTGACTTTTATAATGTGCAACGAGCTCCTGAGGTTATACTGACTTTTATAATGTCCTGAGGTTATACTGACTTTTATAACGTCCTGAGGTTATACTGACTTTTATAACGTCCTGAGGTTATACTGACTTTTATAATGTGCCACGAGCTCCTGAGGTTATACTGACTTTTATAACGTCCTGAGGTTATACTGACTTTTATAACGTCCTGAGGTTATACTGACTTTTATAACGTCCTAAGGTTATACTGACTTTTATAACGTCCTGAGGTTATACTGACTTTTATAACGTCCTGAGGTTAAACTGACTTTTATAATGTCCTGAGGTTATACTGACTTTTATAACGTCCTGAGGTTATACTGACTTTTATAACGTCCTGAGGTTATACTGACTTTTATAACGTCCTGAGGTTATACTGACTTTTATAACGTCCTGAGGTTATACTGACTTTTATAACGTCCTGAGGTTATACTGACTTTTATAACGTCCTGAGGTTATACTGACTTTTATAATGTCCTAAGGTTATACTGACTTTTATAATGTGCCACGAGCTCCTGAAGTGTGGGGAAGGTGATCCGGGGCGAGATGTAGAAGCCTCCGTTGTCCAGGGTGCGGATCTTGTAATGTTTGACGGTGTCTCCGCCCTGAGGGTCAAAGTCTCGCACCGACAGGGAGTAACTGCCTGCAACACACAGAGCCACCAGCAGGGGGCGTCAGGAACACGGCAGGAGACAGAGGCAGTGTTCACAGTAATGTTATCGCACAACCATCTAAGGACTCACCTGTGCCTTTGGGAGACATTTGCGTTATTTATATATATATTTGCATTCCTGTTTATTTGCATATTTGTTTATTTACCTATTTATTTGCTTCCTTTCTTTATTATTTATTTACTTATTTAGTTTTCTACTTTATTTAACTCTTTACTTCTTTCATCCTTTACTTAACTTTACTTATTTTCTCAATTATTTATTTTATTTACTCACTTATTTTTTCCTTTTTTGTTTTCTTTTTTACCAAACTGACAAACAAATAAGCTTGAAATAAATATATTGATAGAATGTTTTGTCTGATATGTACAATATTTGTCAGAAAAATTAATAAAAGTCAAATAAACCAAGCAAAACAACTGAAAAATAAATAAACATAAGAAAGTAATTAAGAACAAATCTGCGTAATGAACCCCAGTAGACGATACAATATTATAATCAGTAAAGTAAATAAATGCAATTAAGTTCCAATTAAACAATAAAAGCAGGATTTACAGAACAAAATCAGGATAAAACAGACGTCCGGTAAAAGAAAAAAGAAAATATACATCTGAACTCTGAAAAATAAAATGTCTTTAATCTTAATCTAGTTTTTCGATTTAACAATAATTTTGGCTGCACTGAAAAAGGATCATGATCTTTGTCGTGTTGTGTAACTTTAGTGATTGTATTGACCCTTTAAAAGTCTGTTACAAAAACATTTTAAATAAGGCAAAAGTTTCAGTGGAACATAATGTAATTTCACTGAGAAACTGGGATTTTTAAACTTTAAACACATTTATTATTGTGTTTTACATCATGTTTGAGCAAATTATCATCAACTCTTTGCATTTTTGATGAAGAACAATCCAGATTTATGGGTTTTACTGGAAAATACTCAGAAATGTTGAGCCCACAATCATTTTTCATTTTATCTACAGATATATTAGATACTGTTCCATAAAGTAGATTCTTTTGAAGCTGAAATACAATCTTAAAGTGCATATAACAGGTTTTTGTCATTTTTTAAATTTTGACTTTATTCAGTGCATTAATACCTCTTGTAAATATAAATTATAGTTTCACACCAATCAGGAGCTATTTGTGGAGAAAACTTGAAAAATCTGTTGAAAATGACAGGAAGTAAACAAACTGATGACATCACACTGTGAGACAAAGGTTACGCATAATTTACACAAAACAAACTACTTTTTTTTAACCTTTTAAACATAGATTTGACAAAATAAAGGTGTCACGTGTGTTTTCCTTGTCAAATAAATAAAAAACCTGTGACATGAGAGGAGTTTTGGTGAGGTTTGGTGCTCTGTACAGGAACATTTTCCCATTGTGGGACAATAAAGGATCTCTTATCTTACTGTGATGTCATCATTTACAACCAGGAAGTGAAATTAAAAACCTAATAAAACAGCTAAACTGTGGTAAAATTTGTGAAGATTTTATCAGAATTTGAAATACATTTATCTTAAGTACATTTTAGTTAAAGAGTAGTCCGACTGTCACAGGCCCTTTAAGGCTTTTGTCCATGGTTTGTTCTAGAAAATCAAACTAACTGACCTTTCTAGTCTGGAAATTCAAACGTGTTGCCTTTTTCCAACACAAACACTGATGTGAGTCAATCATTCAAACATTTACTCCATTTTGTCTCCTGGACAGTCTGACACGTCACATTTAAAGGGGCTGTTGCGCGCTCTTTTTGCTCTTCACTCTTCGTCGGTTCCTTTAAACTCACCCATCGTGGTCTCGCTGTCTCGGATCATGAACGAGCCCTTTTTGTTTCCAGGAGCCAAAAGCTGTCGCTCGGCGTCTTTTCTGCTCACGGCTTTGAAGAACCAACTGCACAAAAACAACGATTCAACACGTTTATCAAAGAGTCAGAGGAAAAGAGGTCTGTGTTTGAGCGGGACATGGTGGCCTAAGTTTTTATCACAATATAAAAGAGAAAATGTGCGCTAATGACATATTTGATGCTAAAATACTTAAAGTCTACATGACAGGTTCTCAAAATGTTCTAATTATGACTTTGTTTGGTGGGAGGGCATCTGTGGTAATTATTTATTGTTTATTTATTAATTTGTGAAGTTGTAGTTTGTGAAGAAATTTTGACAAATAAAAGTTGAAAAATCAGAATCCCTCTGTGACGTCATCAGAAAGTGACAAAAAGCGATTATTATTGGTCAAATCATAACTATTGTGTCGAGTGTGGATGTGGTCCTTGTTTACACTTTGGCCGTGTCTGAAGCCACTCTTAACTCAATCTGTTCACAGCTCAAGCTAAGGTTAGCGGCTAACGCTAGCCCCTGCTGCTAACGGTTTGTTTAAAGTTAAACTGGACAAAAAGGACAAATGTTTGGTCAAATCTAAACTAGAATCATGTTCAGTGAGTTTTAGTCAAATGTGAGTCTAAACTGTCAGAGTTCTGGATCTCGATGGCCCTGGATAAAGAAAAGTTAATGAGCAGTTAGAGCTCCTGCCTCCTAATGAGGAGGTCGTGGGTTCGATTCCCGGACCAGACCAACATCACACCGTCTCTGTGTTACCGTGGGTTCTCTCTGGGTTCTCCGGCTCCTCCCACCGTCCAAAGACATGACTGTGGAGGTCATTCTAAATTTCCTTGAGTGACTGAATGTGAGAGTGAAGGCCCAAAGTCACTGGGACAGGCTCCAGTCTCCCGCGACCCCCAACGGGAACAAGCGAGAAAATGAATGAAATAAAAAAAGCAGTGCTCACTCCTCGGTCTCCAGAGTGTCTTTGGCCACGTAGTTACTGGGGATGAACCCTTCTTGGCCGGAGCTGATGGACTTGGCCTTCCACCATTCACCCGATCTGTAAGACACACCAGAGCGTCATGAAGCTTCCCCGAGCTCAGAGGGAGTGGGAGGGACTCGGAGGGACTCGGAGGGACTCGGAGGGACTCGGAGGGACTCGGAGGGACTCGGAGGGACTCGGAGGGAGTCGGAGGGAGTCGGAGGGAGTCGGAGGGAGTCGGAGGGAGTCGGAGGGAGTGGGAGGGACTCGGAGGGAGTGGGAGGGAGTCGGAGGTGTCAGAGGGAGTCGGAGGGAGTCGGAGGGAGTCAGAGGGAGTCGGAGGGAGTCGGAGGGACTCAAAGGGAATCGGAGGGAGTCGGAGGGAGTGGGAGGGAGTCGGAGGGAGTGGGAGGGAGTCGGAGGGAGTCGGAGGGAGTGGGAGGGAGTCGGAGGGAATCGGAGGGAGTCGGAGGGAGTCGGAGGGAGTGGGAGGGAGTCGGAGGGAGTCGGAGGGAGTCGGAGGGAGTCGGAGGGAGTGGGAGGGAGTCGGAGGGAGTGGGAGGGAGTGGGAGGGAGTCGGAGGGAGTCGGAGGGAGTCGGAGGGAGTGGGAGGGAGTCGGAGGGAGTCGGAGGGAGTCGGAGGGAGTCGGAGGGAGTGGGAGGGACTCAGAGGGAGTCGGAGGGAGTCGGAGGGAGTCGGAGGGAGTCGGAGGGAGTGGGAGGGAGTCGGAGGGAGTCGGAGGGAGTCGGAGGGAGTCGGAGGGAGTCGGAGGGAGTCGGAGGGAGTCGGAGGGAGTCGGAGGGAGTCGGAGGGAGTCGGAGGGAGTCGGAGGGAGTCGGAGGGAGTCTGAGGGAGTCTGAGGGACTCAGAGGGACTCAGAGGGAGTCACAGGGACTCAGAGGGAGTCGGAGGGAGTCGGAGGGAGTCGGAGGGAGTCGGAGGGAGTCGGAGGGAGTGGGAGGGAGTGGGAGGGAGTGGGAGGGAGTGGGAGGGAATCAGAGGGACTCAGAGGGTGTCGGAGGGAGTCGGAGGGAGTCGGAGGGAGTCGGAGGGACTCAGAGGGAGTCGGAGGTGTCGGAGGGAGTCGGAGGGAGTGGGAGGGAGTGGGAGGGAGTCGGAGGGAGTCGGAGGGAGTCGGAGGGACTCCGAGGGAGTCCGAGGGAGTCCGAGGGAGTCCGAGGGACTCGGAGGGAGTCCGAGGGAGTTCGAGGGACTCCGAGGGAGTCCGAGGGAGTCCGAGGGAGTCCGAGGGAGTCCGAGGGAGTCCGAGGGAGTCGGAGGGACTCGGAGGGAGTCCGAGGGAGTCCGAGGGAGTCCGAGGGAGTCGGAGGGACTCGGAGGGAGTCCGAGGGAGTCCGAGGGAGTCCGAGGGAGTCCAAGGGAGTTCGAGGGGAGTCGGAGGGAGTCCGAGGGAGTCAGAGGGGAATCGGAGGGAGTCGGAGGCTCAGGGCGGGGCTTACTCTTCCAGGATCTTGAGCTTGTCTCCCTTCTTGAAGCCCAGGTCTCCATCGTGAATGGCTTCGTAGTCATAGAGAGCGATGACCGCACTTTCACCTGAAGGAGCAGAAAGAAGGAGCTCTGAGCGTCTGAAAGTGTCACAAAACGAGCAAAGAACAGAGAACACGCCGCAGAGTCTTCAGACGCTTCATTAATTAAACACAAACAACAAAAAAGACAGAAACAATGAAAGAGAAAGAAAAGACGAGCAGCGAGTGAAAAGCTTCAGAGAAAGTCGGCCATTTTAAAAGGAAACTAAATTACGTTTCATTAAAAACCGACAGACTCTTCCAGAGAGACGTGTTTAGGACGGGTGTGGCCTGGTACTTAACTGAACATTCTGTCACATTAAATATAAAAAATATTTTAAAAAAACTGTAGCAGAGGCCAAGGCGATATAACCAAACATTTATATCATGATATAAAAGAGAAAATCTGCAACAATGCTATAAGTGACGATTTAAATGACTCGAAATACTTAAAAACTGCACCAATATTTGACACGTTTAAAGGAAAAAAAAAAGTATATTTGACGTTGTTTTTTATCCTTTAAACCTGCTCTCGAGGACCTTAAATTTGCCATTTCACGTTTTGAAAAGAAAAAGAAAAAAAAAAGGTTTATTATGAAATGATTAAAGTTTTTCTCCGCTGTCTCCAATGAGTGGCACTCTTGACAGTATTAGTTGCGTTTCTGTCATTTTTAGTCACATTTTTGTCCGCTTTTAGTCACTGTTGTTGCTTTGAGTTGCGTTTTTGTCATTTTAGGCGCATTTGTGACATTTTTAGTTGCATTTCTGTCACTTTCAGTCACATTTTTGTCGCTTTTAGTCACTTTTTTTGCTTTGAGTTGCGTTTTTGTCATTTTTAGGCGCATTTGTGATATTTTCAGTTGCGTTTCTGTCACTTTTAGTCACATTTTTGTCTCTTATTGCTTTGAGTTGCGTTTTTGTCATTTTTAGGAGCATGTGTGACATTTTTAGTTGTGTTTCTGTCACTTTTTGTCATTTTTTGTCACTTTTAGTCACTAGTTCAAAACTGAGTAATGAAGCAAAAACATTAAAACAGTGAAAATAATGTATAAGTGAAATGATTAAAGATTTCTCCGCCGTCTCCAATGACACCGAGTGCATCCAGCCTGGAGATGGCGCCGGCGCTTACACATTTTAGTGACGTTATCTCTTCAAGAGAATGTGCGGCACGTCATTATCGAGCTACGAGCAGTGAACGAAGAAATGCTCAGAGTCTGTGATGATTTAAAGCTTAAAACAGAAGAAGATTCTCAGGTAAATGTCGTGTCAAATCTGAAAATAGGTCCCAGAATCAGGAAGTTCAACAGGAACTATTGTTATTAGTATTAGTTTTATTTTTAATCAGGATTCATAAAACTGAAAGAAGCTAAATGTAACTCCAGGTGTGTTTTTGATGAAGATCTTTTGTTAGAAAAAGGTTAAAAGAGAGAAAAGGTCAGTTTTGTATAATATTTGTCCTTTAAAAACTACTTTTAAGTTTCAAGTTTAGTTTAAAAACATGTGCAAAAGGCTCAAAGTGTACGGCAAAACATTAAAAACCACCAGAAAGAATCCTGCGCCAAGTGCATTTAGTCGCATTTAGTCACTTTGTTGTCATTTTTAGTCACATTTTCAGTCAAATTTATGTCGCCTTTAGTCGGTTTCTGTTGTTTTTAGTCATGTTTTTGTCGCCTTTAGTTACATTTTTGTCACTTATATTTCACTTTTGTTGCTTTTAGTCACTTTTGTTGCTTTGAGTTGCATTTTTGTCATTTTCTAGGCACATTTTTTTCCGCTTTTAGTCACTTTTGTTGCTTTGACATTTTTGTTGCGTTTTTGTCGCTTTAAGTCACTTTTTTTTTTCATTTTTAGTCAGTTTTGTTGCTTTTTTGTCACTTTTAGGTGCATTTTTGATGTTTTTGGTTGCGTTTTTGTCGCTTTTAGTCCCTTTTTTATCGCTTTAAGTCCCTCTTGTTGCTTTGTGTTGCATTTTTGTCATTTTTGGGTGCATTTTTGACGTTTTTAGTCGCATTTTTGTCGCTTTAAGTCACTTCTGTTTCTTTGAGTTGTGTTTTTTGTCATTTTAAGGTGTATTTTTAATATTTTTAGTTGCGTTTTTGCTGTTTATTGTCATTTTTTTGCTTTTAGTCACTTTTGTTGCTTTGAGTTGCGTTTTTGTAATTTTTTGTGCATTTTTGATGGTTTTAGTTGTGTTTTTGTCGCTTTTAGTCACTATTTTTTCGCTTTTAGTCACTTTTGTTGCTTTTAGTTGCGTTTTTGTCACTTTTAGTTGCGTTTTTGTCACTATTATTCACTAGATCAAGTGTTAATGATGAAGCATAAGGATTAAAACACTGAAAATGATCATACGTCATGTTTGTAGAAGTCGTGCAGGTTAAATTAAGGTAAATTAAATAAAAACGTGAGGATAGAAAGTGAAAGCTCGTGTTCAGAGGCTTTCACTGGAGTTCACTGCTGTGTTGACACAAGATTACGCTGGGACTGTAACGCTGTCCTGGCGCTGCAGTAGTTCCTCATACTTTGCCTATTTCACGACTTCCTGGTTTGATAAAAATAGCAGAGTTCAGTTCCTCATCGAAAACCATAAAGTCCCTGTTCAAACGCAACTCGAGCTGAAACGCTTCTGAACACGAGAACTCAACGGAACGGAACGGAACGGAACGGAGGGTTTAATGACTGGAATCTGACCCGAGGAACTCGAACACAGGCTTTCACAAACATTCAGAGACATTTAGAAACATTCAGAGACATTTAGAGACATTCAGAGACATTTAGAAACATTTAGAACATTAGGAAACATTCAGAGACATTTAGAAACATTCAGAAAAAATTAGAAACATTTAGAGACATTCAGAGACATTTAGAGACATTTAGAAAAAATTAGAAACATTTAGAGACATTCAGAAAGTTCAGAGACATTCAGAGACATTCAGAGACATTCAGAACATTAGGAAACATTCAGAACATTAGGAAACATTCAGAACATTAGGAAACATTCAGAACATTAGGAAACATTCAGAACATTAGGAAACATTCAGAACATTAGGAAACATTCAGAACATTAGGAAACATTCAGAACATTAGGAAACATTCAGAGACATTCAGAGACATTCAGAGACATTCAGAGACATTCAGAGACATTCAGAGACATTCAGAGACATTCAGAGACATTCAGAGACATTCAGAACGTTAGGAAACATTCAGAGACATTCAGAAACATTCAGAGACATTCAGAACGTTAGGAAACATTCAGAGACATTCAGAAAGTTAGGAAACATTCAGAGACATTCAGAGACATTCAGGAACATTTAGAACCATTCAGAACATTCAGAAACATTCAGAGACATTCAGAGACATTCAGAAACATTCAGAGACATTCAGAGACATTCAGAGACATTCAGAGACATTCAGAGACATTCAGAACGTTAGGAAACATTCAGAGACATTCAGAAAGTTCAGCAACATTCAGGAACATTCAGAACATTAGGAAACATTTAGAGACATCCAGGAAAATTTTGAAACATTCAGAACATTCAGAACGTTAGAAACATTCAGAAACATTCAGATCATTCAAATAGTTCTTCTCTTTTAAGTCCAGACGCAGCAGATGAAACTGGAAAACATTTTAAATTTAAAGATATGAACGTCTTCTGTGTTTCACAGAAAATGTAAAGAATGAAGGCATTTTATGTAAAAATGGTCAAAATGTCACATAAAAATATTAAAGATGATTTGTTCTGTTATGATTTTTTCATTGATTGACTTCTTATTAATTTACTGTTTTTTATTGTGTTTTACTGCGGTTTTATTTTAATTATCCTATTTTTTATGGTTTATTTACTGAATAATGAGGTTAAGCTGCACTTTATTAATAACTAATCATTTACAAACAAAACCAGGTTAAGTTCAGCACAGAATAAAATAAACAGTTTTTCCTCATTACATCGTTTTTAGTCACATTATTGTCCTTTAGTCATATTTTTGTTGTTTTTAGTCACGTTATTGCCCTTTTTAGTTGTATTTTTGTTGTTTTTAGTCATGTTTTTGTCATTTTAAGTTCTGTTTTTGAAAAATACATTTGGTGGATTAAATCAAAGAAAGAAGAACATGTTTAGGAGCCGTTTGGACAGTTAGTTGTTTCCAGGTGAAAGTGTTTATGTTGAGAAAGAAAACTGACAAAACAAACAAAACATTCCTCCACGTTTGTGACTGCGGCCTTTGGTTTAAGAGTTTAAAGCTCACCTTCTGTGGAGTTTGGAGCGTTGGGCGTCTTGGCCTGTGGAGACAAACATAAACTCAGTGTTTTATCACAAAAAAACAGGGTTAGGGTTAGGGTTAGTTAGAACAGTTCACTTTACAGAACTGTAAAAGTGAAAAACTATCATCCCTTTTAATAAAACTACAAACTAACTGACATTTCTAGCTTGGAAATTCATTATTGTTGCTTATTTTGTAACATAAAGACCTGAAATCATTACAGTTTAGATTTGTGTCAGTTCATCTTAACGAGACGCTGCAGGTGAAAAGGAAAAATCTTACATTTAAAGATATTAATTTGAAACTTCTCCTGTAGTTTATTCACAGAAATGTAAGAAAAACATGTTACAAGTGATTCATCGTGTCATGTTTTCATGTAGAAATAAGGCATTTTATGTAAAAACGATCAAAAATCCACACATTTGTGACATTTAAATCTGAAAAATGGACAGAACCAGGTTTAAATTTCTTGTTCATTTTGTCACATATTAGTTATAAAAATGTACAGAGGATTTGGATTATTATTTAGATTTTGAGGTTTTGAACTAGATCTGACTGAAAAAATTGTCCTAAAAATTCAAATTTCACCTAATTTTTTTGACTTAAAACTTCAATAAATCAGTTTTAGAATCAGAGGGTTAGGGTTAGGTTAGTCAAAAAGTCCTTCTGTCCGTTTGGTCAAAATCTCGTTCAATCACAGAAAACGGCCTTTGAAGAAAGTCGCACTTTTGTTACATTTTTGACGCTTTTAGTTATATTTTTGTCACTTCTAGTTGCGTTTTTGTCCCTTTTTAGTCGCAAATTTTGTGGCTTTTTGCAGTTTTTTGACGCTTTTAGTCGTACTTAGTCATTTTCAGTTGTGTTTTTGTCACTTTTAGTCAAATCCTTGTTTGTTCTAAATGTGTTGAGTCCAGATTGTACAGTTTGTGTGGATCTACTTTAATGATCTTTATGTCTCGAGGGACAAAAATGCATTTGAAGAAAACAATGTCAGAGAAATCTATGGATGAAGTGGATTCAATGGAAGAATCAAACATCAGGAGCTGTGTTTGAGGAGAAAGTCCAGACGAGAGAGAAAAGTGACAAAAAACAACGGCCTGAACACGTCGAGCTCTGATGAACATAATCTGGAGGAAGGAAGCGCCTATCACACTCCACCATCTGCAGCGTCGTCATGGAGACACACACACGCCACTGACACAGAGCCGACTGGACCGTCCCTCTGTCGAGTCACTGGAATTAAACACGAAAACAAGCCCCGCCCCCAGGAGTGTGAACGCCGTCTGCATTTTATTTGTTTAAGGCGAGAAACTACAGACGAAACTCATTTTTTGGGGTTTTATTTTTGTTTTTTGTTCACTTTTCTCTCTCACGTCTGGACTTTCATGTGTCCAACCTGCTCCTGATGTTTGATTCTTCCATTGAATCCACTTCATCCATAGATTTCTCTGACATTGTTTTCTTCAAATGCATTTTTGTCCCTCGAGACATAAAGATCATTAAAGTAGATCCACACAAACTGTACAATCTGGACTCAACACATTTAGACCAAACAAGGATTTGACTAAAACGCAACAAAAAATGATAAAAATGTGACTAAATCACATTTTTGTCACGTTTTGTCATGTTTTTGTCTCTTAAAACCACGTTTTTGTTGCCATTGGTCGCACTTTTGTCACTTTTTCTTGCTCTCAGTCACGTTTTTGTCACTTTTAGCTGCTGTTTTGTTGCGTTATCAGGTGTTATTATTGACTATTGTGTCATGTTTGTGGATGTGGGCCTTGTTTACAGTCTGGTTGCTATGGTAACAGTTGTAGAATTACATCTAACTCTAAGACACAGTTTAGTCAAATGTTTAGTCAAATCTGACACAGAATCCTGTTCACCGACGAGGAAGAGAATAAATGGCGCTAAAGAGAGAATTCTGTCCAAAAAGAAAGTGCAAATAAAACAAATAACGGAAAGAAAAGGCATTTTGGACGTTTAGAAATGTGGAAGAAATGAAGGAAAAAGAGAAAAAATGTAAACAAGGACCATTTCAGGACACTTTAGCCCTGTTCAGACCGCAGCGACAAAATCGCGTCTGTCGCCCCTAGTTTGTCGCCTGTGCATTTAAGCACAGTCGACTTGGTCGCCGAAAAAAAAGTCACCAGCGACACGCGGCGCGACCGGCGCGACCAGCACAGCTGACCTGCTGCTAGAGTTTAGATTCCTGGGAGCGGGGCGTTCAGGACCACATTTTCCGCTCTGTTGTCGGGCCGGGCCGCGGACCTTGGGGCGGCAGTAGTGCAGTAGGTAGAGTGGGCGCCTTCTGATCCGAAGGTCGGCGGTTCGAATCCCACTCCAGACATGGAGTAGTTGAGTGGTCAGATCCTCTGACCCGCAGCTCCTTCAGATGAATAATGCCGTTGTGTCCTTGGGCAGGACACTTAACCCACCTGGCCCCCAGTGTCTGCGTACACTGGTGTATGAATGTGTGAGTGGATGGGTGACTGGTTCCTTGATGTAAAGCGCTTTGAGTGCCTTAAAAAAGGTAGAAAAGCGCTGTATAAATGTGACCATTTACCATTTACCATTTACCTGGGCCGTGTGGGCAGGTCTCAGGGCAGAGACGAGCACGTGTGTGTCACGTGTGTGTCACGTGTGGTGTCACGTGTGTGTCACGTTTGTAACATGCACTTCACGGCGAAAGAGCGCGGTGTGCAGCCAGCACTGTGTTGTTTTCCTCCTCATCCTCTGATAAAGTGGTCAAAATATGTGACAGCACCAGAATAAAAGTGTGGCTGCTACACGGAGCGGAGCAGAGGAGAGAGAGGGAGAGGGAGCCACGGATGCCCTCCCAAAGAGCTGAAGAAAAGAGCGAGGGAGAGAGATCATTGGTCCAGCGTCAGTGGAGGGACAGGCCCTTCTGGTACAGGAGACGTCCCGTTGGTGCAGGTAGAACACTAAACACTTGAAGCCCTGTCAGGCGCTTATTCTGCCGATAAAACTCTGCAGGAACTCAGTTTACGGTTCTACTCGTGCGCGGGCTCGGGTCTGTTCGGTCAATCATGCGTTTGGTTTGTTTACGTCCTTCTTTCCGGATAATGATATACGTAGTAATGTCTCTCAAGCGTGGTCTCTGATTGGTTGCCAGTCGCGGCGTTGGCCGCAGAAAGTTCAGCTTTGTTTATCTTCTGCGACGGTCGCCAAGTCGCGCGAATGAAGCGAATTTGCGGCCGCCGCAAAGTCGCTCTTGTCGCGTCGCGCCGCACGACAGAATCGCAGGATTCGCGCCGCGCCGGTCGCCCCAGTCGCGCCGCAAAATCGCAGGAGGCTTTTTTCGCGCGACACCATAGACTTAACATGTAAACTGGTCGCGTTGGTCGCGGCGGTGTGAATGCCCCTTTTATCTGCTCTTTTAAAGGGCCCATGACAGGTTTTTATGGTTTTCTAATTTTGACTTTATTTGGTGTATTATAAAATATATATGATAGTTTTAAACCAATCTGGTGTCAAAAGTTGAAAAATGTGTTGAAAATGACACGTAAACATTGATGACATCACAGTGTGGAGACAAAGGCTGTGGCTCGATTTACAAAAAGAAACTACTAGATACTTTTTTTGACCCTTTAAAGGGCCTATGACAGGTTTTCATGATTTTCTAATTTTGACTTTATTCAGTGCATTAATACCTGTTGTAAATATAAATTATAGTTTTACACCAATCAGGAGCTGTTTGTGGAGAAAAGTTGAAAAATCTGTTGAAAATTACAGGAAGTAAACAAACATGACATCACACTGGGGAGACAAATGTTATGCATAATTTACACAAAATAAACTACTTTTTTGACCCTTTAAACATTAATTCAACAAAATAAAAGTGTCACATGTGTTTCTTTTTGTCAAATGAACTAAATCTGTGACATTAGATGAGTTTTGACCAGTGTACAGTGTGGTTGCTATGGTGATTTCCTAGTGTGATGTCATACTTTACAACCAGGAAGTAAAATTTAAAACCTAAAAGAACAGCTAAACTGGGGTAAAATGTGTAAAGAGTTTAGTAGAAATAGAAATATATTTATCTTAACTGCATTTTAGTTAAACGAGTAATTCAACCTGTCATGGGCCCTTTAAACGTTCATTTTAAAATATAAAGACATTCACATATATTTTTATTTGTCAAGTAAAAAAATAACTGACATTCAATGAGTTTTGGCCCCGTGTGTGTGATGTCATCATTTACAACCCGGAAGTGAATTTAAAAACATAAAAAATGGTTAAATTTGGATAAAATGTGTAAAGAATGTAACACAATGTTAAATATATTTATCTTAACTGCCTTTTAGTTCAATGAGTCGTCCGACCTGACACAGGCCCTTTAATATTTATAGTTTGTCTGGTTCTGTGAATCGTCTGTTTGAGCTTCAGATGAACTGGAGTCACAGTCACTTCCTCAAACCTGGAGCTCATTTCACCAAAAGTCACAAGTTACTTTCATTTATTTATATATTTTTCCCCAGAAACTCTTTAAAAAGGCTGCACTGTTATAAAGCCACACTGTGGAACATTCCAGACAAAGCAGTAACCAGAAAAGTGACACAGTGCAGCTTTAAAGAAAACGGTTTAGTCACAGTTTAGTTCCACTTTAGGCCCTTTTTAGTCCTGGTTTAGTCCTGGTTTAGTCCTGGTTCAGTCCTGGTTCAGTCCTGGTTCAGTCCTGGTTTAGTCCTGGTCTAGACCTGGTCTAGACCTGGTCTAGTCACTCACCGCGCTCCGGGCCGTGCTGTCGGTGCTTGTGTGTGTCACTCACCGCGCTCCGGGCCGTGCTCCTGGTGCTTGGGTGTGTTACTCACCGCGCTCCGGGCCGTGCTGTCGGTGCTTGTGTGTGTCACTCACCGCGCTCCAGGCCGTGCTGCTGGTGCTTGGGTGTGTTACTCACCGCGCTCCGGGCCGTGCTCCTGGTGCTTGTGTCTGTCACTCACCACGCTCCGGGCCGTGCTCCTGGTGCTTGTGTGTGTTACTCACCGCGCTCCGGGCCGTGCTGTCGGTGCTTGTGTGTGTCACTCACCGCGCTCCGGGCCGTGCTGACGGTGCTTGTGTGTGTCACTCACCGCGCTCCGGGCCGTGCTGCTGGTGCTTGGGTGTGTTACTCACCGCGCTCCGGGCCGTGCTCCTGGTGCTTGTGTGTGTCACTCACCGCGCTCCGGGCCGTGCTCCTGGTGCTTGTGTGTGTTACTCACCGCGCTCCGGGCCGTGCTGCTGGTGCTTGTGTGTGTCACTCACCGCGCTCCGGGCCGTGCTCCTGGTGCTTGTGTGTGTTACTCACCGCGCTCCGGGCCGTGCTCCTGGTGCTTGGGTGTGTTACTCACCGCGCTCCGGGCCGTGCTCCTGGTGCTTGTGTCTGTCACTCACCGCGCTCCGGGCCGTGCTGCTGGAGGTGGGGTCCTTGACGTAGTGAGTGTTCTGTGCTCGGCTCTGCTCGTCCTTCACGTTGTCCTTCCTGAAGCTGCCCTCGTCCGTCTTGGAGCCGGTGCAGCCCATCGTCCCGACTGAAACAAACACGACTGAGTTTGAGAATGAACCATTTCCCTTGTTCTGGTCGGTGCTTTGCTCAAAGGCACACGGACAGTCTGAGGGACACCTCAGGAGGAGGAGGAGCTTCAACACTGTGGACGGTGCAGGAGAGAGTGGCCCTCTTTGTTGTGGGACTGTCTTGTCTGACACGTCTCTGGGACAGTTCCTCTGGACTGTCAGAAGGGGGCACTCCCTCTGTTTAAGAAGGAGGACCTAGTGTCCCAGTCACAGAGGGTCACAGGGGGTCACAGGGGGTCACAGAGGGTCACAGGGGGTCACAGGGGGTCACAGGGGGTCACAGGGGGTCACAGGGGGTCACAGGGGGTCACAGGGGGTCACAGGGGGTCTGCAGGTGGTCACAGGGTCACAGGGGGGTCACAGGGGTCACAGAGGGTCTGCAGGGGTCACAGGGGGTCCAGGGGGTCACAGGGGGTCACAGGGGGTCTGAGGGGGGTCTGGGGGTCTGAGGGGGTCACAGGGGGTCTGCAGGGGGTCCAGGGGGTCACAGGGGGGGGTCAGGGGGGGGTCAGGGGGTCTGCAGGGGGTCTGGGGGCCACAGGGGGTCAGGGGGGTCACAGGGGGTCACAGGGGGTCTGAGGGGTCTGAGGGGTCACAGGGGGTCACAGGGGGGTCACAGGGGGTCACAGGGGGGTCACAGGGGGTCACAGGGGGGACACAGGGGGTCTGGGGGTCACAGGGGGGTCACAGGGGGTCAGGGCCGCAGGGGTCTGGGGTCAGGGGGGTCTGGGGGGTCTGAGGGGGTCACAGGGGGGGTCACAGGGGGTCACAGGGGGGTCACAGGGGGGTCACAGGGGGTCACAGGGGGTCACAGGGGGGTCACAGGGGGTCACAGGGGGTCACAGGGGGTCACAGGGGGTCACAGGGGGTCACAGGGGGTCACAGGGGGTCACAGGGGGTCACACTCCTCCACAGCGAGGTCTGCTCCAGGGCCTGAGGAGAACCTGGACCAGGAGGAGCCTGTGGTCCTGTGGTGGAGCAGCTCTGGACCCTCTGGGGCTCCAGGGCCCTCTGTCTCAGTCACATGCGTTTGTGGGCCGTGTGCCCCGGGGCGCCCTGTGGGGGGCGCTCTGGAGTGTGGGGGGGGCCCTTTGCTCAGGGCTGTCCCTGACGACAGGAGCAGGAGCTGCTGTGAGTCCGACCTGTTCATGCAGGACGGCAGGGCCGCCCTGTCAATGCTGCTCAGTATTTTTATGGACAGAAGTTCTAGTCACAGTCAGGACCTAGAGGGCGGGGTCTGGGCCTGGAGGGCGGGGTCAGGGGTCAGAGGGCGGGGTCAAATCCTCTGGAGGAGCTGGAGGAAGTGTCTGGGGTGGGGGAAGTCTGTGAGTCCCTGTTCAGACTGCGGCCCCGGGACCCGGCCCTGGAAAGAGTCAAACTGAAGCCAGAGCCGTGGCCCCGGGTCAGATCCTTCAGACTCACTGGACACTCAGGCTCTGCACACGGAGGACAGTTTACATTTCAAGCACCTTTTCCAAAATTCAAGCCTTTTCAAGGATTCCAAGCACCTGTAAGAGCCGTGTCAAGGACTGTGTTCAAATGTGTCTGAGATAAATCCACAGCAGGAGGAGGAGGTCTCCACGAGAAGAGTTTATGACAAGAACAAACCACGACTTAATGATCGACAGTAAAACCCCAGAAGAGGCTGGACTTGGGGTCAAAGGTCACTCACAGTTCTTCTGGAGCTTCTGGAGCTTCAGGAGCTTCAGGAGCTTCTGTTTGTTTGAGGTTTTTCTCTTAAACACAGTTGAATCATTTCAAGGATTAAACTTTAACTGAAAAGTGTTTTATTAAAGACTCAAACCATCAGGGTTTACTTTCACTTTAGACGTTTTAAATGTTTTACAGATCAGAGCGGGACAGAGCACCGGGACCATCTGGACCTGGACCTGGACCTGGACCTGGACCGGAAATTGGACTTGGATCTACCTGGATTTGGACAGGACTGGACTAGCGACTGGACTTGGACTGGACTTGGACTGAGACCTAGATGGACTTGGGACTGGACTTGGGACTGGACTTGGGACTGGACTTGGGACTGGACTTGGGACTGGACTTGGGACTGGACTTGGGACTGGGACCTGGGACTAGGACTTGGACTGGGACCTGGGACTGGGACTTGGACTGGGACCTGGACTAGGACTTGGACTGGGACCTGGACTGGGACCTGGACTGGGACCTGACTCGGAACCTGACTAGACCTGGAACTAGGAACTTGAACTGGGAACCTGAACTAGAGACCTGGAACTGAGACCTGAACTGGGACCTGAACTGGGGACCTGACTGAGACCTGAACTAGGGACCTAGACTGAGACCTGAACTGGGACCTGAACTAGAGACCTGAACCTGACTGAGACCTGAACTGAGACCTGAACTAGAGACCTAGACTAGAACTTAGACTGGGACCTAGGACTGGGAACTTGGACTGAGACCTAGACTAGAGACTTAGACTGGAGACACAGACTAGAGACCTGAACTGAGACTTGAGACTGAGACCTGAACTAGAGACTTGAACTAGAGACTTGAGACTAGAGACTTTAGATTAGGACTTGGATTAGGACTTGGATTAGGACTTGAAATAGGACTTGGAATGGGACTTGGAATGGGACTTGGAATGGGACTTGGAATAGGACTTGGAATAGGACTTGGACTGGAACCTGGACTGGAACCTGGACTGGAACCTGGACTGGAACCTGGACTGTAACCTGGACTGTAACCTGGACTGTAACCTGGACTGTAACCTGGACTGTAACCTGGACTTGGGACCAGGCCTGGGACTGGACCAGGACCTGGGACCTGGACCTGGGACCTGGACTTGAACCTTGACCTGGGACTTGACCTGGGACTTGACCTGGGACTTGACCTGGGACTTGACCTGGGACTTGACCTGGGACTTGACCTGGGACTTGACCTGGGACTTGACCTGGGACTTGACCTGGGACCTGGACTTGACCTGGACTTGGGACCTGGACCTGGACCTGGACTTGAGAACCAAAATGTCTGAAGCCGAGTGTCAAACTGAAGCTGCGTCTGAAACGCTGATGCAAATATTTAAACATTAAAAGGAAGTCTATTCAAAGCGTTCCTCCTCCTCCTTCTCCTTCTCCTTCTTCTCCTTCTTCTCCTTCTTCTCCTTCTTCTTCTTCTCCTTTTTTTTCTTCTTCTCCTTTTTCTTCTTCTTCTTCTTTTTCTTCTTCTTGTCCGTCTTTTACAGAAGTTTGAGGCCGTGTCAGACTGAAGTGAGAACAGTTTGAACGTGAGACTTTCTGCACTTCCTGTCACAGCCGCGGCCTTTTTCCACTGAAGCTCTACTTTCACTTCTGCTCTCGACACGACCGTCTGAAGTGGACTGAAGGGGACCCAAGTGTGCTACAAGTGTGCTACAGTCAGACAAGCACGCATCAAAGTGTCTGAAGTGGACTGAAGGGGACCCAAGTGTGCTACAAGTGTGCTACAGTCAGACAAACACACATCAAAGTGTCTGAAGTGGACTGAAGGGGACCCAAGTGTGCTACAAGTGAGCTACAGTCAGACAAGCACGCATCAAAGTGTCTGAAGTGGACTGAAGGGGACCCAAGTGTGCCAAAAGTGTGCTACAGTCAGACAAATGTGCATCAAAGTGGACTGAAGGGGACCCAAGTGTGCTAAGAGTGTGCTACAGTCAGACAAGCACGCATCAAAGTGGACTGAAGGGGACCCAAGTGTGCTAAAAGTGTGCTACAGTCAGACAAATGTGCATTAAAGTGTCTTCAAGTGGACCAAAGTGTGCTACAGTCAGACAAACACGCATCAAAGTGTCTTAAAGTGAGCCAAAGTGTGCTACAGTCAGACAAACACGCATTAAAGTGGACTGAAGGTGGACCCAAGTGTGCTAAAGTCAGATAAACACGCATTAAAGTGTCTGAAGTGGACTGAAGGGGACCCAAGTGTGCTACAAGTGTGCTACAGTCAGACGAGCACGCATCAAAGTGTCTGAAAGTGGACTGAAGGGGACCCAAGTGTGCTACAGTCAGACAAGCACGCATTAAAGTGTCTGAAGTGGACTGAAGGGGACCCAAGTGTGCTACAGTCAGACAAACACGCATTAAAGTGGACTGAAGGGGACCCAAGTGTGCTACAGTCAGACAAGAACGCATCAAAGTGGACTGAAGGGGACTGAAGGGGACCGAAGTGTGCTACAGTCAGACAAACACGCATCAAAGTGTCTGAAGTGGACCGAAGGGGACCAAAGTGTGCTACAATCAGACAAACACGCATCAAAGTGTCTGAAGTGGACTGAAGGGGACCCAAGTGTGCTACAGTCAGACAAATGTGCATTAAAGTGTCTGAAGTGGACCAAAGTGTGCTACAGTCAGACAAATGTGCATTAAAGTGTCTGAAGTGGACCAAAGTGTGCTACAGTCAGACAAATGTGCATTAAAGTGTCTTAAAGTGGACTGAAGGGGACCCAAGTGTGCTAAAAGTGTGCTACAGTCAGACAAACACGCATCAAAGTGTCTTAAAGTGAGCCAAGCGTGCTAAAAGGTGTTAAAGTGAGCTTAAGTGAGCCAAGCATGTGTTAAAGTGAGCCAAACATGTGTTAAAGTGAGCAAAAAGTGAGCTAAAGTGTGTTAAAGTGTGTTAAAGTGAGCTAAAGTGAGCTAAAGTGTGTTAAAGTGTGTTAAAGTGAGCTAAAGTGCGTAAAAATGTGCCACACTGTGCTAAAGAGAGCAAAAAGTGAGCTAAAGTGTGTTAAAAATGAGCTAAAGTGAGCTAAAGATAGCAAAAAGTGAGCTAAAGTCAGACAAACACGCATTAAAGTGTCTTAAAGTGAGCCAAAAATGTGCTAAAATTGGGCTAAAGTCAGACAAATGTGCATTAAAGTGTTTTAAAGTGAGCCAAGCGTGCTAAAAGGTGTTAAAGTGAGCTTAAGTGAGCAAAAAATTTACTGAAGTGTGTTAAAATGTGTCACACGGTGTTAAAGAGAGCAAAAAGTGAGCTAAAGTGTGTTAAAGTGAGCAAAAAGTGAGCTAAAGTGTGCCGTCTTTAGCTCACACACACACAGCAGAATCAGAATGGGTTTATTGCTGTTGTCAGCGTCAAAATTCACAAACAGGAACTTGTTATGGTGTAAAGTGCAACATAAAACAATGAATAAAATAAAATAAAATATATAAAAGAGGCATAACATAAAGAATAAAATCAAATAAAGTAGACGAAGATAGACTAAGACTATTTACAGAAATGTACAGTTGGACAGACAGTGGTGCAAATGTAGCAGAGCAAATAGACAGTTATTTTGTATATATTGTGTATTGTGTATATTGTGTATTGTATATATTACATATTGTGTATTGTATATATTATATATTGTGTACTGTATATATTATATATTGTGTATTGTATATATTACATATTGTGTATTGTATATATCGTGTATTGTATATATTGTTTATATTGTATATATTACATATTGTGTATTGTATATATTGTGTATTGTATATATATTACATATTGTGTATTGTATATATTATATATTGTGTATTGTATATATTGTGTATTGTATATATTACATATTGTGTATTGTATATATTGTATATTGTGTACTGTATATATTACATATTGTGTATTGTATATATTATATATTGTGTATTGTATATATTGTGTATTGTATATATATTACATATTGTGTATTGTATATATCGTGTATTGTATATATTGTTTATATTGTATATATTACATATTGTGTATTGTATATATCGTGTATTGTGTATTGTATATATCGGCAGAGGACACAGTCACATGTTTGTCTCACTTTAACACACTTTAGCTCATTTTTGGCACAGTTTTGTCTCTCTTTTACACACCTTGGCTCACTTAAGCACACTTTTGGCTCACTTTAACACACTTTAACACACTTTAACACACTTTAACACACTTTAACACACTTTAACACACTTTAACACACTTTAGCTCCATTTTTAGCTCTCTTTAGCACCGTGTGGCACATTATAACACACTTTTACACATGTCTGGCTCACTTTTTTCTGTGTTTATGCACATTTAAAGCCAACTTACACCCTTAACATTTAATTGATGATTTGTTTTATTGGACAAAAACTCTGAGTCCACAATAGTTTTTCATTTTATCTACAATTGCAACTATAGATGACAAAAATGCGACTAAAAGCGACAAAAACACATCTAAAAGTGAAAAAAATGCAACTATAAACGTCAAAAATGCAACTATAAGTGACAAAAGCGGATCTTAAAGCGACAAAAACTAAACTATTAATGTCAAAAATGCAATTAAAAGCGACAACAATTTATAAGTGACAAAATGCAACAAAAATGTAACTATAAGTGGCAAAAACGCATCTAAAAGTGACAAAAATGCAACAAAAAGCAGCAAAAATGCAATTAAAGGCAACAAAAAGGCAACCATAAGTGACAAAAACGCCTCTAAAAGCGACAAAATGTAACTATAACGTCAAAGATGTGACTAAAAGTGACAAAAATGCAACTAAGAGCGTCAAAAATGCAACTATAAACGACAAAAACGGGTCTACAAGTGACAAAATGCAACTAAAAATGGAGAAAAAAAAATGCGATTAAGAGACAAACTACAAACTTATACCTGATGTTTTTAACATTTGAAAAGGTTTTATTATTCAGTAAATTCCTGCCTGTGTTCTGGTATTTTGAACATTTTGAGGACATTTTTAACGCTTTTCCTTTTATTTAATGTAGTATTTCTGCTCAGTCAAAGTCTACTTTGTTGTACTTCACTTTATTTTTCTGTTTTTGTGGATTCTTTTCTGATGGTGCTGCGTTTGTGCGTCTGGTTCGTCTTTTCTGATGGTGCTGCGTTTGTGCGTCTGGTTCGTCTTTGTTGATTCTTTTCTGTTCGTCCTGCGTTTGTGCGTCTGGTTCGTCTTTGTGGATTGTTTTCTGATTGTGCTGCGTTTGTGCGTCTGGTTCGTCTTTGTGGATTCTTTCCTGATCGTGCTGTGCGTCTGGTTCGTCTTTGTGGATTCTTTCCTGATCGTGCTGTGCGTCTGGTTCGTCTTTGTGGATTCTTTTCTGATTGTGCTGCGTTTGTGCGTCTGGTTCGTCTTTGTGGATTCTTTTCTGATCGTGCTGCGTTTGTGCGTCTGGTTCGTCTTTGTGGATTCTTTTCTGATCGTGCTGCGTTTGTGCGTCTGGTTCGTCGTTGTGGATTCTTTTCTGATCGTGCTGCGTTTGTGCGTCTGGTTCGTCTTTGTTGATTCTTTTCTGTTCGTCCTGCGTTTGTGCGTCTGGTTCGTCTTTGTGGATTCTTCTCTGATCGTGCTGCGTTTGTGCGTCTGGTTCGTCTTTGTGGATTCTTTTCTGATCGAGCTGCGTTTGTGCGTCTGGTTCGTCTTTGTGGATTCTTTTCTGATCGTGCTGCGTTTGTGCGTCTGGTTCGTCTTTGTGGATTCTTTTCTGATCGTGCTGCGTTTGTGCGTCTGGTTCGTCTTTGTGGATTGTTTTCTGATCTGATGGTGCTGCGTTTGTGCGTCTGGTTCGTCTTTGTGGATTCTTTCCTGATCGTGCTGCGTTTGTGCGTCTGGTTCGTCTTTGTGGATTCTTTTCTGATTGTGCTGCGTTTGTGCGTCTGGTTCGTCTTTGTGGATTCTTTTCTGATCGTGCTGCGTTTGTGCGTCTGGTTCGTCTTTGTGGATTCTTTTCTGATCGTGCTGCGTTTGTGCGTCTGGTTCGTCTTTGTGGATTCTTTTCTGATCGTGCTGCGTTTGTGCGTCTGGTTCGTCTTTGTGGATTCTTTTCTGATCGTGCTGCGTTTGTGCGTCTGGTTCGTCTTTGTGGATTCTTTTCTGATCGTGCTGCGTTTGTGCGTCTGGTTCGTCTTTGTGGATTCTTTTCTGATTGTGCTGCGTTTGTGCGTCTGGTTCTCGTGTCGTTGCAGTTTGATTGTCTCAGACTTTAATCTTTAATCCAGACATTTCCTTGTGACATAACACTCTCACAATCATTAATCCTCCGTCTGGATTTATGCCTCATGCAACGCTAACGCTAACGCTAACACAGGCACCAAACACAAATGCTCTGTTATGACGAAGAGAAAGTGTCACATAAACAATGAACATTTTACACTAATTAATCAGTTTTATCATATTTTATCACAAAGATGTTAGTTAGATCTCCATTGAAATGAATGGACTTAAGCTTCAGCATTAGATTCAGCTTTGAGCATCGTAAGCTTTTGTCTTGTTCATATAATGTTTCATGAGACACAATACTGTACCCAACAAAGACCCAACAAAGACCCAACAAAGACCCGACAAAGACCCAACAAAGACCCAACAAAGACCCGACAAAGACCCAATAAAGACCCAACTAAGACCCAACAAAGACCCAATAAAGACCCAACTAAGACCCAACAAAGAACCAACAAAGACCCAATAAAGACCCAACAAAGACCCAATAAAGACCCAATAAAGACCCAATAAAGACCCAACAAAGACCCAACAAAGACCCAATAAAGACCCAATAAAGACCCAACAAAGACCCAACAAAGACCTAACTAAGACCCAATAAAGACCCAACAAAGACCCAACAAAGACCTAACTAAGACCCAATAAAGACCCAACTAAGACCAAATAAAGACCCAACTAAGACCCCAAAAAGACCCCAAAAAGACCCCAATAAGACCCAACAAAGACCCAACTAAGACCCAACTAAGACCCAACAAAGACCCGACAAAGACCCAACTAAGACCCAACTAAGACCCGACAAAGACCCAACTAAGACCCAAAAAAGACCCAACAAAGACCCAACAAAGACCCAACAAAGACCCAACAAAGACCCAACAAAGACCCAACAAAGACCCAACAAAGACCCAACAAAGACCCAACAAAGATCCAACAAAGACCCAAAAAAGACCCAATAAAGACCCAACAAAGACCCAATAAAGACCCAATAAAGACCCAACTATGACCCAACTAAGACCCAAAAAAGACCCAATAAAGACCCAACAAAGACCCAACAAAGACCCAACAAAGACCCAACAAAGACCCAACAAAGACCCAATAAAGACCCAACTAAGACCCAACTAAGACCCAAAAAAGACCCGACAAAGACCCGACAAAGACCCGACAAAGACCCGACAAAGACCCGACTAAGACCCAAAAAAGACCCGACAAAGACCCGACTAAGACCCGACAAAGACCCGACAAAGACCCGACAAAGACCCGACAAAGACCTGACAAAGACCCGACAAAGACCCGACAAAGACCCGATAAAGACCCAATTAAAACCCAACAAAGACCCAACTAAGACCCAACTAAGACCCAACAAAGACCTCGAGACGACCCTCGCCGCCTCGGCTCAGTCTTCTGTACTAACCCTACACAGATGTAACGATACTGGCCATATCGCAATATCCATTAATTATTCATTCATTTTCTCGCTTGTTCCCGTTAGGGGTCGCGGGTGACTGGAGCATGGCCCAGTGACTTTGGGCCTTAGGCGGGGTCCAGGACAGTGGACAGTGTCAAGACTGACACAGAGACATTCACTCTCACGGTCAGTCTCTACGGGCAATTTAAAGTTACACAGTCATGTGTTTGGACGGTGGGAGGAGCCAGAGAACCCACGGTAACACAGGGAGAACATGCAGACTCCACCCACAGAGATCATGTGATGGATTCGACCCCACGACCTCCTCATGGAGAGGCAGGACCCGCTCTGCACCCCTCGCGGTGGTAAAACTGTCTCGATATGAAAAACAGCACGTCTTTGTGAAAAAAACAACGGTTTGGCCCATTCTGCAGATCAAAGCATTAGCACTACGTATCCCATGACGCCTTGCGTCGCCATCAAACCAATCAGAGCGCACGCTGCAGGTCGTCTGCTCTACGCACGGAGCAGCAATGATAGTTTTACACCAATCAAGTGTCCGTTTGTGAAGAAAATTTGAAAAAAGATGTTGAAATTTACAGGAAGCAGAGCAGAGTTTCGAAACACAATGACGTCACACTACGGAAACACGCCAGGGACAATTTACAACCATCTGACCCTTTAAACATTAACAAAATAAAGCTGTTCCCATGTGTTTTTTTATTTGTCAAATCATAATTTCTGTGACATTAGAGTTCTGACCCGGTGTATAACATGGTTGCTAGGTAACAGTTACATCATTTCCTGGTGTGATGTCATGATTTACAACCAGGAAGTCAAAATTTAAACCTAAAAAATGGTCAAACTGGGATAAAAATAGTGAATTATTTAGTAAAATCTTCAATATAATTATGTTCACTGTGTTTTGGTGAATGCGTCACTTCGGGCCCTTGAAGTCAGACGAGACGCTGTGGTTTGGAAGCTTCGACAAACATTAAAAGGGTAAAAGGTGAAGAGCATCGCAGCATCACAGGGCGGCACGACACGGGAAGCACAAGCAACACGTGAAGACGACCCACCACCCAGAAGTGACAAACACTCAAATGAAAGCGACAAAAATATGACCAAAAGCGACAAATATCCGACAAAATGTGACAAAAAAACAAAAACACAACAAAAATCTAAATTAAAGTAACTAAAACTTGATTCAAAGCGACAAAAACGTGACCAAGAATGAAAAAAACCTGACTAAAAGCAACAAAAATGTGACAAAATGTGATCGAAAACAACAAAAACTCATCAAATCCTGACTAAAAGCAACTAAACTGTGACAAAATTTGATTGAAAACAACAAAAACGCAACAAAATTGCAACTAAAAGTGACAAAAATGTGACTAAAATTGACAAAATGCTAGACTGAAAGCAACAAAATCCAAACTAGAAAACCTGACAAAAAAACATGACTAAAAGCGACAAAGACGTGACCAAAAGCGACAAAAGTGCAATAAAATGTGATCGAAAACAGAAAAAATCTGACTGAAAGCAACTAAATCATGACTCAAAGCTACAAAAACGTGGCTAAAAGTGACAAAAACCTGATTAAGAGACAAAAACCTGGCTAGAAGCAACAAGAATACAACAAAATGTGATTGAAAACAACAAAAACGCACTAAAACCTGAGTAAAAGCAACTAAACTGTGACTCAAAGCGATAAAACATGACTAAAAGCTACAAAAACGTGGCTAAAAGTGACAAAAACCTGATTAAGAGACAAAAACCTGGCTAGAAGCAACAAGAATGCAACAAAATGTGATCAAAAACAACAAAAACGCACCAAAACCTGAGTAAAAGCAACTAAACTGTGACTCAAAGTGATAAAACGCGACTAATCGTGACTAAAATTGACTAAAGTAAAGTAAAGACAGGTCAAAAACAGCAGAACAAGCTCAAGAACAAGGAACATGACACACAGCAGTCATTGTTGTTTTTGTGACTGTGGCTACGTTCACACTGCAGGTCAAATCGGATTTTTTTGCCCAAATGTGACTTGTATCCGATTTTTTCAAATCCGACCCGGGCCACTTTGGTATGTGGATATAAATCCGATATGTATCCGCACTTTTAGAATGAGACTTCAGTCTGAACGCTCAAGGCCTGTCATCACCAAAACATCATCAACAGGCGACACTCCCGGGTCACACGTCATCATTTTGAGTCAAAGTGGAAAGCGCCAAAAAACAAGAGACGAAAGCGGAAAGAAACGAGGCGCCGAAAACTGTGAGTGGAAAAAGGAAGAAGTTTGTGAGCCGATAAATATATGGGACGACCAATCAATTCAGGCAAAAATTGAAGGTTCGTATCGTAATCGGTAAACACAGCGTACTGTGTTTACTTCCGTAAACACAGTACGCTGTGTGTGACGTTGTGTTCTTTTGTGCCGCATAACGCCGCATTCCGTTCACACCAGATACAAACGGCAATCACATTTGTTTTTGTAATGTGAACAACCACATTAAAAAATCGGATTTAAACAAAAAATCCGAATTGGGCATCATATCCTGCAGTGTGAACGTAGCCTTAGTGTTGTTTTTGTTGCGTTTTTGTTGTATTTTTTCCACTTATTCACGTTTTTGTCATGTTCTAGTTGTACCGTTTTGTCAGGAAACTATTGTCCTCTGCTTTTCTTTCCTTCTGCAAAGCCACGTTTGAACCTCTTTATGATGTTAGATGATTATGGAAAAACCTACACTGAACCAATTTTCCTTTTACAGAAAAGAGCTCTTGGTGTTATCAGTGGGAGTGGTTACAGAGCGCACACAAACCCATTATTTATACAATTGGAAACATTAAAATTCAATGAATTAGTAGAATACAACCTCCTTAAAACCATGTATAAAGCTCACCAAGAGCTATTACCAGATAGACGCAAAAACGATTCAAAAGGAGAGAAAGTAGATATAATTTAAGAGGAACTGATCTTTTTACTAAGCCACAGTTTAGAACAAAACAAAAGGAAAGATGTGTTTGGATTCAAGGGGTCAGTCTGTGGAACAACCTGGAGTGCATAATTAAAACCTCCAAGTCTATTAATATTTTTAAGAAAAGTTTGAAAAAATTGTTAATGGAAAGATATAAAAATGTTGTGTAGCAGGACATCCTAAGTTTTCTTTTGTGTATGTAGCAGAAAATCTTTCTTTTTGTTTTATTTGTTTATTGTTTGTAACGCATCGCACTGAAGTGTACGATTTCTGTTCATAAGGGGCAGATATCATAAGCTCTTGCTTCTTTCTGTGCCTTTCATTCTTCATCTCTGTAGATGACAGATGTAGTTGTTTTTATTTTGTTGCTATGAATGAAATGAATAAAAAAATGAAAATGAAATGAAATGAAATGATTATGAGCTGGAAATATCATCATTAAGAGACAAAAACCTGGCTAGAAGCAAGAATGCAACGAAATGTGATCGAAAACAACAAAAACGCACCAAAACATGAGTAAAAGCAAATAAACTCTGACTCAAAGCAACAAAAACATGACCAAAAGCGACAAATATCCAACAAAATGTGACCAAAAAACAAAAACGCAACAAAAATCTGGCTTCAAGTAACTAAAACATGATTCAAAGTGACAAAAACCTGACCAAGAATGACAAACACCTGATTAAGAGACAAAAACCTGGCTAGAAGCAACAAGAATGCAACAAAATGTGATCGAAAACAACAAAAACGAACCAAAAGCAAAGCAACTAAACTGTGACTCAAAGCGATAAAACGTGACTAAAAGCGACAAAAATGTGACTAAAAGTGACAAAAACGTGACTAAAATTGACAAAAACGTGACTAAAAGTGACAAAAAATAAAGTAAAGACAGGTCAAAAACAGCAGAACAAGCTCAAGAACAAGGAACGTGACACACAGCAGTCATTGTTGTGGTTCTTGAGATAACTAATAATAATTACACTTTAGAGTTTCCGGTGAGATCATTTGTATTATTTTAGTTCTAAAATATGACATAAAGACCTAATAATTAACAGCAGGAGCAGGTTTCATTGTCAGTTTTGTCACTTTGATCATGGACACTGGGACTGGACGATACAGAAACAAAAGATAATCACGATTCTCTTGGTCCAGATCATGATTTCTATTTTATCTCGATTCTTGTTCACTTTGTATTTTTCTGTTACCTTTAATCGAGCTGCACCGTTTAGGAAAAAGATCTACCGTAAAATTCAGACTATAAGCTTCTACTTTTTCCTCATGATTTCAACCCTGCGGCTCAAACAGCGATGCGGCTAATTTATGTATTTTTACGTGAACGGCCTCTAGGGGCGCTGTAGCAGGAAGTGCAGGAGTTGGACAGACGTGAAAGAGAGAGTGACACTAGTTTGACTGTGTTTGAACAGTCAGTTTACATCAGGCGCTCACCATCATCACAGAAAACACTAGGGACGTAACGATGTGCAGATCTCACGATACGATATTATCACGATATGAACCTCACGATATGTTTGTGATGTCATGGAGACGCTCACAGTGTTATAGAAGAGCTCAAAATGATGTGTCCATGCTCATAATAACAGACTGACAGTGTAATAGGCTCCTGCCATTAATTATTAGGCCTTTGTTGTCATATTTTAAAATCAGAATAATAGAAATGATCTCACACGGCAACTCTAAAGTGCAATGTTCAAGTTATGTCAGGAACAACAATCATGACTGCTGTGTATTCTGTGATGTACCGTGTTATTAGTTATTAATAATGATAATAATATTCATAATTTCTAGTTAATAATGCTTTTTGAAACCAATGTTTTTTGTTTTTTTTCACACAGACCTGTTGGTTTTCTGTGACGATGGTGTGCGCATGATACAAACTGTTCAAACCACAGAACTATAATTAAACCTGAAGATGAACCAAAATGGCGCCTGTTCCTCCCTGTGGCCTGAGCTCATTGGTTCATGACCAAAAAAGTTTCTTACTTCTGCATTTACTTCCTGATACGGAGGCGGCCATCTTTGCTTTACTTCCTGATACGATGGCTGCCATCTTTGTTTTACTTCCTGACACGGAGGCGGCCATCTTTGTTTTACTTCCTGATACGGAGGCGGCCATCTTTGTTTTACTTACTGATACGGAGGCGGCCATCTTTGCTTTACTTCCTGACACGGAGGCGGCCATCTTTGTTTTACTTCCTGATACGGAGGCGGCCATCTTTGTTTTACTTCCTGATACGGAGGCGGCCATCTTTGCTTTAGGGCGCCACGTGACCACAATCCCCCACTTCATATAAAAACTGTAATTTGTGTGATTTTATAAACTGTAGAAAAGAACATTTCCTTCTATTTTATTTAAATACTGATAATAATTCAGTCCTGTCTGTGATTATAATGTGACATTTTAGAAAAAGGCTGCAGTACCTCACACGACCACTAATCAATCTGGGACAGAGGGGGCGTGGCTTATCCAGTTCTTTTAATACATCCATGATCAAACACAATCTAGTGTACTCCTCCGTGCACGCTCTGGTCTGTCCAACTCCTGCACTTCCCGCTACAGCGCCCCTAGAGGCCGTTCCCCTAAAAATACATAAATTAGCCGCATCGCTGTATGAGCCGCAGGGTTGAAATCATGAGACAAAAGTAGCGGCTTGTATACAAATCAAAATACATGTGACTAAACCAGGTCTGAACCAGGTAAAAAAAACAGGACTAAACCAGGACTAAATCAGGTCTAAACTAATAACAAGAGATAAAAATAGATCAAATCTGTTCTATATTTTCTGCCGGTGGTTCAGGCCGGATCATGTCCCTGGAGGGCCTGATTTGGCCCGCGAGCCGTCAGTTGAACAGCCGGCTCTAGATGTTCATTAATAATAATTTATAATAATAAAACAAAACTCTTCACGAGTCCAAACAAAAGGTAGAGTCTGAAAATATATTGTTCTTTCCATCACGTTTTGAAAGAAAAGTCGATGGTGATGATGATAATATAGAAACAAGCAGGTGGTGGACCCTTCCCCAGAAAAGACTGACACATGAACTACAGAATCAGATCAAATGTGTTTGTGATTGTGTCTGTAGAGGCTAAACACGGCTTTAATAATAAAATAAAATGGATAAAACGTCACAGACACACTTTATTCTTGAAGAAGACACAGTTTGGACACTTTTAAAACCTGTACTTTCACCGATGATTGTCAGAGTCAATGGACACTTTCTCCTCAGGGTTTTCTGTTTAAAACGCCTCGAGCCAAAACAACATCATCTGCTGCGACTCCAGGAGGAAACTGAGCCTCGAGTTTATCGTCTTTATCACTGAAACTTCACGACGTTACAGTAAAACGTGCCCCTGGTTCACTCTGAGTCGCTTCTGTTTATGACGCTGTGTTTCTACAAAAAGGTCAAAAAGACATTTAATAATTAATTTATAATGTCTGTGGCTGTGAGTTGAACAGGAAACGATTGTCCTCCTCTTTTTCTGCTTTTATTTCCTTCTGTGAAGACTCTACGGCGTGTTTGAACCTCTTTATGTCGTGCGTTTAGATCATGTTTGATGATTATGAGCTGGAAATACCATCGAAAAGGAAACGGCTGATGCAAAAGAGCAACTACAACCAATAAAACCAACAGCAACAGAAACCTGACCACAAGTGACAAAAACTCCACTGAAAGCGACAAAAATATGACCAAAAGCGGCAAATATCCGACAAAATGTGACCGAAAACAACACAAATGCAACAAAAATCTAACTTAAAGTAACTAAAACGTGATTCAAAGTGACAAAAACGTGACCAAAAAAGACAAAAACCTGACTAGAAGCAACAAGAATGCAACAAAATGTGATCGAAAAAAACAAAAACGCACCAAAACCTGAGTAAAAGCAACTAAAATGTGACTAAAAGCTACAAAATTGTGACTAAAATATGACAAAATGCTAGACTGAAAGCAACAAAACCCAAACTACAAAACCTGACCAAAAAACGTGACTAAAAGCGACAAAAACGTGACCAAAAGTGACAAAAGTGCAATAAAATGTGATTGAAAACAACAAAAATAAAACATCTCAATAATAAAACAGCAACTAAATCTTGACTCAAAGCGACAAAAACGTGACTAAAATTGACAAAAACTTGACTGAAAGTGACAAAAATGTGACTAAAAGTGACAAATATCTGACAACATGTGACAAAAAACAAAAACGCAACAAAAATCTAACTTAAAGTAACGTGACTCAAAGCGACAAAAATGTGACCAAAAGCAACAGAAACGTGACTCAAAGTGACAAAAAATTAAATGCGACAAAAGTGCAACAAAATGTGATTGAAAACAAAAACGCATAAAAAAATCTGTCTCAAAGCATCAAAATCGTGACTGAAGCGAGAAAAACGTGATTAAAATTGACAAAACTTGACTGAAAGTGACAAAATGCTAGACTGAAAGTAACAAAACTAACAACAAACTACAAAACTCGACAAAAAACATGACTAAAGGCTCCAAAAATGTGACCAAAAACGACAAAAGTGCAACCAAATGTGATAGAAAACAACAAAAACGCATCAAAAATCTGACTGAAAGCAACTAATACTCGACTCAAAGCTACAAAAACATCGAGAAAAAGTGAGAAAAACGTGATTAAAATTGACAAAAACTTGAATGAAAGTGACAAAAGCTAGACAAAGCAACAAAAACCTGACAAAAAGCGACTAAACCCTGACTCACAGCGACGATGCCCTCACAGCTCTGACAGCGTCTCCTTCAGTGGCTCTTAGTCAGTTTTTTGTTTCCTCCTCGACACACTTTTCATGCAGAGTCCAGAGCTTTGACATCATCATGTTGTTGTTGCTTACACTGGACACTTTGATCATCGCACACGTGTCATTTAACGTGTTGTGACACTGGTTTGGACTCTGTTTTGCTGCAGCTCGACACAGTTTTCGAGCCGTTGTGTTTGTGTTCGATGGTATCTCAAACCTTCAGAGGCCGCGGTGTTTGTCTGAAGTGAACGCTCCAAACCACGAGGACAAAACGACAAAACGAGCGCTTTACACCAACAACATCATCATCCCCCAAGAACGAGTCACACAGAGAGGACCAAAAGTACCATGTTCTGTGTTAAAACCATCGTTTCTACTGAACAGACTTTGAGCAGATACAGGATTTATGTTTGAACAATGGGATTCTGTTCAAAGTTCACATTTTAAACACAACCAGGAGAATTAATAACGACTGAAATATGAACTGATAAAAGAACGATGTGTTTCAGAACATTTTTGTCATGATTTTTGTCGCTTTTAGTCACGTTTATGTAAATTACAGTAGCATTTGTCACAAAGTCATGTCAGTCGATTTAGGTGCGTTTGTGTCGCTTACAAAACATGACTCAAAGCGACACAAACACGACTAAAAGTGACAAAAACATGACTCAAAGCGACACAAACACGACTAAAAGTGACAAAAATGTGACTAATAACAAAACAAACGTGACCAAAAGTGACAAACTCCAATTTTTGTCCCATAAAGATGAGCCTTAAAGCAGCTCCATGTACAAACTGTACAATTGGACTCAACAAGATTCTGACACAACGACACAAGGATTTGACTAAAAGTGAGAAAAATGTGACTAAAAACGACAAAAACGCAACCAAAATGTTAAAAAAAAAAAATTAAAAGCAACAAAAACTTGACTGAAAGCAACAAAATTGCAACCAAAACAACAAAAATACAGCTAAAAACGACCAAAAAAGCAACAAAAACATGACTAAAAATTACGAAAATGTGACTAAAAGCGACAAACTCCAAAGGCCGTTTTCTTCAAATGCATTTTTGTCCCTCGAGACATAAAGATCATTAAAGTAGATCCACACAAACTGTACAATCTGGACTCAACACATTTAGACCAAACACAAGGATTTGACTAAAAGTGACAAAAACACAACTGAAAATGACTAAGTACGACTAAAAGCGTCAAAAAACTGCAAAAAGCCACAAAATTTGCGACTAAAAAGGGACAAAAACGCAACTAGAAGTGACAAAAACATAACTAAAAGTGTCAAAAATGTAACAAAAATGCGACTTTCTTCAAAGGCCGTTTTCTGTGATTGAACGAGATTTTGACCAAACGGACAGAAGGACTTTTAATATCTGATTCTAAAACTGATTTATTGAAGTTTTAAGGAAAAAAAATGTGGTGAAATTAGAATTTTTAAGACAATTTTCAGTCAGATCTAGTTTAAACTAAATAATAAATCCAAATCCTCTGTACATTTTTATAACTAATATGTGACAAAATGAACCAAGAACTTTAAACCTGGTTCTGTCCATTTTTCAGATTTAAATGTCACAAATGTGTGGATTTTTGGCTCTTTTTACATAAAATGCCTGAGTAAACGACAGGAGAAGTTAAACATTGATTCCTGTTTCATCTTTATTGTCTGGACTTTGCCGCTTCGTTGGTCAAAAAGTGTCATTCTGCACCTTTAAAGTCTTTTATTACTAACCACTTCCTGAAGCCATTCTGAAAAAAACGGTTTCACTTTTATTTATAGAGAAGACGTTAAACTTTGTGTCCGTTTGTGTTTGATGTGGATCGTGAAACAAAACCGCGTCGTTTTCACTGTTTAAAGGTGTCAAACTGCAGCTCGCTCTGAGGCTCGTCTGTCCGTCTGAGGTCGTGAGCTCACGTCTGCGACAATCTGCTGTTTTTGTGACATCGGCGTATCGTGATTCACTGTTTGTCTCTTTAATGCAGCTGTCTGTTTAAAAAAGCGACTGAAACGCGACTAAAAATGACAAAAACGTGACTAAAAGTGACAAAAATGTGACTAATAGCGAGACAAACGTGATTAAAAGTGAGAAAAACGTGACTAAAAGCAACAAAAACATGACTATAAGTGAAAAAACGTGAGTAAAAGTGACAAAAACGTGATTAGAAGTGACAAAAACGTGATTAAAAGTGACAAAAACATTACTAAAAATGACAAAAATGTGACTAAAAGCACCAAAAATGCAACTAAAAGTGACAAAAACGTGACTAAAAGCGACAAAAACGTGACTAAAAGCGACAAAAACGTGACTAAAAGCGACACTAGCGTGACTAAAAATGACAAAAACGTGATTAAAAGTGACAAAAATGTGATTAAGTGACAAAAACGTGATTAAAAGTGACAAAAATGTGATTAATTGACAAAAACGTGATTAAAAGTGACAAAAACGTGATTAAAAGTGACAAAAACGTGATTAAAAGTGACAAAAACGTGATTAAAAGTGACAAAAACGTGATTAAAAGTGACAAAAACGTGATTAAAAGTGACAAAAGCGTGACTAAAAATGACAAAAACGTGACTAAAAATGACAAAAACATTACTAAAAATGACAAAAATGTGACTAAAAGCACAAAAAATGCAACTAAAAGTGACAAAAACGTGACTAAAAGCGACAAAAACGTGACTAAAAGCGACAAAAACGTGACTAAAAGCGACACTAGCGTGACTAAAAATGACAAAAACGTGATTAAAAGTGACAAAAACGTGATTAAAAGTGACAAAAACGTGATTAAAAGTGACAAAAACGTGATTAAAAGTGACAAAAACGTGATTAAAAGTGACAAAACCGTGACTAAAAATGAAAAAAAAGTGACTAAAACGGACAAAAACATTACTAAAAATGACAAAAACGTGACTAAAAGCGACAAAAACGTGAATAAAAGCGACACTAGCGTGACTAAAATTGACAAAAACGTGATTAAAAGTGACAAAAACGTGATTAAAAGTGACAAAAACGTGATTAAAAGTGACAAAAACGTGATTAAAAGTGACAAAACTGTGATTAAAAGTGACAAAAATGCAACTAAAAGTGACAAAAGCGTGACTAAAAGCGACAAAAACGTGACTAAAAGCGACAAAACGTGATTAAAAGCGACACTAAGCGTGACTAAAATGACAAAACGTGATTAAAAGTGACAAAACGTGATTAAAAGTGACAAAAATGTGATTAAAAGTGACAAAAACGTGATTAAAAGTGACAAAAACGTGATTAAAAGTGACAAAAACGTGATTAAAAGTGACAAAAGCGTGACTAAAAATGACAAAAACATGACTAAAAGCGACAAAAATGGGACTAAAAGCGACGAAAACGTGATTAAAAGTGACAAAAATGTCTAATCTCAAAGGCTCTGGTCAGAAAAGTCTCAGATCTTTTCTCTAAACGGTGCAGGCTAAAGATGATCATCAGGATTTTCTTGGGGCAGATCATGATTTTGATTTCTTTTTGTATTTTTCTGTTTTCTTAAAAATACCTAACTGTGATTTTTTTCTGACCAGCGCGATAGGATTCTGTTCAAGTTTACATTTTAAACACAATTTTGTCGTTTTAGTCGCGGTTCAGTTGTGTTTGTCAGATTTAAACACATCTTTGTCACTTGGTCCTGTTTGTGTCTCTTTGAGTCACGTTGTGCTGCTCTGTGTCGTGTTTGTTGGTGTTTTTGAACTCATTTTTGTTGCTTTTTGTTTGTACAAATCCAAACTACAGTGTGAGCAGTTTTTATTCAAATCAAAACAAGACATTTTGTTGTTTGTGGCAGAAATGACTCTTTGTGATTTGCTGATTCCATCCATTAAATGTAGTTTGTGTGTGTTTGGTTTAATCGTGCAGCTCTAGTCTTTAAATAAAGTCCTCAGAGGCTTCACACAAACTACAAAAACAAAAATTCTCTTAAAATATAAATATAAGAAATGAAGACAAACTCTACATCCAGAGACACATTTTGAAAGATTCACTCTTTGTTTTTTCAAAATTGTGCAAAAAAAAAAAGACATGAAGTGAAGCTGAATTCAAAAATTAAAATACAAAGACGATTTACATAAACGGACACACATTTGTGACCATCAGTGACACGTCGACGATTAAAAAGGATCAAAAGTAAAAACTGTAATCGTGAACTAAACACAAACTAAACTCGTCAAAGAGTTTTACAACAAAGACAGAGACGACTGAAGCTAAACGTCATAAAAAAGAATTAAACGTTGCTGATTTTCAACAATATTACACTTCATTCATTAATATTCTCTCTTTTCAGACGCCTCCAGTCCATGTTTGAATCTTTATTTGTCTGATCTTGTGTTTAAAAAGTCTAAATATTCAATAAAAATAATCGTTTGACTCTGGAACATGAAAATAATGTGTGAAAAACACATGAAAAATGCTCTTTTTTTCTTCTCCTTTTCATTCATTTTTATTGTGTTTAATCCAAATGTCACTCATGAAGTCTTTATTAACCCTTTAATGTGATTTCACCTCAGAATGTGACAAAATCTGACAAATGTAGACCATTTTGTCCAAATAAAACCACATTTGAGTCACATTTACTGCTGTGTTTTACATCATTTGTTCATGTTTAACGAGATAATCTCACACTCTTTACATTTTTGATGAAGAACAATCCAGATTTATGGTTTTACTGGAAAATACTCAGAAATGTAGAGCCCACAATCATTTTTCATTTTATCTACAGATATATTAGATACTGTTCCATAAATTAGATTCTTTTGAAGATAAAATTCTGTATTTAGTCCATGGTTTGTTACAGAAAATCAAACTCACTGACCTTTTACTCTGGAAATTCAAATGTGTTGCTTTTTTCCAAAACAAACCATAGAATTTAATCTAATGTGAGACAATCATTCAAACATTTACTCGTTTTTCCTCCATTTTAAAATGAAGCTGACACGCGTTTTCATTCATTCCCTCGTGTCAGATCCAAACATTAACGTTTTTTTGTCGTCGTTTGAGGAAAAAAATGCAACAAACAAGAATTTCCAGACTGGAAATGTCAGATTATGAAGAGAAAGGACAAAAGACTCTGCTCCAGCTTTAAAACTGTATTTGAGCTTCACAAAAGAGTCATTTATCTTAAAGTGAGCACCGTGTCTGACGATAAAATGAGAATCTAGTGTGGGCTCAACATTTCTGAGTATTTTCCAGTAAAACCCATAAATCTGGATTGTTCTTCATCAAAAATGTAAAGAGTGTGAGATTATCTCGTTAAACATGAACAAATGATGTAAAACACAGCAGTAAATGTGACTTAAATGTGTCTGAGACGTTTGATTTGGACAAAATCGTCCACATTTGTCAGATTTAGTCACAATCTGAGGTTAATCCCAGAGAATCACATTAAAGGGTTAATAAAAGACTTCATGAGTGACATTTGGATTAAACACAATAAAAATGAATGAAAAGGAGCAGAAAAAAGAGCTTTTTTTCATGTTTTCTGTCTGTTTTTCACACATTATTGTCATGTTCCAGAGTCAAACTATTATTTTTATTGAATATTTAGACTTTTTAAACACAAGATCAGACGATAAAGATTAAAACATGGACTGGAGGCGTCTGAAAGAGAGAATATTAATGAATGAAGTGTAATCTTATATAATCTGAGGTTAATCCCAGTGAAATCACACGATGTTCTTCACTTTTTGCCTCCATTTTGAATTTTTTTTTACAGACTTTAAAAGGTTTGTTTAATTGAATGAAATAAAATGAATAAATTAAATAAAAAAGGATCAGTTTAAGTACTTTGTAAACTGTCTATGGTTTAAGTTTAACATCACGAGGTTTACTTTTGTCTGATAAACAAAGAAAAAGTACTGCATTTGTAAAAGGTTCTGGTGTTTTTCGAATATTTATCTTTTTTTTTTATCGTGAAGTTGCAGTTTGTGAAGAAAAATTGAAAAATACAAGTTTAAAATGACGGGAAGTGAAGCTGAATTCTAAAACGGTGAAAATACAAAGACGATTTACATAAACGAACAAAATAATCTGAGAAATAAGAGACGGCTGTGGTTTAAAGGACGAGCAGAAAACATTAAAATGAGCTTCTGTTTCATTCATTTTGACTGAGTTTAACTTTATGTCAATCATGAATGAAAAAAGCTGCTGAAAACCAGAGGATTCCTGGTTCTTTTCCCCGAGTTTTTCTCCAAAAACATGAAGGACCCACAGACCCAGAGTCCAAACAGAGACGAGAAAAAGAGAGAAACTCACTGAAGCCACAAACAAAAAGAGGAAACAAAGAACCGAACAAGTGATTCACAAAATAATAAAAACAGGACTAAACCAGGACTAAACCAGGACTAAACCAGGACTAAACCAGGTCTAAATCAGGTCTAAACCAGGACTAAACCAGGACTAAACCAGGACTAAACCAGGACTGAACCAGGACTGAACCAGGTCTAAACCAGGACTAAACCAGGACTAAACCAGGTCTAAACCAGGACTAAACCAGGACTAAACCAGGTCTAAACCAGGTCTAAACCAGGTCTAAACCAGGACTAAACCAGGACTAAACCAGGACTAAACCAGGTCTAAACCAGGACTAAACCAGGACTAAACCAGGACTAAACCAGGACTAAACCAGGACTAAACCAGGACTAAACCAGGACTAAAACCTGGACTAAACCAGGTCTAAACCAGGTCTAAACCGGGACTAAACCAGGACTAAACCAGGACTGAACCAGGACTGAACCAGGACTAAACCAGGACTAAACCAGGGCTAAACCAGGTCTAACAGTTCTATTTTTTCCAGATTAAACCCAAACAGACTCAGCACGTGACGTGGTGACGAAATATATTTTCATTAAAAATGGAAATAACAGATAAAACTGACCCGACTTTTGTGCAGCTGCACCTCGGACCTCGGACCTCAGAGATCACACCTCAGAGTTTAGAGTTCACACTTTAGAGTTTAGACTTTAGAGTTCACACTTCAGAGTGTAGAGTTCACACTTGTGTAGAGTTTGTGGTGCAGCCTGAGCCTCTGAAGGCGGTGGTCTGGGCTTCAGTTCCTCTTTCCACTGAGTTCGGCCTGATGCAAATTCAGCCGCACGTTTGCGTCATTTACTGGACGCACAGCCGACATTAAAGGCGCTAAACTCACAATTTAACACAAAAACACGCGGCTTTACGTCACGTCGCGCGCGTTATTTTAGGAGAAAACGTGACTTACTTTGACAAAGCCGCCGGACACTTGTCTCTTTCCCGCCGCTGCTGCTTTTGCTTGTTCTGCCGCTGCTGCTCAGACTCCTTTAAACCACGTTGAACTCCACGCTATTCCACGCGCTCCGCATGTTTTCCACCGTCTGCGCGCGGAGGGACGTGTCCGGAGAAGATGCGCGCGCCGCGGGGACCGGGAGCCGAGTGCGCGCGGAGGAGGAAGTGCGCGTCAAACGGAGACGGCAGAAGGAGGAAGCGACGCGACGCGACGCGACGCAACAGTAGCTTCGACTGAGCGCGCCCGAGCGGCAGGCGCGGCGCAAACGCGACGGAACGGAGCAGAAGCGCGCGCGGAACGGAGCGGAACAGAATTTGCAAAAAAAAGTACTTGAGTAAATATTAACTGTGGATACTTGTGTCATAAAAGTAAAAGTAAAAGTAAAAGTAAAAGTACTGTGTTTAAGGCGCGTCTGTTTTAACTCTTTAACTCCTGAGCCTCTGTTTGATCCGTTTGTTTGTTCTTTTAATGATGTTAAATGTCACTTTACATTTTTAACCCAAAAAACACATGTTTGACTTGTTTTTTATTCAAAATTTCAGTTTCTGAATCTTGCTCATTATGAGTTTTAAATATTCACAGCATATTTTACATTTTAAAGGAGACGTATGTGTTGTTGTTATTGTTGTTGTTGTTGTTTTTTTTTTCAGATTTAGATTTGAATTTAAGAAGATCATTATTTTATTTTGTTCATCGTAAACTACAACATCGTACTATTTTTTTAAAATGGTACATTTTGTGTTTCTTATTCTGTTTTTAATTCTGTCATTTTGGGAAAAGAACTTTGGGTCTTTGTTCAGAAAAGTGTTATTATTATTACTATTATTATTATTATATTATTATTATATTTTTATTTTATTTATTTATTTTTTTTTTTTTATTTAAACAACTTGGTTATTGTAGTGTGTCCATCAACTTCCTGTTTAAAACTGATAAGCCCCGCCTCTTCACGGTGATAAGCCCCGCCTCTTCACGGTGATAAGCCCCTCCTCTTCAGTGATAAGCCCCGCCTCTTCTCAGTGATAAGCCCCGCCTCTTCACGGTGATAAGACCCGCCTCTTCAGAGTGTTAAGCCCCTCCTCTTCACAGTGATAAGCCCCTCCTCTTCACAGTGATAAGCCCCACCTCTTCTCAGTAATAAGCCCCGCCTCTTCAGTGATTAGCCCCTCCTCTTCACAGTGATAAGCCCCTCCTCTTCACAGTGATAAGCCCCACCTCTTCTCAGTAATAAGCCCCGCCTCTTCAGTGATAAGACCCGCCTCTTCAGAGTGATAAGCCCCTCCTCTTCACAGTGATAAGCCCCACCTCTTCTCAGTAATAAGCCCCGCCTCTTCAGTGATAAGCCCCGCCTCTTTACAGTGATAAGCCCCACCTCTTCTTAGTGATAAGCCCCGCCTCTTCTTAGTGATAAGCCCCGCCTCTTCTCAGTGATA
This sequence comes from Rhinogobius similis, assembly GCA_019453435.1. Lineage (NCBI taxonomy): Eukaryota > Metazoa > Chordata > Actinopteri > Gobiiformes > Gobiidae > Rhinogobius > Rhinogobius similis. Next base: position 39,468,237 of record CM033624.1, read on the forward strand.
AGCCCCGCCTCTTCACGGTGATAAGACCCGCCTCTTCAGAGTGATAAGCCCCTCCTCTTCACAGTGATAAGCCCCACCTCTTCTCAGTAATAAGCCCCGCCTCTTCAGTGATAAGCCCCGCCTCTTTACAGTGATAAGCCCCACCTCTTCTTAGTGATAAGCCCCGCCTCTTCTTAGTGATAAGCCCGCCTCTTCTCAGTGATAAGCCCCGCCTCTTCACGGTGATAAGACCCGCCTCTTCATAGTGATAAGCCCCTCATCTAAACAGTGATAAGCCCCTCCTCTTCACAGTGATAAGCCCCACCTCTTCTCAGTAATAAGCCCCGCCTCTTCACAGTGATAAGCCCCACCTCTTCTTAGTGATAAGCCCCGCCTCTTCTTAGTTATAAGCCCCGCCTCTTCTCAGTGATAAGCCCCGCCTCTTCACGGTGATAAGACCCGCCTCTTCAGAGTGATAAGCCCCTCCTCTTCACAGTGATAAGCCCCTCCTCTTCACAGTGATAAGCCCCACCTCTTCTCAGTAATAAGCCCCGCCTCTTCAGTGATAAGCCCCGCCTCTTCACAGTGATAAGCCCCACCTCTTCTTAGTGATAAGCCCCGCCTCTTCTTAGTGATAAGCCCCGCCTCTTCTCAGTGATAAGCCCCGCCTCTTCACAGTGATAAGCCCCACCTCTTCTTAGTGATAAGCCCCGCCTCTTCTTAGTGATAAGCCCCGCCTCTTCTCAGTGATAAGCCCCGCCTCTTCACAGTAACATTCACTGATGTCATTTACGTGTTTTTATTTTTTAAAGTTGAACGTTTCGTGTTGAGTCTTACGTATGAACAGGAAGTGGGCGGGGCTAGGGGGTGGGTGACAACAGCACCTTTCCGAACACTCGAGCCTCAGGTGTTTGAGGACGCATTGATTATTTAAAAGATGAATTTTTCATTTAGAATTTTTAAACTGAAAAAAAAAATCTCTGCTGAGTTCAGCAAGATATAAATATAAACATAAAAGTCAAACATCATTTTTAGAGTTAAAAATCTAAGTAAGAAATGTCCACTTTTTAAAATTTAAAATGATTAGATTTTTACTTTTTGCAGTTTCCTTTTTATCTTTACTTGGGTTAGTTTAGTTTAGTTTAGTGTTAGTTTAGTTTAGTTTAGTTTAGTTTAGTTTAGTTTAGTTTAGTTTAGTTTAGTTTAGTTTAGTTTAGTTTAGTGTTAGTTTAGTGTTAGTTTAGTGTTAGTTTAGTTTAGTTTAGTGTTAGTTTAGTGTTAGTTTAGTGTTAGTTTAGTGTTAGTTTAGTTTAGTTTAGTTTAGTTTAGTGTTAGTTTAGTTTAGTTTAGTTTAGTTTAGTTTAGTTTAGTTTAGTTTAGTGTTAGTTTAGTGTTAGTTTAGTGTTAGTTTAGTGTTAGTTTAGTGTTAGTTTAGTTTAGTTTAGTTTAGTTTAGTGTTAGTTTAGTTTAGTGTTAGTTTAGTGTTAGTTTAGTGTTAGTTTAGTTTAGTGTTAGTTTAGTTTAGTGTTAGTTTAGTGTTAGTTTAGTTTAGTGTTAGTTTAGTGTTAGTTTAGTGTTAGTTTAGTGTTAGTTTAGTTTAGTTTAGTGTTAGTTTAGTGGTTTAGTTTAGTTTAGTTTAGTTTAGTTTAGTTTAGTTTAGTTTAGTTTAGTGTTAGTTTAGTGTTAGTTTAGTGTTAGTTTAGTTTAGTTTAGTTTAGTTTAGTTTAGTTTAGTTTAGTTTAGTTTAGTGTTAGTTTAGTTTAGTTTAGTTTAGTTTAGTTTAGTTTAGTTTAGTTTAGTTTAGTTTAGTTTAGTGTTAGTTTAGTTTAGTTTAGTTTAGTTTAGTTTAGTTTTGTTTAGTTTAGTGTTAGTTTAGTGTTAGTTTAGTGTTAGTTTAGTTTAGTTTAGTGTTTGTTTAGTGTTTGTTTAGTTTAGTGTTTGTTTAGTTTAGTTTAGTGTTTGTTTAGTGTTTGTTTAGTTTAGTGTTAGTTTAGTTTAGTTTAGTGTTAGTTTAGTGTTAGTTTAGTTTAGTTTAGTTTAGTTTAGTTTAGTTTAGTTTAGTTTAGTTTAGTTTAGTGTTTGTTTAGTTTAGTTTAGTTTAGTTTAGTGTTTGTTTAGTTTAGTTTAGTTTAGTTTAGTGTTTGTTTAGTTTAGTGTTTGTTTAGTTTAGTTTAGTTTAGTTTAGTTTAGTTTAGTGTTTGTTTAGTTTAGTTTAGTTTAGTTTAGTTTAGTGTTTGTTTAGTTTAGTGTTTGTTTAGTTTAGTTTAGTTTAGTTTAGTTTAGTTTAGTGTTAGTTTAGTGTTAGTTTAGTGTTAGTTTAGTGTTAGTTTAGTGTTAGTTTAGTTTAGTTTAGTTTAGTTTAGTTTAGTGTTAGTTTAGTTTAGTTTAGTTTAGTTTAGTTTAGTTTAGTTTAGTTTAGTTTAGTTTAGTGTTAGTTTAGTTTAGTGTTAGTTTAGTTTAGTTTAGTGTTAATTTAGTTTAGTTTAGTTTAGTGTTAGTTTAGTGTTAATTTAGTTTAGTTTAGTTTAGTTTAGTTTAGTTTAGTTTAGTGTTAGTTTAATTTAGTTTAGTTTAGTTTAGTTTAGTTTAGTGTTAGTTTAGTGTTAGTTTAGTGTTAGTTTAGTTTAGTGTTAGTTTAGTGTTAGTTTAGTTTAGTGTTAGTTTAGTTTAGTTTAGTTTAGTGTTAGTTTAGTGTTAGTTTAGTTTAGTTTAGTTTAGTTTAGTGTTAGTTTAGTTTAGTTTAGTTTAGTTTAGTTTAGTTTAGTTTAGTTTAGTTTAGTTTTAGTTTAGTTTTAGTTTAGTTTAGTTTAGTTTAGTTTAGTGTTAGTTTAGTTGAGTGTTAGTTTAGTTTAGTTTAGTGTTAATTTAGTTTAGTTTAGTTTAGTTTAGTGTTAGTTTAGTGTTAATTTAGTTTAGTTTAGTTTAGTTTAGTGTTAGTTTAATTTAGTTTAGTTTAGTTTAGTTTAGTGTTAGTTTAGTTTAGTTTAGTGTTAGTTTAGTTTAGTTTAGTGTTAGTTTAGTGTTAGTTTAGTGTTAGTTTAGTGTTAGTTTAGTTTAGTTTAGTTTAGTTTAGTTTAGTTTAGTTTAGTTTAGTTTAGTTTAGTTTAGTTTTAGTTTAGTTTTAGTTTAGTTTTAGTTTAGTTTAGTTTAGTTTAGTTTAGTGTTAGTTTAGTTGAGTGTTAGTTTAGTGTTAGTTTAGTTTAGTTTAGTTTAGTTTAGTTTAGTTTAGTTTAGTGTTAGTTTAGTTTAGTTTAGTTTTAGTTTAGTTTAGTTTAGTGTTAGTTTAGTTTAATTTAGTTTAGTGTTAGTTTAGTTTAGTGTTAGTTTAGTTTAGTGTTAGTTTAGTTTAGTGTTAGTTTAGTGTTAGTTTAGTGTTAGTTTAGTGTTAGTTTAGTTTAGTTTAGTGTTAGTTTAGTGGTTTAGTTTAGTTTAGTTTAGTTTAGTTTAGTTTAGTTTAGTTTAGTTTAGTGTTAGTTTAGTGTTAGTTTAGTTTAGTTTAGTTTAGTTTAGTGTTAGTTTAGTGTTAGTTTAGTGTTAGTTTAGTTTAGTTTAGTTTAGTTTAGTTTAGTTTAGTTTAGTTTAGTTTAGTTTAGTTTAGTTTATTTTAGGTGTTAGGTTTTTAGTGTTAGTTTTGTTTAGTTTTGTTTAGTGTTAGTTTAGTTTAGTTTAGTTTAGTTTAGTTTAGTTTAGTGTTAGTTTAGTGTTAGTTTAGTGTTAGTTTAGTTTAGTTTAGTGTTAGTTTAGTTTAGTTTAGTGTTAGTTTAGTGTTAGTTTAGTGTTAGTTTAGTGTTAGTTTAGTGTTAGTTTAGTTTAGTTTAGTGTTAGTTTAGTGTTAGTTTAGTGTTAGTTTAGTGTTAGTTTAGTGTTAGTTTAGTGTTAGTTTAGTTTAGTTTAGTTTAGTGTTAGTTTAGTGTTAGTTTAGTTTAGTGTTAGTGTTAGTTTAGTGTTAGTTTAGTGTTAGTTTAGTTAAGTTTAGTGTTAGTTTAGTTTAGTTTAGTTTAGTTTAGTGTTAGTTTAGTGTTAGTTTAGTTTAGTTTAGTTTAGTTTAGTTTAGTTTAGTTTAGTTTAGTTTAGTTTAGTTTAGTTTAGTGTTTGTTTAGTTTAGTTTAGTTTAGTTTAGTGTTTGTTTAGTTTAGTTTAGTTTAGTTTAGTTTAGTGTTTGTTTAGTTTAGTGTTTGTTTAGTGTTAGTTTAGTTTAGTTTAGTTTAGTTTAGTTTAGTTTAGTTTAGTTTAGTGTTAGTTTAGTGTTAGTGTTAGTTTAGTTTAGTTTAGTTTAGTGTTAGTTTAGTTTAGTTTAGTTTAGTTTAGTTTAGTTTAGTTTAGTTTAGTTTAGTTTAGTGTTAGTTTAGTTTAGTTTAGTTTAGTTTAGTTTAGTTTAGTTTAGTTTAGTTTAGTGTTAGTTTAGTTTAGTTTAGTTTAGTGTTAGTTTAGTGTTAGTTTAGTGTTAGTTTAGTGTTAGTTTAGTGTTAGTTTAGTTTAGTGTTAGTTTAGTTTAGTGTTAGTTTAGTTTAGTTTAGTTTAGTTTAGTTTAGTTTAGTTTAGTTTAGTTTAGTGTTAGTTTAGTTTAGTGTTAGTTTAGTTTAGTTTAGTTTAGTTTAGTTTAGTTTAGTTTAGTTTAGTGTTAGTTTAGTTTAGTTTAGTTTAGTTTAGTGTTAGTTTAGTGTTAGTTTAATGTTAGTTTAGTGTTAGTTTAGTGTTTGTTTAGTTTAGTTTAGTTTAGTTTAGTTTAGTGTTTGTTTAGTTTAGTTTAGTTTAGTGTTTGTTTAGTTTAGTTTAGTGTTTGTTTAGTTTAATTTAGTTTAGTTTAGTGTTTGTTTAGTTTAGTTTAGTTTAGTTTAGTTTAGTTTAGTTTAGTTTAGTTTAGTTTAGTGTTAGTTTAGTTTAGTTTAGTTTAGTTTAGTTTAGTTTAGTTTAGTGTTAGTTTAGTGTTAGTTTAGTGTTAGTTTAGTGTTAGTTTAGTTTAGTTTAGTTTAGTTTAGTTTAGTGACTAAATGTTTAACAAGAATCAAAAGTAAGAAAGTTTTTATTTTATTGTGAGTTTTTTTTTTTTTTTTTTTTTTGTGGAGACATTTTACCTGAAGGTTCTGAGTTCAAAAATTCACTCAAAATATTCATAAATAGATTCAGACACTTCTGCTATTTTATTTTACATTTGACTCTTTTACGTTTCCTCTTTTTTACTTATTTTTGTGCCGCGACGACATTTTCCATCTCAGACACAAACTTAAATAAAAGAATAAAAGTAGAACAAATATAAAGACGACAGAAATAAAAGAAGAAACATGTGACCTGTGACCTCTGGTTTATCTGTGTTTTTATATTTTTACATCTGAGCTCAGTTTGAGAAGAAAAAGGAAATAAAAAGAGGAAAAGGACTAAACCAGGACTAAACCAGGTCTAAACCAGGACTAAACCAGGACTAAACCAGGACTAAACCAGGTCTAAACCAGGTCTAAACCAGGACTAAACCAGGACTAAACCAGGACTAAACCAGGTCTAAACCAGGTCTAAACCAGGTCTAAACCAGGTCTAAACCAGGTCTAAACCAGGACTAAACCAGGTCTAAACCAGGACTAAACCAGGACTAAACCAGGTCTAAACCAGGTCTAAACCAGGTCTAAACCAGGACTAAACCAGGACTAAACCAGGTCTAAACCAGGTCTAAACCAGGTCTAAACCAGGACTAAACCAGGTCTAAACCAGGACTAAACCAGGTCTAAACCAGGTCTAAACCAGGTCTAAACCAGGTCTAAACCAGGACTAAACCAGGTCTAAACCAGGACTAAACCAGGACTAAACCAGGTCTAAACCAGGTCTAAACCAGGTCTAAACCAGGACTAAACCAGGACTAAACCAGGTCTAAACCAGGTCTAAACCAGGTCTAAACCAGGACTAAACCAGGTCTAAACCAGGACTAAACCAGGTCTAAACCAGGTCTAAACCAGGACTAAAACCAGGACTAAAACCAGGACTAAACCAGGTCTAAACCAGGTCTAAACCAGGTCTAAACCAGGACTAAACCAGGGCTAAACCAGGACTAAACCAGGTCTAAACCAGGACTAAACCAGGACTAAACCAGGACTAAACCAGGACTAAACCAGGACTAAACCAGGTCTAAACCAGGTCTAAACCAGGTCTAAACCAGGTCTAACACAGGCCCTGGCCCTGGTCCGTTTTATGCAAATGTGGGTGTGGTGTAGCTGTAGTTGTTATGGTTTGGTCACATTTGCCTGAAGCTCTGGAGGAGCCACAAACACAAACAGGACCAGGACCAGGACCGGGACCAGGACCAGGACCAGACCAGGAACAGGACCGGGTCTGGTCTGGTCTGACCCTCTCGCTGTGAGGAGAGAGTGCTAACACCACGCTGACACAGATGTTCTGGACCACAGACAGAAGTGCTAAGCACCACAGACTCATCTGAATGTGACGCACCAAACATGACGAGCAGGAACTGAACCAGGACTGACTCTCTGTTCAGCTTTAATCTGTTTGAGCTCATTTTATTTGTTTTAATCTCAGACTCCACCCCTGAGTACTCTGAGTACTGCAGTACTCATGAGTACTTCATGTTTATGTATAAATACAGACATAGTTTGAATATATTTTGGCTAAAATGTTACGCACTGAGGCTTTAAATTCATTCATACTAGTAGTTGTACATGTACTCATACTCATACTTGTACTTGTACTCGTACTTGTACTTGTACTTGTACTTGTACTTGTACTTGTACTCGTACTCGTACTCTGGTCCTGGAGGACAGACTTGTACTCGTCCTTGTACTCGTACTCGTACTTGTACTCTGATCAGACAGACTAGTACTCGTACTCGTACTCGTACTTGTACTCGTACTCTGGTACCCTCATACTTGTACTCGTACTTGTACTTGTACTTGTCCTCGTACTCGTACTTGTACTCTGGTACTCGTCCTCGTACTCATACTTGTACTCTGGTCCTCGTACTCTGGTACTCTGGTACTCGTCCTCTGGTACTCGTACTCTGGTACTCTGGTACTCGTCCTCTGGTACTCGTACTCTGGTCCTCGTACTCGTACTCTGGTACTCGTACTCTGGTACTCTGGTACTCGTACTCTGGTACTCGTACTCTGGTACTCTGGTACTCGTACTCTGGTACTCTGGTACTCTGGTACTCGTACTCTGGTACTCGTACTCTGGTACTCGTACTCTGGTACTCTGGTACTCGTACTCTGGTACTCGTACTCTGGTACTCGTACTCTGGTACTCTGGTACTCGTACTCTGGTACTCGTACTCTGGTACTCTCATACTTGTACTCTGGTACTCGTACTCTGGTACTCGTACTCTGGTACTCTGGTACTCGTACTCTGGTACTCGTACTCTGGTACTCTCATACTTGTACTCTGGTACTCGTACTCTGGTACTCGTACTCTGGTACTCGTACTCTGGTACTCTCATACTTGTACTCTGGTACTCGTACTCTGGTACTCGTACTCTGGTACTCTCATACTTGTACTCTGGTACTCTGGTACTCGTCCTCTGGTACTCGTACTCTGGTACTCTCATACTTGTACTCGTACTCTCGTACTCTAGTACTCTCATACTCTAGTACTTGTACTCGTACTGGTACAGACGTGTTTAATCCTAATCCGCTGCAGGATCAGGGCGTCCTGAGGCTCAGATTGTCTGCAGCAGATGTCGGGTCAGAGCCGGTCCCACTGGGCCACAGCGGCTCAGTCTGTGCCCCCCGACCAGAGGGCGCCCTGTGTGCTCATGAGCAAGACACTTCACACACAAACGACACAAACACACTGAACTGACTTTAATCTGTTTATTGACAGGACGAGAAGTCGAGGATTAACAGAAAAAACAAAAAAGTGCAACAATCATTTCAAAGATTCAACTCGGTTTGACAAAAGAGTCAAACATATTCACTGCAAAAACACCAGAGTTTAATGAAGAGTTTGTGACTTTAAAGAGTCTGTCCCTGTGTTTGTTTCCTCTGGTTCATCCAAACAGCTTCACCCAGTGTTTTGTAAAACATGAGTCTGAACGAGGCACGTCCAGGTCAAAAGGAACAAACCAGAGCTGTTTCCACATGGTTCTCATATCTGTGACTTTTAATCTGAGAAAAACTGATCTAAACACAGATCGATAATGAGAGGCGTCAAGGAAAAAGGCTTTCTCGTGCAAAAATAACAAAACTGAGTCTTACATTTCTCTCAGATTTATCTTCCACACCTTTAAAGGGCCTATGACAGGTTGAACTATTAATTTGACAAAAATGCAGTTAAGATAAATATATTTCAAATTTTGTTAAAATACTTCACAATTTTATACAGTTTAGCTTTTTTTTTTTTTAGGTTTTTTGTTTTACTTCCTGGTTGAAAATGATGACATCACACAAGGAAATTACCATAGCAACCACACTGTACACGCGGCCAAAAATCATTCATGTCACAGATTTTTTTATTTTACGAATACAAATACATGCAGACGCCTTTATTTTGTTGAATCAGTGTTTAAAGGATCAAAAAAAGTAGTTTATTTTGTGTAAATTGTGCATAACCTTTGTCTCACAGTGTGATGTCATCAGTCTGTTTACTTCCTGTAATTTTCAACAGGTTTTTCAACTTTTCTCCACAAACGGCGGCTTGATTTGTGTAAAACTAAAATGTATTTGTACGACTGGTATTAATGCACCGAATAAAGTCTAAATTAGAAAATCATAAAAACCTGTCAGACGCCCTTTAACGTTTGGATCAGTTCACGCTGCAGTTTGAAACAAAAATGACGGGTTTCACTGATGAGAACCATTTGGAAGCTGCCAGTGACTGCAGACAGTTGTTTCTCTGTCAGGGTTCAGCGACAGGGCTCATTCATCTCTTTTTAATCCTGCTCGGTTTAGTTTTACTCATTCATTTTATTTTAGACGTGACATTTCTTTATCAATTCGATGTTTCGTTTGTTTCGTCCCAAACCCTCGTCGTTGTCGTGTCTTTTCTTTCGGGGCGTTTTGGGCGTGTCGGGCGTCCTGTTCGCGCTCTCAAAGTGTAAAAGTGTAAAAGTGTTTTGTCAGTTCCCTTTCGCTCAGTCACAGCTGCGAGTGGAAACTTAGCGCTTGCAAAACGTTCAGAGTCGAAAAGAGGAAGCGGCGCGGGTTTCACAGCGGTTTTTTAAAGTCCTCCGGTCAGTGAAGGCAGCGCGGCGCACAACACGGGAAGTGACGCTCCTGACGGTAAAAATATGTAAAAACGGCCCCAAAAATCACATTGTGGCGCAAACAGGAGACTCCAGGAGCACCGAGGGGGTTCGTGGTCTGCCTGTTGCCATGGAGATATGGAATGACCCACAGTACGGCATTAAAGGGCGTATGACAGGTTTCTATGATTTTCTCATTTTGATTTTATTCAGTGCATTAATACTTGTTGTAAACATAAATTATAGTTTTATACCAATCAGGTCACTGTTTGTGGAGAAAAGTTGAAAAATCTGTTGAAAATTACAGGAAGTAAACAAACTGATGACATCACACTGTGAGACAAACTTTATACACGATTTACACAAAATAAACTACTTTTTTGACCATTTAAACATTAATTCAACTAAATAAATAAGTTCAAATATATTTTTATTTGTCAGGTAAAAGAACTGATGACATTAGAGGAGTTTTAGCCCAGTTTACAGTGTGGTTGCTATGGTGATTTCCTACTGTGATGTCATTATTTACAACCAGGAAGTGAAATTAAAACGTATAAAACTGCTAAACCGGGATAACGTTTGTAAAGAATTTTAGCAAAACTTGAAATATATTTATCTTAACTGCATTTTAGGTAAATGAGTGTCCGACCTGTCATGGGCCCTTTAACCTGTCATGGGCCCTTTAACCTGTCATGGGCCCTTTAACCTGTCATGGGCCCTTTAACCTGTCATGGGCCCTTTAAGCCCATGTGTCCTGCATTTATTCATTCATTAAATGTGCTTTTGTTGCTCAAAAATGCAAAAAAACTCGCACTTCTCTTCGCCCCCTCCGCAGATCTGGCCTGTAACGTGGCCCGGCTTGTCTCCACGGCGATAGAAAAGCTTGCCTCACTGTGGGACATTGCAACAACACAATAAAATCCCCAGAGCAGTCACACACAGAGCTCGATTCTTTTATTACGTTAATTTTAAATGAAAAAGTACACTGTAAAAAATGTAAATCTAAAGCCCTGTTTGAAATTATTTGAATTTATGATTTTGGTCTGGATCTGGTTTTGACTCAAAATTTCACTGGTTTCAAAGTATTTCTGACTGATCATGCCATAATTTATCTTAAAATAATAAAAATAATAAAATATCTTAGTCATTTGGCAGATAATTTGGCCTGAAGTAAGAATAATGTGTTGAAACAAATCAAATAATCTGGTTCCATCAAATAAATCGTCTTAACTGATCTTAACGTCTGAAAGTAAGACGAATGTCCTGAAATCAAGACGTTTGAGTTCAGACGCTGCAGGTGAATAGGAACAAATCACAATTTAAAGATGGAATTTAGAATTTCTTAGTTTTTTAATAAACTGGATAAAATTTCTCCTCATTTTTAGACATAAAACTGTGTTTTTGTCATTTTTAGTTGCGTTTCTGATGTTTTTGGTTGTGTTTTTGTCACTTATCATCACATTTTCTGATTTTTGTTGCATTTTTGTGGTTTTTGGTTGCATTATAGTCACTTATAGTCGTGTTTTTGTCGTTTTTTTATTTATGTTTTTGTCGTTTTTAGTTGGGTTTCAGTCACTTATAGTCGTGTTTTTGTCCTTGCTTGCGTTTTTGGCATTTTTAGTTGCATTTTGGTTGTGTTTAGTTGTGTTTTTTTGTTGCGTTTTTGTCATTTTTAGTTGCGTTTCTGATGTTTTTGGTTGTGTTTTTGTCACTTATCGTCACATTTTATTGTTTTTGTTGCATTTTTGTTGTTTTTGGTTACATTATAGTCACTTATAGTCGTGTTTTGTCGTTTTTATTTGTGTTTTTGTCGATTTTAGTTGGGTTTTAGTCACTTAAAGTCACATTTTGTCATTTTTGTTGCATGTCTGTTTTTGGTTGCGTTTTTGTCACTTATAGTTGTGTTTTTGTCATTTTTTTATTTATGTTTTTGTCGTTTTTAGTTGGGTTTTAGTTACTTATAGTCGTGTTTTTCTCCTTATTTGTGTTTTTGTCATTTTTAGTTGCGTTTCTGATGTTCTTGTTTGTGTTTTTGTCTCTTATAGTCACGCTTTCTGATTTTTGTTGCATTTTTGTTGTTTTTGGTTGCGTTTCAGTCACTTATAGTCATGTTTTTGTCGTTTTTATTTGTGTTTTTGTCATTTTAGTTGGGTTTTAGTCACTTATAGTCACATTTTGTCATTTTTGTTGCATGTTTGTTGTTTTTGGTTGTGTTTTTGTCACTTATAGTCGTGTTTTTGTAGTTTTCTATTTGTTTTTGTCCTTTTTTGTTGGGTTTCAGTCACTTATAGTCGTGTCTTTGTCCTTATTTGTGTTTTTGTCATTTTTAGTTGCATTTTGGTTGTGTTTAGTTGTGTTTTTTTGTTGCGTTTTTGTCACTTATTGTCATGTTTTTGTCGTTTTTTTATTTGTGTTTTTGTCATTTTTAGTTGCATTTTGGTTGTGTTCAGTTGCGTTTTTGTGGTTTTTTGTTGCATTTTTGTCATTTTTAGTTGCGTTTTTGTTCCGTTTTTGTCACTTCCTTGTGTTTGTTCTAAATGTGTTGAGTCCAGATTGTACAGTTTGTGTGGATCTACTTTAATGATCTTTATGTCTCGAGGGACAAAAATGCATTTGAAGAAAACAATGTCAGAGAAATCTATGGATGAAGTGGATTCAATGGAAGAATCAAACATCAGGAGCAGATTGGACAGGGCTGTTGTTTCACATCAAAGTCGAGCAAAATGACCACAAAGACCGAGTGTAACGTCTCACTTTAAATAATCCAAATCTAAACTCTTCATTTCTCTCATAAATGTCGTGTTTTGCAGTGTATATGAGGGAATTTAATTTAACAATTTTACATTTTATTGATATTTCAGTAAATTGAAATGTCTGTCACCGCACACTGCAAAAGAGAATTATCTGCACAAATTAGAACGACTTGAATTCACAATATTTATCTTTACTTTAGTTTTATATGAATTATTTGAGTTAATAAAACACTGACCCCTTAATTAAAGCCCAAATCTTTCTATTTATTTGTTGAATTATGATTTAAATCTTTACTACGGCTGATTAAAGTGTAGTTAATATAAAGTGGAACCAAATAAACACAAATTACAGAGTTTTTTTTAATTCCAGTCACTTCTTTTGCAGTGGAACAGTTCAGGATTAGCTTAAGTTTCACAAAAATGTTGAGTTCAGAAAAGTTCATTCACAAAAGAGACGCCCACATGAATATTCATCAGATGTAAAGTCGTGGAGTTATTAAAATAGTTATTAAAATGATAAATGACAGAAAAAAAAGTCCCCAAACAACAGAGGAGCTACAGGCTAATGCTAATGCTAATGCTAACGTCGTTCACAGGTTTGTCTTTCAAACATTTCTCCTTTAAAATCACATTTTTAAACAAAATGAACAGAAAGGATTTAAATGTGTCGTCATTTTATCTTTTTTTTTTTTTGTTTCTGACTCATTTGCATAACGTCATAAAAGGTTTCCAGGTTTGTTCCAGGAAATACCCAACTCTCCAACCTCAAAAAACACATCCAGATTAAGTCCAAGTTTAGTCCTGGTTTAGACCTGGTTTAGACCTGGTTTAGTCCTGGTTTAGACCTGGTTTAGTCCTGGTTTGGCCCTGGTTTAGACCTGGTTTAGTCCTGGTTTGGCCCTGGTTTAGACCTGGTTTAGTCCTGGTTTGGCCCTGGTTTGGTCCTGGTTTAGTCCTGGTTTAGTCCTGGTTTAGTCCTGGGTTAGTCCTGGTTTAATGTTGGTTTAGTCCTGGTTTAGTCCTGGTTTAGTCCTGGTTCAGTCCTGGTTTAGTCCCAGTTTAGTCCTGGTTTAGTCCTGGTTTAATGTTGGTTTAGTCCTGGTTTAGTCCTGGTTTGGCCCTGGTTTAGTCCTGGTTTAGTCCTGGTTTAGTCCTGGTTTAGTCCTGGTTCAGTCCTGGTTCAGTCCTGGTTTAGTCCTGGTTTAGTCCTGGTTTAGTCCTGGTTTAGACCTGGTTTAGTCCTGGTTTAGTCCTGGTTTAGTCCTGGTTTAGCCCTGGTTTAGACCTGGTTTAGTCCTGGTTTAGTCCTGGTTTAGTCCTGGTTTAGTCCTGGTTTAGTCCTGGTTTAGTCCTGGTTTAGACCTGGTTTAGACCTGGTTTAGTCCTGGTTTAGTCCTGGTTTAGTCCTGGTTTAGTCCTGGTTTAGTCCTGGTTTAGTCCTGGTTTAGACCTGGTTTAGTCCTGGTTTAGTCCTGGTTTAGTCCTGGTTTAGTCCTGGTTTAGTCCTGGTTTAGTCCTGGTTTAGTCCTGGTTTAGTCCTGGTTTAGACCTGGTTTAGTCCTGGTTTAGTCCTGGTTTAGTCCTGGTTTAGTCCTGGTTTAGTCCTGGTTTAGACCTGGTTTAGTCCTGGTTTAGTCCTGGTTTAGTCCTGGTTTAGTCCTGGTTTAGTCCTGGTTTAGTCCTGGTTTAGACCTGGTTTAGTCCTGGTTTAGTCCTGGTTTAGTCCTGGTTTAGTCCTGGTTTAGTCCTGGTTTAGTCCTGGTTTAGACCTGGTTTAGACCTGGTTTAGTCCTGGTTTAGTCCTGGTTTAGTCCTGGTTTAGTCCTGGTTTAGTCCTGGTTTAGTCCTGGTTTAGTCCTGGTTTAGACCTGGTTTAGTCCTGGTTTAGTCCTGGTTTAGTCCTGGTTTAGTCTCTGGTTTAGACCTGGTTTAGTCCTGGTTTAGACCTGGTTTAGTCCTGGTTTAGACCTGGTTTAGTCCTGGTTTAGTCCTGGTTTAGTCCTGGTTTAGTCCTGGTTTAGCCCTGGTTTAGACCTGGTTTAGACCTGGTTTAGTCCTGGTTTAGTCCTGGTTTAGTCCTGGTTTAGTCCTGGTTTAGTCCTGGTTTAGTCCTGGTTTAGACCTGGTTTAGACCTGGTTTAGTCCTGGTTTAGTCCTGGTTTAGTCCTGGTTTAGTCCTGGTTTAGTCCTGGTTTAGTCCTGGTTTAGACCTGGTTTAGTCCTGGTTTAGTCCTGGTTTAGTCCTGGTTTAGTCCTGGTTTAGACCTGGTTTAGTCCTGGTTTAGACCTGGTTTAGTCCTGGTTTAGACCTGGTTTAGTCCTGGTTTAGTCCTGGTTTAGTCCTGGTTTAGTCCTGGTTTAGTCCTGGTTTAGTCCTGGTTTAGTCCTGGTTTAGACCTGGTTTAGTCCTGGTTTAGTCCTGGTTTAGTCCTGGTTTAGTCCTGGTTTAGTCCTGGTTTAGTCCTGGTTTAGACCTGGTTTAGTCCTGGTTTAGTCCTGGTTTAGTCCTGGTTTAGTCCTGGTTTAGTCCTGGTTTAGACCTGGTTTAGACCTGGTTTAGTCCTGGTTTAGTCCTGGTTTAGTCCTGGTTTAGTCCTGGTTTAGTCCTGGTTTAGTCCTGGTTTAGTCCTGGTTTAGTCCTGGTTTAGACCTGGTTTAGTCCTGGTTTAGTCCTGGTTTAGTCCTGGTTTAGTCCTGGTTTAGACCTGGTTTAGTCCTGGTTTAGACCTGGTTTAGTCCTGGTTTAGACCTGGTTTAGTCCTGGTTTAGACCTGGTTTAGTCCTGGTTTAGTCCTGGTTTAGTCCTGGTTTAGTCCTGGTTTAGTCCTGGTTTAGACCTGGTTTAGACCTGGTTTAGTCCTGGTTTAGTCCTGGTTTAGTCCTGGTTTAGTCCTGGTTTAGACCTGGTTTAGTCCTGGTTTAGACCTGGTTTAGTCCTGGTTTAGACCTGGTTTAGTCCTGGTTTAGTCCTGGTTTAGTCCTGGTTTAGTCCTGGTTTAGTCCTGGTTTAGTCCTGGTTTAGTCCTGGTTTTAGTCCTGGTTTAGTCCTGGTTTAGTCCTGGTTTAGTCCTGGTTTAGTCCTGGTTTAGTCCTGGTTTAGTCCTGGTTTAGTCCTGGTTTAGTCCTGGTTTTAATCCTGGTTAAATGGTTCGACTGGTGGAAAAAGAATGGAACAAAAGTCAAATAAATGTTGGATTAAACATCTTAAACTCTTCTCTTAAACAGATGTCCCACATGTGTTGAGCCCGAGCCTGGTCTTCAGTTCGGGCTCTTGTCGTTCCTGACGGTGATGGTGACTTTTCTTTGAGGCTGAACGTCTGAAAAACACAAAGATAAAACATTTAAAAAACTGTTTTAAATTCAAACAGAAGCACAAACTGTAAATGAACGTCTGGAAGGGATTTTCTACTCGTTTTATAAATTTAGATTATTTCACTTGTTTCAAACGTTTGTGACGTGTTTCAGTCCATTTTTTCTTATTTCAATCCAAATGATCTGTCTCTGGTTCAGATCATTTCTCTGACAAATGTGTTTTATTATTTTAATCTAAATTATCACATGATCATCAGAAATACTTTGAAACCATGAAATATTCTGCATCACATCAGCATTAAATCTAATCCAGTCACAACGACTCAAATCCAGATTAAAATGATCAATTCAAGCCATTTTAAACTTTACAGATTTACATTTGAGATCATTTGGATTGAAATAAGAAATAATGGATTGAAACAAGTCACAAACGTTTGAAACAAGTGAAATAATCTAGTTCCATCAAATAAATCGTCTGCTCTGATCTGAACCAGTCAAAACGTCTGACATTCAGATTAAAATCCTCAAATCAACACATTTAACTCATCTAGAAGTCATTTTTTCAGTGTTTCTGTGTCTGTTGTTGATCTTTTAAATAAATATTCAAACTCAGACCAGACTCTGTTCTGACTCGTTAAAGGGCCGTTACTTTTATTTCGTCCCTTCACACAAACACCTCTGACTCTGTTCCTGTCGTGAATCTGAGGCCGATTCTCACGCTCGTCTGAGTCCGAGTCGTCCCTCTTCCTCTTGTCTCCGCAGCTGCTGTCCCCGCTGTCCTCCTCCCTCTCGTCCGAGCTGCTGCCCCCTGCTGCCTCCTCTGGGGACTGCACACAAACACAGACACAAACGCATCACAAACAGGAAGAAGGACCAGCGCCGGCCTTCAGAGCACAGAGCGACCAGGAAGAGACGCCACAGAGCGACCAGGAAGAGACGCCGCAGAACGACCAGGAAGAGACGACCAGGAAGAGACGCCACAGAACGACCAGGAAGAGACGCCACAGAACGACCAGGAAGAGACGCCACAGAACGACCAGGAAGAGACGCCACAGAACGACCAGGAAGAGACGCCACAGAACGACCAGGAAGAGACGCCACAGAACGACCAGGAAGAGACAGAACGACCAGGAAGAGACGCCACAGAACGACCAGGAAGAGACGCCACAGAACGACCAGGAAGAGACGCCACAGAACGACCAGGAAGAGACGCCACAGAATCCACCAGGAAGAGACGCCACAGAGCGACCAGGAAGAGACGCCACAGAACGACCAGGAAGAGACGCCACAGAACGACCAGGAAGAGACGCCACAGAGCGACCAGGAAGAGACGCGCCAGAATCGACCAGGAAGAGACGCCACAGAACGACCAGGAAGAGACGCCACAGAACGACCAGGAAGAGACAGAGCGACCAGGAAGAGACGCCACAGAACGACCAGGAAGAGACAGAGCGACCAGGAAGAGACGCCACAGAGCGACCAGGAAGAGACGCCACAGAACGACCAGGAAGAGACGCCACAGAACGACCAGGAAGAGACAGAGCGACCAGGAAGAGACGCCACAGAGCGACCAGGAAGAGACGCCACAGAACGACCAGGAAGAGACGCCACAGAACGACCAGGAAGAGACAGAACGACCAGGAAGAGACAGAACGACCAGGAAGAGACAGAACGACCAGGAAGAGACGCCACAGAACGACCAGGAAGAGACGCCACAGAACGACCAGGAAGAGACGCCACAGAACGACCAGGAAGAGACGCCACAGAACGACCAGGAAGAGACGCCACAGAGCGACCAGGAAGAGACGCCACAGAACGACCAGGAAGAGACGCCACCAGGAAGAGACGCCACAGAGCGACCAGGAAGAGACGCCACCAGGAAGAGACGCCACAGAACGACCAGGAAGAGACAGAACGACCAGGAAGAGACGCCACAGAACGACCAGGAAGAGACGCCACAGAGCGACCAGGAAGAGACGCCACAGAACGACCAGGAAGAGACGCCACAGAACGACCAGGAAGAGACGCCACAGAACGACCAGGAAGAGACGCCACCAGAATCCACCAGGAAGACGCCACAGAATCCACCCAGGAAGAGACGCCACAGAACGACCAGGAAGAGACGCCACAGAACGACCAGGAACGACCAGGAAGAGACGCCGCAGAACGACCAGGAAGAGACGCCACAGAGCGACCAGGAAGAGACGCCACAGAACGACCAGGAAGAGACGCCACAGAACGACCAGGAAGAGACGCCGCAGAACGACCAGGAAGAGACGACCAGGAAGAGACGCCACAGAACGACCAGGAAGAGACGCCACAGAACGACCAGGAAGAGACGCCACACACCAGGAAGAGACGCCACAGAGCGACCAGGAAGAGACGCCACAGAACGACCAGGAAGAGACAGAACGACCAGGAAGAGACGCCACAGAACGACCAGGAAGAGACAGAACGACCAGGAAGAGACGCCACAGAACGACCAGGAAGAGACGCCACAGAGCGACCAGGAAGAGACAGAACGACCAGGAAGAGACGCCACAGAACGACCAGGAAGAGACACAGAACGACCAGGAAGAGACGCCACAGAACGACCAGGAAGAGACGCCACAGAGCGACCAGGAAGAGACGCCACCAGGAAGAGACGCCACAGAGCGACCAGGAAGAGACGCCACCAGGAAGAGACGCCACCAGGAAGAGACGCCACAGAACGACCAGGAAGAGACAGAACGACCAGGAAGAGACGCCACAGAACGACCAGGAAGAGACGCCACAGAACGACCAGGAAGAGACAGAACGACCAGGAAGAGACGCCGCAGAACGACCAGGAAGAGACGCCACAGAGCGACCAGGAAGAGACGCCACAGAACGACCAGGAAGAGACAGAACGACCAGGAAGAGACAGAACGACCAGGAAGAGACGCCACAGAACGACCAGGAAGAGACGCCACCAGGAAGAGACGCCACAGAGCGACCAGGAAGAGACGCCACAGAACGACCAGGAAGAGACGCCACAGAACGACCAGGAAGAGACAGAACGACCAGGAAGAGACAGAACGACCAGGAAGAGACGCCACAGAACGACCAGGAAGAGACGCCACAGAGCGACCAGGAAGAGACGCCACCAGGAAGAGACGCCACAGAGCGACCAGGAAGAGACGCCACCAGGAAGAGACGCCACAGAACGACCAGGAAGAGACGCCACAGAACGACCAGGAAGAGACACGACCAGGAAGAGACGCCACAGAACGACCAGGAAGAGACGCCACAGAGCGACCAGGAAGAGACGCCACCAGGAAGAGACGCCACAGAACGACCAGGAAGAGACGCCACAGAACGACCAGGAAGAGACGCCACAGAAATCCACCAGGAAGAACGGCGACCAGGAAGAGACGCCACAGAACGACCAGGAAGAGACGCCACAGAGCGACCAGGAAGAGACGCCACAGAACGACCAGGAAGAGACGCCACAGAACGACCAGGAAGAGACGCCACAGAATCCACCAGGAAGAGACGCCACAGAATCCACCAGGAAGAGACGCCACAGAATCCACCAGGAAGAGACGCCGCAGAACGACCAGGAAGAGACGAACGACCAGGAAGAGACGCCACAGAATCGACCAGGAAGAGACGCCACAGAGCGACCAGGAAGAGACGCCACAGAGCGACCAGGAAGAGACGCCACAGAGCGACCAGGAAGAGACGCCACAGAGCGACCAGGAAGAGACGCAGAACCAGCACCAGGAAGAGACGCCACAGAACGACCAGGAAGAGACTCACCAGGAAGAGCTCCACCAGGAAGAGACACAGAGCGACCAGGAAGAGACACGACCAGGAAGAGACGCCACACAGCGACCAGAAGAGCGCCACCACCAGGAAGAGACGCCACAGAGCGACCAGGAAGAGACGCCGCAGAACGACCAGGAAGAGACGCCACAGAACGACCAGGAAGAGACGCCACAGAACGACCAGGAAGAGACGCCACAGAACGACCAGGAAGAGACGCCACAGAACGACCAGGAAGAGACAGAACGACCAGGAAGAGACGCCACAGAACGACCAGGAAGAGACGCCACAGAACGACCAGGAAGAGACGCCACAGAACGACCAGGAAGAGACGCCACAGAACGACCAGGAAGAGACGCCACAGAACGACCAGGAAGAGACGCCACAGAACGACCAGGAAGAGACGCCACCAGGAAGAGACGCCACAGAACGACCAGGAAGAGACGCCACAGAACGACCAGGAAGAGACGCCACAGAATCCACCAGGAAGAGACGCCACAGAACGACCAGGAAGAGACGCCACAGAACGACCAGGAAGAGACGCCACAGAACGACCAGGAAGAGACGCCACAGAACGACCAGGAAGAGACGCCACAGAACGACCAGGAAGAGACGCCACAGAACGACCAGGAAGAGACGCCACAGAACGACCAGGAAGAGACGCCACAGAATGACCAGGAACGACCAGGAAGAGACGCCACAGAACGACCAGGAAGAGACGCCACAGAACGACCAGGAAGAGACAGAACGACCAGGAAGAGACGCCACAGAACGACCAGGAAGAGACGCCACAGAACGACCAGGAAGAGACGCCACAGAACGACCAGGAAGAGACGCCACAGATCGACCAGGAAGAGACGCCACAGAACGACCAGGAAGAGACGCCACAGAACGACCAGGAAGAGACGCCACAGAACGACCAGGAAGAGACGCCACAGAACGACCAGGAAGAGACGCCACAGAGCGACCAGGAAGAGACGCCACAGAGCGACCAGGAAGAGACGCCACAGAACGACACAGAACGACCAGGAAGAGACGCCACAGACCGACCAGGAAGAGACGCCACAGAACGACCAGGAAGAGACGCCACAGAGCGACCAGGAAGAGACGCCACCAGGAAGAGACGCCACAGAACGACCAGGAAGAGACAGAACGACCAGGAAGAGACGCCACAGAACGACCAGGAAGAGACGCCACAGAGCGACCAGGAAGAGACAGAACGACCAGGAAGAGACGCCACAGAACGACCAGGAAGAGACAGAACGACCAGGAAGAGACGCCACAGAACGACCAGGAAGAGACGCCACAGAGCGACCAGGAAGAGACGCCACAGAACGACCAGGAAGAGACGCCACAGAACGACACAGAACGACCAGGAAGAGACGCCACAGAACGACCAGGAAGAGACGCCACAGAACGACCAGGAAGAGACGCCACAGAACGACCAGGAAGAGACGCCACAGAACGACCAGGAAGAGACGCCACAGAGCGACCAGGAAGAGACGCCACAGAACGACCAGGAAGAGACGCCACAGAACGACCAGGAAGAGACGCCACAGAGCGACCAGGAAGAGACAGAACGACCAGGAAGAGACGCCGCAGAACGACCAGGAAGAGACGCCACAGAACGACCAGGAAGAGACGCCACAGAGCGACCAGGAAGAGACGCCACAGAACGACCAGGAAGAGACGCCACAGAACGACCAGGAAGAGACGCCACAGAGCGACCAGGAAGAGACGCCACAGAACGACCAGGAAGAGACGCCACAGAACGACCAGGAAGAGACGCCACAGAACGACCAGGAAGAGACGCCACAGAACGACCAGGAAGAGACGCCACAGAACGACCAGGAAGAGACGACCAGGAAGAGACGCCACAGAACGACCAGGAAGAGACGACCAGGAAGAGACGCCACAGAGCGACCAGGAAGAGACGCCACAGAACGACCAGGAAGAGACGCCACAGAACGACCAGGAAGAGACGCCACAGAACGACCAGGAAGAGACGCCACAGAACGACCAGGAAGAGACGCCACAGAACGACCAGGAAGAGACGCCACAGAACGACCAGGAAGAGACGCCACAGAACGACCAGGAAGAGACGCCACAGAACGACCAGGAAGAGACGCCAGAAGCGACCAGGAAGAGACGCCACAGAACGACCAGGAAGAGACAGAACGACCAGGAAGAGACGCCACAGAGCGACCAGGAAGAGACAGAACGACCAGGAAGAGACGCCACAGAGCGACCAGGAAGAGACAGAACGACCAGGAAGAGACGCCGCAGAACGACCAGGAAGAGACGCCACAGAAGGACCAGGAAGAGACGCCACAGAGCGACCAGGAAGAGACGCCACAGAACGACCAGGAAGAGACGCCACAGAGCGACCAGGAAGAGACGCCACAGAACGACCAGGAAGAGACGCCACAGATCGACCAGGAAGAGACGCCACAGAACGACCAGGAAGAGACGCCACAGAACGACCAGGAAGAGACGCCACAGAACGACCAGGAAGAGACGCCACAGAGCGACCAGGAAGAGACGCCACAGAACGACCAGGAAGAGACGCCACAGAGCGACCAGGAAGAGACGCCACAGAACCACTCAGGAAGAGACGCCACAGAGCGACCAGGAAGAGACGCCACAGAGCGACCAGGAAGAGACGCCACAGAACGACCAGGAAGAGACGCCACAGAATGACCAGGAAGAGACGCCACAGAACGACCAGGAAGAGACGCCACAGAGCGACCAGGAAGAGACGCCACAGAACGACCAGGAAGAGACGACCAGGAAGAGACGACCAGGAAGAGACGCCACAGAACGACCAGGAAGAGACGCCACAGAACGACCAGGAAGAGACGCCACAGAGCGACCAGGAAGAGACGCCACAGAACGACCAGGAAGAGACGCCACAGAACGACCAGAACGACCAGGAAGAGACGCCACAGAGCGACCAGGAAGAGACGCCACAGAACGACCAGGAAGAGACGCCACAGAGCGACCAGGAAGAGACGCCACAGAACGACCAGGAACGACCAGGAAGAGACGCCACAGAACGACCAGGAAGAGACGCCACAGAACGACCAGGAAGAGACGCCACAGAACGACCAGGAAGAGACGCCACAGAACGACCAGGAAGAGACAGAACGACCAGGAAGAGACGCCACAGAACGACCAGGAAGAGACGCCACAGAACGACCAGGAAGAGACGCCACAGAACGACCAGGAAGAGACGCCACAGAGCGACCAGGAAGAGACGCCACAGAACGACCAGGAAGAGACGCCACAGAGCGACCAGGAAGAGACGACCAGGAAGAGACGACCAGGAAGAGACGCCACAGAACGACCAGGAAGAGACGACCAGGAAGAGACGCCACAGAACCTGTTTCGTGTTTGTTTGTTTGTCTTTTGGTCACTTTTGTCTCTCAAAGTTAAAACTTTCACCTGGAAACAACAAAACTGTGTTTATGTTTATTCATGTTTATTCTTCATCCATAGATTTCTCTGTTGTTTTGTCCCAGAGACATAAAGATGAGCCTTAAAGCAGCTCCTGCACAAACTGTACAATCTGGACTCAACAAGATTCTGACACGACACAAGGATTTGACTAAAAGTGACAAAAAAGCAAGTAAAAGTGATTAAAATTTGACCAACAGTGACAAAAATGCATCTGAAATAGACAACAACATGACTAAAAGCAACAAAAACGCATCAAAAAATGTAAAAATGTAAAAGTGACAAACTCCAAAGGCCATTTTCTCCAAATACATTTTTGTCCCAGAGACATAAAGATGAGCCTTAAAGCAGCTCCTGCACAAACTGTACAATCTGGACTCAACGAGATTCTGACACAACGGACACAAAAAGTGACAAGAATGTGACTTAAAACAACAAAAACATGGCTAAAAGGGACAAATACGTGATAAAAAGCTATAAAAATGAAACTGAAAGTGACAAAAAGGTGACTAAAAAAGACAAAAACGCAACTAAAATGTCAAAAAAAAAACAATAATAAGCAACAAAAACTTGATTAAGAGCCACAAAAATGCAACTAAAAACATCCACAGACGACCAAAAAGCAACAAAAACTCTATAAAAACTATAAGCAAAAAAAACATGACGAAAAAAATGACAAAAGTGACTAAAAGCGACAAACTCCAAAGGCCGTTTTCTCCAAATGCATTTTTGTCCCAGAGACGTAAAGATGAGCCTTAAAGCAGCTCCTGCACAAACTACAATCTGGACTGACACAACTGACACAAGGATTTGACTAAAAATGACAAAAATGTGACTAAAAGTGAAAAAAATGCAACTAAAAACGACAAAAACAAAACTAAAAGTGACAAAAATGTAAATAAAAGTGACAAAGTATGACAAAAACGAGACTAAAATGTGACTAAAACTGACAAACTCCAAAGGCTGTTTTCTCCAACAAGATTCTGACTCAACGAACACAAGGATTTGACTAAAAGTGACAAGAAAGTGACAAAAAACAACAAAAATATGGCTAAAAGGGACAAATACGTGACAAAAAGCAACAAAAATGTGACTAAAAAAGACAAAAATGCAACTAAAATGTCAAAAAAAAACAACAATAAGCAACAAAAACTTGACTAAAAGCTACAAAATTGCAACTGAAACAACAAAAATGCAACTAAAAACATCCACAGACGACCAAAAGGCAACAAAAACTCTATAAAAACTATAAGCAAAAAAACCATGATGAAAAAAATGACGAAAAAGTGACTAAAAGTGAAAAAACCCCAACTAAAAACGACAAAAACAAAACTAAAAGTGACAAAAATGTAAATAAAAGTGACAAAAGTGTGACAAAAACGAGACTAAAATGTGACTAAAAGCGACAAACTCCAAAGGCTGTTTTCTCCAACAAGATTCTGACTCAACGAACACAAGGATTTGACTAAAACGCAACAAAAAACAACAAAAATTTTATTAAAAGCAACAAAAATATGAGTAAAAGCGACAAAAACAAGTCTAAAAGTGAAAAAAGTGACTAAAAACAAAAAAAATGACTAAAAGCGACAAAAAAGCGGCAAAAAAAGATTAAAAGTGACAAAAACATGACTGAAAGCCTTAAAGCAGCTCCAAACTGTACAATCTGGACTCAACAAGATTCTGACAGACACAAGGATTTGTCACGTCTGATTCTTAACTTGATTTATCAAAGCTCTAACTCCAAAACTTGAGCCAAACCAGTCATTTTAGTCACATTTTCAGCCAGATCTAGTTCCCTCGATAAGAAATCCAAAATCTTCCACTTTTTGCCTCCAGTTTGTGAAGAAATCTGAACCTGTGGCTGTCGAGTCTCTTCTCCGTCGCTCTGTTTTTATTTGAAATGACATCAGAACATTCTGAAGGTCAGTGACATTTAATACAGACGGAGCTGATGAAATGAATCGTGTGAAGCTGCAGATTTTTGTGAAGTTTAACGGCTCTCGTTACAGAATCATCAGATTAAATATTTACCTTTTGGAAAGTTCCTGCAAAGTACAAAGCAATGAATAACCACCGACATGAAAACCACCAATGAGAGCGTGAACTTCACAAGAGGAAGTTTGAAACGGACGACTCTAAAGCAGACGAGTCCAACACGCGGCCCGCGGGCCAAATGCGGCCCTCAAGGCGATGTCTGGTGGCCCCTGAGATGATTTTTGTGGTTTGTATCATAAATGGCCAAGTGATAAAATGCATAGAACCCGTAAAAACTACAACTACCATAATGCACTGCAGCATTAGCGCCTACAGGCCCCTCCCCCTCTGCTCCTGGAGGCGGTGCCGAGAGTTGAACCCAGCGTGGACACTCTGCACTTCTCCACTTTTCAACTTTCCTCCACAAATAAACGGACAGAACACGATGTGAGCTTCAGGAGCTTCAGGAGCAGCTCAGGAGGTCTTGATTGATTGATTGGTGTAAAACTAAAATGTATTTGTACAACTGGTATTAATGCACCAAATAAAGTCTAAATTAGAAAATCATAAAAACTTCATAAGCACTTTAATTAATATCAACAGGATTTATCACTAAAACACATAGTTTGACGTTTGTAGATTATAAACATAGAACTATAATAAAACCTGGAAGATGAATCCAAAATGGCGCCCTGTTCCTCCCTGTGGCCTGAGCTCATTGGTTCATGACCCCAAAAAAGTTTCTTACTTCCGCATTTACTTCCTGATACGGAGGCGGCCATCTTTGCTTTACTTCCTGATACGGAGGCGGCCATCTTTGCTTTACTTCCTGATACGGAGGCGGCCATCTTTGCTTTACTTCCTGATACGGAGGCGGCCATCTTTGTTTTACTTCCTGATACGGAGGCGGCCATCTTTGCTTTACTTCCTGATACGGAGGCGGCCATATTTGCTTTAGGGCGCCACGTGACCACAATCCCCCACTTCATATAAAAACGGTAATTTGTGTGATTTTATAAACGGTAGAAAAGAACATTTCCTTCTATTTTATTTAAATACTGATAATAATTCAGTCCTGTCTGTGATTATAATGTGACATTTTAGAAAAAGGCTGCAGTACCTCACACGACCACTAATCAATCTGGGACACAGACATAGGGGGCGGGGCTTATCCAGTTCTTTTAATACATCCATGGTTATAAAGTATTATCATTTCTAAATTGTAAAATATACCAAATATACCTTGTAAATGTAAAACTTCTGGCAACTAAACTCTCCGATGTACTGTGTAGATTTTGTGGGCAATGAAAATGTATTTAGTGCGTTTCTGTCTCTGTTGCGGCCCCCGAGCGGCTCTGGTTTTCTAAATTCGGGCTCCTCTAAAGCGAGTTCGACACCCCGGCTCTAAATCAAACTGTCCTGAAGCGTGTGGCCCTGAGTGTGGGACGGCTTTACGTACATTCTGATTGGAGGATGAGGAGTCCCGTCTCTGTGCGGCTGTGTTCAGGGTCTCCAGCAGTACCACTGTTCAGACACAAGGGGGAGCTCGTTAGTTTCCCTGCGCTCCGTCCCGTCCTGCAGAGCGAGAGCAGGTACCTGGCCTCAGGGAGATGGTCAGCACCGGGACCTTCTTCCCCGGCTCGTCTTTGCCGTTCACCTCCTCTTTCTGCTTCACAGGTTTGAGCGCCGCCTGGAACAAACACAGAGGGTTAAAACTACAACGTGCAGACTTTAAACACAGAACGGAATCTTTGTTTTTGTGATTATTTTATCAAGATGTGCATCGTATATCTCAAAATCCTAAGCATAAACTACACTTTTTCTCTCTTAAAAAAACCCCAAACATTATTTATCTTGCCTGCCTTTCAATAGAAACCTTTTTTTAATATGAAATGCATTTAGATTTTTTCCCTCTCATTTCAGATGTATATAATCAAATATTCTGATCTAAATGAAGCAGAATGTGTCTGCTTTTATTTTATTTAACACGATATGTTTTGCATGCCTTTATTTTATCATCATAGTTTATATTCATTGCTTTATGCTGAACAAAACGACATACTACTTGGTGAACACGCTCTCAAACTAATCGTGTATATTCCAAGTCTATCTGCCTCGCGTTGTTTTAACTCTTTCTGCCTCGCGTTGTTTTAACTCTGTCTGCCTCGTGTCTTTTTAACTCTTTCTGCCTCGTGTCTTTTAACTCTGTCTGCCTCGTGTCTTTTAACTCTTTCTGCCTCGTGTCTTTCTAACTCTTTCTGCCTCGTGTCTTTCTAACTCTTTCTGCCTCATGTCTTTTTAACTCTGTCTGCCTCGTGTCTTTCTAACTCTTTCTGCCTCGTGTCTTTCTAACTCTGTCTGCCTCGTGTCTTTCTAACTCTATCTGCCTCGTGTCTTTCTAACTCTGTCTGCCTCGTGTCTTTCTAACTCTGTCTGCCTCGTGTCTTTCTAACTCTTTCTGCCTCGTGTCTTTCTAACTCTTTCTGCCTCGTGTCTTTTAACTCTGTCTGCCTCGTGTCTTTCTAACTCTTTCTGCCTCGTGTCTTTTTAACTCTTTCTGCCTCGTGTCTTTCTAACTCTATCTGCCTCGTGTCTTTTAACTCTGTCTGCCTCGTGTCTTTCTAACTCTTTCTGCCTCGTGTCTTTCTAACTCTATCTGCCTCGTGTCTTTCTAACTCTTTCTGCCTCGTGTCTTTCTAACTCTTTCTGCCTCGTGTCTTTTTAACTCTGTCTGCCTCGTATCTTTCTAACTCTGTCTGCCTCGTGTCTTTTAACTCTTTCTGCCTCGTGTCTTTCTAACTCTTTCTGCCTCATGTCTTTTAACTCTTTCTGCCTCGTGTCTTTCTAACTCTGTCTGCCTCGTGTCTTTCTAACTCTTTCTGCCTCATGTCTTTTTAACTCTGTCTGCCTCGTGTCTTTCTAACTCTTTCTGCCTCGTGTCTTTCTAACTCTTTCTGCCTCGTGTCTTTCTAACTCTGTCTGCCTTGTGTCTTTCTAACTCTGTCTGCCTCGTGTCTTTCTTAACTCTGTCTGCCTCGTGTCTTTCTAACTCTTTCTGCCTCGTGTCTTTCTAACTCTTTCTGCCTCGTGTCTTTCTAACTCTGTCTGCCTCGTGTCTTTCTAACTCTTTCTGCCTCGTGTCTTTCTAACTCTTTCTGCCTCGTGTCTTTCTAACTCTTTCTGCCTCGTGTCTTTCTAACTCTTTCTGCCTCGTGTCTTTCTAACTCTTTCTGCCTCGTGTCTTTCTAACTCTTTCTGCCTCATGTCTTTTTAACTCTGTCTGCCTCGTGTCTTTCTAACTCTTTCTGCCTCGTGTCTTTCTAACTCTCTCTGCCTCGTGTCTTTCTAACTCTGTCTGCCTCGTGTCTTTCTAACTCTATCTGCCTCGTGTCTTTCTAACTCTTTCTGCCTCGTGTCTTTCTAACTCTTTCTGCCTCGTGTCTTTCTAACTCTTTCTGCCTCGTGTCTTTTTAACTCTTTCTGCCTCGTGTCTTTCTAACTCTATCTGCCTCGTGTCTTTTAACTCTGTCTGCCTCGTGTCTTTCTAACTCTTTCTGCCTCGTGTCTTTCTAACTCTATCTGCCTCGTGTCTTTCTAACTCTTTCTGCCTCGTGTCTTTATAACTCTTTCTGCCTCGTGTCTTTATAACTCTGTCTGCCTCGTATCTTTCTAACTCTGTCTGCCTCGTGTCTTTTAACTCTTTCTGCCTCGTGTCTTTCTAACTCTTTCTGCCTCATGTCTTTTAACTCTTTCTGCCTCGTGTCTTTCTAACTCTGTCTGCCTCGTGTCTTTCTAACTCTTTCTGCCTCATGTCTTTTTAACTCTGTCTGCCTCGTGTCTTTCTAACTCTTTCTGCCTCGTGTCTTTCTAACTCTTTCTGCCTCGTGTCTTTCTAACTCTGTCTGCCTCGTGTCTTTCTAACTCTTTCTGCCTCATGTCTTTTTAACTCTGTCTGCCTCGTGTCTTTCTAACTCTTTCTGCCTCGTGTCTTTCTAACTCTTTCTGCCTCGTGTCTTTCTAACTCTTTCTGCCTCGTGTCTTTTTAACTCTGTCTGCCTCGTGTCTTTTAACTCTTTCTGCCTCGTGTCTTTCTAACTCTTTCTGCCTCATGTCTTTTAACTCTTTCTGCCTCGTGTCTTTCTAACTCTGTCTGCCTCGTGTCTTTCTAACTCTTTCTGCCTCATGTCTTTTTAACTCTGTCTGCCTCGTGTCTTTCTAACTCTTTCTGCCTCGTGTCTTTCTAACTCTTTCTGCCTCGTGTCTTTCTAACTCTGTCTGCCTCGTGTCTTTCTAACTCTTTCTGCCTCGTGTCTTTCTAACTCTTTCTGCCTCGTGTCTTTCTAACTCTTTCTGCCTCGTGTCTTTTTAACTCTGTCTGCCTCGTGTCTTTCTAACTCTGTCTGCCTCGTGTCTTTCTAACTCTTTCTGCCTCGTGTCTTTCTAACTCTTTCTGCCTCGTGTCTTTCTAACTCTTTCTGCCTCGTGTCTTTCTAACTCTTTCTGCCTCGTGTCTTTCTAACTCTTTCTGCCTCGTGTCTTTTTAACTCTGTCTGCCTCGTGTCTTTCTAACTCTTTCTGCCTCGTGTCTTTCTAACTCTTTCTGCCTCGTGTCTTTCTAACTCTTTCTGCCTCGTGTCTTTTAACTCTGTCTGCCTCGTGTCTTTCTAACTCTTTCTGCCTCGTGTCTTTCTAACTCTTTCTGCCTCGTGTCTTTCTAACTCTTTCTGCCTCGTGTCTTTCTAACTCTTTCTGCCTCGTGTCTTTTTAACTCTTTCTGCCTCGTGTCTTTCTAACTCTTTCTGCCTCGTGTCTTTTAACTCTTTCTGCCTCGTGTCTTTCTAACTCTTTCTGCCTCGTGTCTTTTAACTCTGCCTGCCTCGTGTCTTTCTAACTCTTTCTGCCTCGTGTCTTTCTAACCCTGTCTGCCTCGTGTCTTTTAACTCTTTCTGCCTCGTGTCTTTCTAACTCTTTCTGCCTCGTGTCTTTCTAACCCTGTCTGCCTCGTGTCTTTCTAACTCTTTCTGCCTCACACACTGCCGTCTCCCGTTCTTACTGTGTCTTCGTTGCCGTCCTCTCGTTTCTCCGCTGAAGCTGTCGTGGTCGTAGACGCCTCAGGGGCGGACGGCGGCTCGGCTGAAGCCTCCTCTGCGTCTCGCCTCGTCTCCTGCCCCTCGGCGCTCTGCACGGCGCCCCCTGGAGGAGGACTGACATGCGCTGCAGGTTTGGTCCGACCCGAGTCCGACAAGTCCAGAGGCCCCTCGCACTGAAGGGGGATCAACGGGTTTAGTGTGGACTAAAGCAGGACTAAATAGGGATAAAACCAGGCCTAGAGCAGGACTAAAACAAGACAAAACAAGGTGTAAAACAGGTCTAAACCAAAACTTTAAACCAGCATCTAAACTTGTCAAAACTGGGATTAACCAAGGCCAAAAACAGCACTAAACCGGGAGTAAAGTAGAAAGAAACTGTGACAAAATGAGAAATAAACCAGTACTT
This sequence comes from Rhinogobius similis, assembly GCA_019453435.1. Classification (NCBI taxonomy): domain Eukaryota; kingdom Metazoa; phylum Chordata; class Actinopteri; order Gobiiformes; family Gobiidae; genus Rhinogobius; species Rhinogobius similis. Next base: position 39,498,171 of record CM033624.1, read on the forward strand.
AAATCAGGCCTAACTCTCTCTCCTTCCCTCCCTCCCTCTCCTCCTCTCCCTCCCCTCCCTCCCCTCTCTCCTCCCTCCCTCCCCGTCCCTCCCTCCCTCTCCTCCCCTCTCCTCCCCTCTCTCCTCCCCTCCCTCCCCTCCCCTCCCCTCCCTCCCTCTCCTCACCTCGCTCCCCTCGTGGCTGCTCCCCTCTTCAGTCTGTGGTGGTGGTTTCTCCCTCTGTTGTTGCTGCCTCTGAGTCACTCCCTCCTCTCTCCTCCCCTCGCCTCCCTCTCCTCCCTCCCTCCCTCTCCTCCCCTCTCTCCTCCCCTCCCTCCCCTCCCTCCCCTCCCCTCCCTCCCTCTCCTCACCTCGCTCCCCTCGTGGCTGCTCCCCTCTTCAGATTGTGCCGGTTGTTTCTCCCTCTGTTGTTGCTGCCTCTGGGTCGCTCTCTCTCCTCCTCTCCCTCCCCTCTCTCCCCTCTCTCTCCTCCCCTCCCTCCCTCCCCTCCTTCCCCTCTCCTCACCTCACTCCCCTTGTGGCTGCTCCCCTCTTCAGTCTGTGGCGGTTGTTTCTCCCTCTGTTGTTGCTGCCTCTGGGTCGCTCTCTCTCCTCCCTCTCCTCCCCCCCCTCCCCTCCCTCCCTTCCCCCCTCTCCTCACCTCGCTCCCCTCGTGGCTGCTCCCCTCTTCAGTCTGTGGCGGTGGTTTCTCCCTCTGTTGTTGCTGCCTCTGGGTCACTCTCTCCTCCCTCTCCTCCCTCTCCCCTCTCTCTCCTCCCTCTCCTCCCCTCCCTCCCTCCCCTCCCCCCTCTCCTCACCTCGCTCCCCTCGTGGCTGCTCCCCTCTTCAGTCTGTGGTGGTTGTTTCTCCCTCTGTTGTTGCTGCCTCTGGGTCACTCTCTCCTCCCTCTCCTCCCTCTCCTCCCCTCTCTCCTCCCTCTCCTCCCCTCCCTCCCCTCCCCTCCCCCCTCTCCTCACCTCGCTCCCCTCGTGGCTGCTCCCCTCTTCAGTCTGTGGCGGTGGTTTCTCCCTCTGTTGTTGCTGCCTCTGGGTCACTCTCTCCTCCCTCTCCTCCCCTCTCTCCTCCCTCTCCTCCCCTCCCTACCCTCCCCTCCCCCCTCTCCTCACCTCGCTCCCCTCGTGGCTGCTCCCCTCTTCAGTCTGTGGTGGTTGTTTCTCCCTCTGTTGTTGCTGCCTCTGGGTCACTCTCTCCTCCCTCTCCTCCCTCTCCTCCCTCTCTCCTCCCTCTCCTCCCCTCCCTCCCCTCCCTCCCCCTCTCCTCACCTCGCTCCCTCGTGGCTGCTCCCTCTTCAGTCTGTGGTGGTTGTTTCTCCCTCTGTTGTTGCTGCCTCTGGGTCACTCTCTCCTCCCTCTCCTCCCTCTCCTCCCCTCTCTCCTCCCTCTCCTCCCTCTCCTCCCTTCCCCCCTCTCCTCACCTCGCTCCCCTCGTGGCTGCTCCCCTCTTCAGGCTGTGGTGGTTGTTTCTCCCTCTGTTGTTGCTGCCTCTGGGTCACTCTCTCTCCTCCCTCTCCTCCCTCCCTCCCTCTCCTCCCTCCCCTCCTCCCTCTCCTCACCTCACTCCCCTCGTGGCTGCTCCCCTCTTCAGTCTGTGGCGGTTGTTTCTCCCTCTGTTGTTGCTGCCTCTGGGTCGCTCTCTCCTGCTCAGACCTGCCCCTCAGTCTGAACACGACCGTGGCTTCTTTGGTCGGATTCTGGAGCGCGGCGCCGGGTTTGTGCCACACCTGCCCTGGGACGAGTCGTCTCGCCGCAGAGTGGCTGTTCACGTGTTGGTTTGACGGGATCAGGTTAGGGAACCGAGGTTTGGAGCACTGAGAAAGAAGAGAGAAAGAGTTACCCCTTGAGTCACTTACTCCAGTGACCTGGACATATCAGGTTTTGGGTCAGAGCCATAAACAGGAAGCAGCTGATGCTAACGTGCTTTGCTAGCTTTGTTTTGCTGAGTTGTGCCGTGCGCCCTCACCTGGGACGAGGCGGTGGCCGTGGCCCAGTCCGGAGGCTCGCCGAGGGGAGGCCACGGAGCCAGGGGCCCCGGGGCGCTCTTCAGGGGCTGGGGCCGGCAGGGCACAGGGGCGTGGAGGATGTGTCTGCTGGGGGCCTCTGCCACCGCCGAGAGCGAGGGGGCGAGAGAGACGGGGGCGAGAGAGACGGGGGCGAGAGAGACGGGGGCGAGAGAGACGGGGGCGAGAGAGACAGAGGGGAGAGAGACGGAGGGGAGAGAGACAGAGGGGAGGGACGCCGAGGGGAGAGACACCGAGGGCCGAGTCTTTCCAGGAGAGCTGGGGAGTGTCTGGTCATCGCCGTGAGCTCTGAGAGAAATGCAAAAAACACTACAATAAAACATATTTTTTTCATATTTTTTCACTTTTAGAAACATGGGTGAAGTGTCCTGAAGGCAAAAGTTCTCAGACCAGTTCTACTGAGTGAGAAAGACATTCGAATGGAAGTCGAAACATTTAGACTGATGATCTCTGAAACCTTTTCTACAGTTGTTCTTATCCTTTAAACATGCTCATGTTTTGAAACAAAAAGGTAATTGTACACTAAATGAACAAGTTTCTCAGCTGTCTGCAGTGACACTAACTGAGTACATCCAGCCAGCAGATGGCGCCTAGTGCTTAAACACTTTAGTTATGTCAGCACTTAAGACATGCTTTGATGAGAATGACAATGAGTCTGTGATGATTTAAGGACTTAAAGCACCAGGAGATTCTCAGATAAATGACGTCAAACATTGGAAAAATGACACTGATCGAGGGAGTTCAGCAGGAAGTGTGTTTGACGCTCGGAGGGAGAGGATTAACATTCCTCAAAATGGCGTGAATGCAGCTGAATGCAAAAAAAAAAAAGTCCATTAAAAACAAAATGAACACCTGGAGCTCTGTTTGTCACGTACTGAGCTTTGGCGCCCTCTACTGGCTGAAAAGCACTTACACAAGCTGAAAATGTCCCACAGTTACAGTGATGTGTTCAGAGAAGTGTACAGAACGAGTCTGTAAGATTTAAAGACTTAAAACAGCAGAAGATTCTCAGATAAAAGACGTTTAAATCTGAAAAAACGTCACAGATCAAGGAAGTTCAGCAGGAAGTGTGTTTGACGCTCAGAGATTGGACAGGGCTGTGGTTGTTGTTTGAGTCTGGCCTGAACTCCTGCAGATGTTTCTCTCGTTCGTTTCGTCTCTCATCGAGTCTCACCTTCTGTCGACGATTTGAGGCGGGACTTTCCAGGAGGCGGGGTTTGGCAGCGGCTTGTACGACTCCTGACACAGAAACAGGATTTAGAACGAGCCAAAAGTGTATAAACGGTGTGTTCGAAGGGTTCGGGTCTTACAAAGAGGCTGCGGTGCCACTCCTTCAGGTGTCGAGTCTCACTGCGCGGATCTGAACCAGAGAAAAGAGTTAAACCCACAACGGAATCAACTCGACAGAACAACAGGAGCCTCAACGTTTGTGTTAAAGGCGACATAAAGGCACGGACTCATGTTTCTCTGACTCAGTTTGGTGGGAGGGCATCTGTGCTAAATATTTATCAGAGTTTTACATGTGTGAGGTCGCAGTTTGTGAAGAAAATTTGAAAAATAAAAGTGTAAAATGACAGGAAGTAGCGCTGAGTTCTAAAACGGAATCCCTCTGTGATGTCATCAAAAAGCGACGCACAGCTGAAAATAAATAAACACTTAACACTCCACGGACACATTTTTCTGACAGTTTAAACCATCATTCAACAAAAGCGTCATCAGGGATTATAATTTGTTTAAATCCGAACTATTGTGTTATTTATTTGGGTTTTGGCCCTTGTTTACAGTCTGGTTGCTATGGTAACAGCTGTGGAATTACCTCTAACTGTGTCATATTTGTGTCACGTTCAACAGGACGTGACAATCACAAACAAAAATCAACAAAAACGCGACTAAAAGTGACAAAAAAAAGCGACAACAAATGTGGCTAAAAGCAACAAAAAGTTGACTAAAAGCGAAACAAGTGACTAAAAGTGACAAAACCATGACTGAAAGAGAGAAAAACGTGACTAAAAGCGACTAAAATGCGACTAAAAGAGAGAAAAACGCGACTAAAATGCGACTGAGACAAAAAAGTGACCAAAAGTGACAGAATTTATGGATGTTGGTCCTTGTTTACGGTCTGGTTGCTATGGTAACAGCTGTGGAATTACCTCTAACTGTGTCATATTTGTGCTCATGTTCAACCAGGAAGTGACGTCATAAACTTTACACAAACTGTCAAACTGGACAAATGTTTAGTAAATTGTTGATTGATCGAATGGTTTTGGGCGCGACAAAAATAATCAAATTGAGATTTCTTCCAGAACCGAGACTTCAAAAATGTAAAACTGGGCTAAATGTTCACGTCACGTTCCACAGAAGCCGCTCCCACCGAACGAAGACGTCATTAGAATGAAATGAGAACCTGAAATATAGACTTTTTAACCAACATAACAATAAACCTCTTGATAAACAATAAGAAAATATGAATTAAAAAGTGATTTAAACACTTGTTCATCATCAGCCTTTCAGTGTTCAACAATATTATACAAACGATCTGGAAACTAATCCAAAAGGTCAGTTTAAACAGAAAATATTATTCATTGTATGCTCTGGAGTGGCTTAAGTTTGGCATCTCATGTTTTAGAACAAAGGAACTCTTTAAAAGTCTGTGACAAAAACATGTTAAATCCAGAACGAGGCAAAAGTTTGAGCAGAACATGATGTGATTCACTGGGATTAAGCTCAGAATGTGACAAAATGTACCAAATGTAGATGATTTAGTGTCAGTAAAAGCCTCAGACACATTTATTATTGTGTTTTACATCATGTTTGAGCAAATTATCATCAACTCTTTGCATTTTTGATGAAGAACAATCCAGATTTATGGGTTTTACTGGAAAATACTCAGAAATGTTGAGCCCACAATCATTTTTCATTTTATCTACAGATATATTAGATACTGTTCCATAAAGTAGATTATTTTTTGTATTTAGTCCATGGTTTGTTACAGAAATCAAACTCACTGACCTTTTACTCTGGAAATGTGTTGTTTTTTTCCAACAAACACTTCAAACCAGGAGAATTATGTCACTTTTAGTCACATTTATGTCACTTTTAGTCACATTTATGTCACTTTTAGTCACATTTATGTCACTTTTATGTAACTTTTAGTCACATTTATGTCACTTTTAGTCACATTTATGTCACTTTTAGTCACATTTATGTCACTTTTAGTCATGTTTTTATCCCTTTAAGTCACGTTTTTGTCGCTTTTAGTCGTGTTTTTGGTGCTTTTAAATTGTGTTTTTGTCGACTTTAGTCAAACTTTTGTCGTTTTTACTGGAAAATACTCAGAAATGTAGAGCCCACAATCATTTTCATTTTATCTACAGATACATTAGAGACTGTTCCATAAATTAGATTCTATTGAAGCTAAAATACTGTATTTAGTCCATGGTTTGTTACAGAAAAGCAAACTCACTGACCTTTTACTCTGGAAATGTGTTGTTTTTTCCAACATACACTTCAAACCTGGAGAATTATGTCACTTTTAGTCACATTTATGTAACTTTTAGTCACATTTATGTAACTTTTAGTCACATTTATGTAACTTTTAGTCACATTTATGTAACTTTTAGTCACATTTATGTAACTTTTAGTCACATTTATGTAACTTTTAGTCACATTTATGTAACTTTTAGTCATGTTTTTATCCCTTTAAGTCACGTTTTTGTCGCTTTTAGTCGTGTTTTTGTCACTTTTAAATTGCGTTTTTGTCGATTTTAGTCACACTTTTGTCGTTTTTACTGGAAAATACTCAGAAATGTTGAGCCCACAATCATTTTTCATTTTATCTACAGATATATTAGACACTGTTCCATAAATTTGATTCTTTTGAAGCTGAAATACAATTTTAAGGCGAGAAAAGTGTATTTTATCCATTGTTTGTTATAGAAAATCAACCTCGCTGACCTTTCTACTCTGGAAATTCAATTGTGTTGCTTTTTTCCAACAAACAGTTTAGATCTTATGTGAGAGAATCATTCACACATTTACTTCCTTTTGCTCCAATCGCCTCCTGCTGGACATTTAAACACATCACATTTAAAGGATGTGTAAAAACCAAAATGAACTCTGTGTCTGTGACTTTTGGCTCCCTCTGCTGGACACGTTGCGCTGACACAAGTGAAGAAGCTAAACTGAGCTCAAGTTTGTCAAGTCTTTTAGCAGAATTTGAAATATATTTATTTTAACTGTATTTTAGTCGAATGGTTAGTCCAACTGTCAGAGACTTTACGCTTTTGTCACTTTTAGTTTTTCACTTGATGAGACGAGGAGCACTTTTACCTCAAAGTATAAATAAAAGTAAGTAAGTAAAAGTAAGAAAAGAAAACACTCCAGCCATTTGTTCTGGACGGGAAAAACTGGAAGAAACTGATCCCCAAAGAAAAAAAACATGATCTAAACTAGAATGTCTTTTACAAAAACAAAACAACAATCGCTCAATCTGGAATATTAAACATAACTGCACTTTACACATAAAAATAACAAAACAGAACATAAGCTAAACTCAGGATACTTTCTGTAAAAATATACAAGTGCCTTCAGTCTGGATTGTTCCTTGCAAAGAGAAAGAAAGAAAAAAATGCAAAGAGTTGATGATAATTTGCTCAAACATGATGTAAAACACAATAATAAATGTGTTTGAGGCTTTTATTTTGACAAAATCATCTACAGTGTGTCACATTCTGAACTTAATCCCAGTGAATCACATCATGTTCCACTCAAACTTTTGCCTCCGTTCTGGATTTAAAATGTTTTTGTCACAGACTTTTAAAAGATCTAAAGGCCCGGGGGCCAAATGCGGCCCTCAGACCAATTTTTCTTGGCCCTTAGTCTTCCTGGTGAACTGGCCCACATTGTCCTGATAAGTACTATTTACAGCACATTTCAGATTTTCTACAATTCCAACCTAAATAACTAACATTTTGGTGCAGCACAGACCTGATATTAAGGCACTGAGACTGAATGTAGATGTGGTGGAGCTTAAAACATCAGATAAATGCAGCTTTTTGAACGTTTCACCATTGATTTGTGGCCCTCCGATTGGTCTATATTTCAATATGTGGCCCTCAGTGGATAAAGTTTGGACACCCCTGACCTACAGTGACTGTTTCTGTCGGCGTGGAAGAAGGACTCCGTTTTGTTCCTCAAGTAAAAGTATCACATTAAAAATCTAACAGTTGAAGTACCTGTTTGAAAATGTACTTTAAGGGTAAAAAGTAAAGGTATTTTATGCAGATTATGACAGTTTTATGCATTAAATGTCGTAATTTTGGAAAGAGATGAGCTTGATTTTGCTGGACACAGGTCCGTCTGGCGCTCTGGGACAGAAGGGGGCGCTCTGGGACAGAAGGAGGCGCTCTGGGACAGAAGGAGGCGCTCTGGGACAGAAGGAGGCGCTCTGGGACAGACAGGGGGCGCTCTGGGACAGAAGGGGGCGCTCTGGGACAGAAGGGGGCGCTCTGGGACAGAAGGGGGCGCTCTGGGACACACAGGGGGCGCTCTGGGACAGAAGGAGGCGCTCTGGGACAGAAGGAGGCGCTCTGGGACAGAAGGGGGCTCTGGGACAGAAGGGGGCGCTCTGGGACAGATGGGGGCGCTCTGGGACAGAAGGGGGCGCTCTGGGACAGAAGGAGGCGCTCTGAGACAGAAGGGGGCGCTCCGGGACAGAAGGGGGCACTCTGGGACAGAAGGAGACGCTATGGGACAGAAGGGGGCGCTCTGGGACAGAAGGGGGCGCTCTGGGACAGAAGGAGACGCTTTGGGACACACAGGGGGCGCTCCGGGACAGAAGGGGGCGCTCTGGGACAGAAGGAGACGCTTTGGAACACACAGGGGGCGCTCTGGGACAGAAGGGGGCGCTCTGGGACACACAGGGGGCGCTCTGGGACAGAAGAGCTCTGGGACACACAGGGGGCGCTTTGGGACAGAAGGGGGCTCTTGGACAGAAGGAGGCGCTCTGGGGACAGAAGGGGCTCTGGGACAGAAGGAGCTCTGGGACAGAAGGTGGAGCTCTGGGACAGAAGGAGGCGCTCTGGGACACACAGGGGGACCTGGGACAGAAGGAGGCTCTGGGACAGAAGGGGTCGCTCTGGGACAGAAGGAGGTGCTCTGAGACAGAAGGGGGCGCTCTGGGACAGAAGGGGGCACTCCGGGACAGAAGGAGGGGCTCTGGGACAGAAGGGGGCGCTCTGGGACAGAAGGACGCTCTGGGACAGAAGGAGGTGCTCTGGGACAGAAGGGGGCGCTCTGGGACAGAAGGAGGCGCTCTGGGACAGAAGGGGGCGCTCTGGGACAGAAGGGGCTCTGGGACAGAAGGGGCTCTGGGACACACAGGGGCTCTGGGACAGAAGAGGCGCTCTGGGACAGAAGGACGCTCTGTGACAGAAGGAGGCGCTCTGGGACAGAAGGGGCTCTGGGACAGAAGAGGCGCTCTGGGACAGAAGGGGCGCTCTGGGACAGAAGGGGGGCACTGGGACAGAAGGGCGCTCTGGGACAGAAGGGGCTCTGGGACACACAGGGCGCTCTGAGACAGAAGGGGGCGCTCTGGGACAGAAGGGGGCACTCTGGGACAGAAGGAGACGCTTTGGGACAGAAGGGGGCGCTCTGGGACAGAAGGAGACGCTTTGGGACACACAGGGGCCGCTAAGGGACAGAAGGGGGCGCTCTGGGACAGAAGGAGACGCTTTGGAACACACAGGGGGCGCACTGGGACAGAAGGGGGCGCTCTGGGACACACAGGGGGCGCTATGGGACAGAAGGGGGCGCTCTGGGACACACAGGGGGCGCTTTGGGACAGAAGGGGGCGCTCTTGGACAGAAGGAGGCGCTCTGGGACAGAAGGGGGCGCTCTGGGACAGAAGGGAGCGCTCTGGGACAGAAGGAGCTCTGGGACAGAAGGGGGCGCTCTGGGACAGAAGGAGGAGCTCTGGACAGAAGGAGGCGCTCTGGGACAGAAGGGGGCGCTCTGGGACAGAAGGGGGCGCTCTGGGACAGAAGGGGGCGCTGTGGGACACACAGGAGACGCTCTGGGACAGAAGGGGGCGCTCTGGGACAGAAGGAGACGCTCTGGGACACAAAAGGGGCGATCTGGGACAGAAGGGGGCGCTCTGGGACAGAAGGAGACGCTCTGGGACACAAAGGGGGCGCTCTGGGACAGAAGGAGACGCTCTGGGACACACAGGGGGCGCTCTGGGACAGAAGGAGACGCTCTGGGACAGAAGGAGACGCTCTGGGACAGAAGGAGACGCTCTGGGACAGAAGGGGGCTCTCTGGGACAGAAGGAGACGCTCTGGGACACACAGGGGGCGCTCTGGGACACACAGGGGGCGCTCTGGGACACACAAGGGGCGCTCTGGGACAGAATGAGACGCTCTGGGACAGAAGGGGGCGCTCTGGGACACACAGGGGGCGCTCTGGGACAGAAGGGGGCGCTCTTGGACAGAAGGGGGCGCTCTGGGACACACAGGGGGCGCTCTGGGACAGTTTAACAACTTGATTCTTTTATTGTACGATGAATAATTATAAAACCAAACGCTCACCTGAGTCGAGCCTCTGCGGCGCCTCCACCTTCACCGTCACGTCGCCCTCTGCTGGCTGACTGCTGCTCCTGCACAGAGCGCGGCTGATCAGGGCCATGGGGAGGTGCGGGGGGAGGGGCTGAGGGGGCGGGGCGGGGGAGGCCCGGGGCTGCACCTCGGCCGGGCCCGCGCTGGACCGACCCGACTGACTGAACACACACACACCAGGACAGGGGTCACTGCGGGGCATCCGGCTTTAAAGGGCCTATGACAGGTTGATGCACTAATTTGACTAAAACACAGATAAGATAATTGTACTCAAGGTTCTGCTAAAAAATTAACTATATTCATCCCGGGTTGGCCATTTTTTAGGTTAAAGGGCCTATGACAGGTTTCTATGATTTTCTAATTTTGACTTTATTCAGTGCATTAATACTTTGTGTAAATACAAATTATAGTTTTGCACTGATCAGGTCGCTATTTGTGGAGAAAAGTTGAAAAATCTGTCGACAGTTACAGGAAGTAAACAAACTGATGACATCACAGTGTGGGAGACAAAGGTTACGCATAATTTACACAAAATAAACTACTTTTTTGACCCTTTAAACATTAATTCAACAAAATAAAGGCGTCACATGTGTTTTTTCTTTGTGAAATGAAAAAATCTGTGACATTAGATGAGTTTTGGCCCAGTGTACAGTGTGGTTGCTATGGTGATTTCCTAGTGTGATGTCATACTTTACAACCAGGAAGTAAAATTTAAAACCTAAAATATCGCTAAACTGGGGTTAAATTTGTAAAGATTTTTGTAGAAATTTGAATATATTTATCTTAACTGCATTTTAGTTAAATGTGTATTTCAATCTGTCAGAGGCCCTTTAAAATCTTCACTTCCTGGTTCTAAATCATGACATCACACCAGGAAATTCTGTACCTGTCGCCTAGCAACTATGTTATAAACACCTCTAATGTCACAAAAATGGTTATTTGACAAATAAAAATGTACAGCGACATCTTTATTTTGTTGAATTAATGTTTAAAGCATCAGAGATTGTGTTTCCTGGTTGTAAATTGTCCCTGGTGAGTCTCCGTAGCGTGATGTCGTCGTGTTTTGGAGCTCTGCTCTACTTCCTGTAAAGTTCAACATATTTTTCAACTTTCTACACAAACTGATTCTTTGTTGGTGTAAAACTATCACACATATGTACGACGGTTTTATTCCACCAAATAAAGTTAAAACTAGAAAATCCTAAAAACCTGTCACACGCCCTTTAAAGGAGCCACAGAGCCACGTTTCCACAGGTTCTGTTTGGCCCAAAGTGTGTCTTAATGTGAGACTCTCCAGGAGAACAGGAAAAACTCTTACATTTAAAGATATAATTTGTAAAGTTTGTAAATGTACATCTGTTCAAGTTTAAAATGACTTGAATTTACTGTTTTTATCTGGATTTGAGTGGATTTGACTCAATGAGATTTAGTTTGTTACTTCAATCAGAATATTTCACTGTTTCAAAGTATTTCTGCTGATCGTGCAAGGCAAGGCAAGGCAAGTTTATTTGTAGAGCACAATTCGTACACAGGGCAATTCAAAGTGCTTTACATAAACAGGAAAAGTTGCATTAAAATCATAAAAACACAAAAAGACACACAGAATCATTTTAAAATCATTTTAAAATAAAGTGCTTTAAAAGAGAAGAGTGCAGATAGATCTTTCAGTCGTATGCACGTCTAAAGAGAACTGTTTTTAGCCTGGATTTAAACATTGTCAGAGTGGAGGCCTGTCTCACATCTTCAGGGAGACTGTTCCAGATTTTAGCTGCAAAAAACTGAAATGCTGATTCCCCATGTTTAGTCCTGACTCTAGGCACCTGCAGGAGGCCGGTCCCTGAGGTCCTCAGAGTACGAGATGGTTCATATGGCACTAACATGTCAGAGATGTACTTTGGTGCTTGGCCGTGGAGAGACTTGAACACAAGCAGAGCTGCTTTAAAGTCAATTCTCTGAGCCACAGGAAGCCAGTGCAGAGACCTGAGCACAGGACTAATGTGGTCGTACTTCCTGGTTCTTATCGTGTGATAATTTAGTTTGAAATGAGAAATAAAATGTGCCACTGGAGTAAATCAAATAATCCTAATCCACTGGAAGATAATTTGTTTTGAAGTGAGACAGTGATGGATTGGAACGAGAAACGAGTCAAATGAATCTAGTTCTATCAAATACATAAGTCTTAAATAATCAGTTAAGTCATCTAGAAATTTTTTTTTTGTAGTGTGTAGTTTACTCACATAAATGTAAAAAAATACATTACACGTGTTTCATCGTGTCATGTTTTCTTGTAGAAATAATGCATTTTATGTAAAAGTGGCCAAAAATCCACACATTTGTGACATTTAAATCTGAAAAATGGACAGAACCAGGTTTAAATTTTTCCATTTTGTCCATGTTTTTGTTGCTTATCGTCGCGGTTTTGTTGCTTGTCATGTTTTTGTTGTGTTTATGCTGCTTTTAGTCACACTTTAGTCACTTTTAGTTACTTTAGTCGTGTTTTTATCACTTTAAGTTACAGTTTTGTCGCTTTAGCCATGTCTTTGTTGGTGTTTTGTCGTTTTAAGTCACATTTTTGGCACTTTTCGTTGCATTTTTGATGCTTTTAGTTGGGTTTTTGTTGCTCTTTTAGCCACGTCTCACAGACACAAACCTGGACTAAACGTCTTTTTGTGAATCTCGGCCTCAGGTTGAAGAACAATGATGCATTTTACTTCTGCAGCTCAGCTGTAGCTTTTCTGGACTGAATGTATTATTGTCTTACAGTGTGAGGTACCACTGTAGCCACAGCTGCCCCGGGGCAGACTGACGGAAGTGAGGCTGCCAATCTGTGCCATCGGCCCCTCCCACCACCACACACCACTCTCACACGAGACAATGTGGGTGACATAACATTCCCTCCTCCAGCGCCCCCCTGTGGCTCCTGGGGTTTCTGACCAGACCCAGACCAGACCAGACCCAGACCCAGACCCCAGACCAGACCCAGACCAGACCAGACCCAGACCCAGACCCAGACCAGACCCAGACCCAGACCCAGACCCAGACCAGACCCAGACCCAGACCCAGACCCCAGACCAGACTCAGACCAGACCAGACCCAGACCCAGACCCAGACCAGACCCAGACCCAGACCCAGACCCAGACCAGACCCAGACCCAGACCCAGACCCAGACCAGACCAGACCAGACCAGACCCAGACCCAGACCCCAGACCAGACCAGACCAGACCAGACCCAGACCCAGACCAGACCAGACTCAGACCAGACTCAGACCAGACCCAGACCCAGACCCAGACCCAGACCCAGACCCAGACCCAGACCCAGACCCAGACCAGACCCAGACCCAGACCCAGACCCAGACCAGACCAGACCCAGACCAGACCAGACCCAGACCCAGACCAGACCCAGACCCAGACCCAGACCCAGACCCAGACCCAGACCCAGACCCAGACCCAGACCCAGACCAGACCCAGACCCAGACCCCAGACCAGACTCAGACCAGACCAGACCCAGACCCAGACCAGACCCAGACCCAGACCCCAGACCAGACCCAGACCACCCAGACCCAGACCCAGACCCTGACCAGACCAGACCCAGACCAGACCCAGACCAGACCCAGACCAGACCAGACCAGACCCAGACCAGACCCAGACCAGACCCAGACCCAGACCAGACCCAGACCAGACCAGAGCCTCAGACTGAGCCTCAGACCAGACCAGACCCAGACCAGACCAGAGCCTCAGACTGAGCCTCAGACCAGACCAGACCCAGACCAGACCAGAGCCTCAGACTGAGCCTCAGACCAGACCAGACCCAGACCAGACCAGAGCCTCAGACTGAGCCTCAGACCAGACCAGACCCAGACCAGACCAGAGCCTCAGACTGAGCCTCAGACCAGACCAGACCCAGACCAGACCAGAGCCTCAGACTGAGCCTCAGACCAGACCAGACCCAGACCAGACCAGAGCCTCAGACTGAGCCCCAGACCAGACCAGACCCAGACCAGACCAGAGCCTCAGACTGAGCCCCAGACCAGACCAGACCCAGACCAGACCAGAGCCTCAGACTGAGCCCCAGACCAGACCAGACCCAGACCAGACCAGAGCCTCAGAGCGGTGGCTGGACTTCACAGGATTATGATCCACAGACACTTCACACCTGTGTTCCGTTTGAGGTGCAGTGGGTGCTCAGGGACAGTGGGTGCTCAGGTGCTCAGGGGCAGTGGGTGCTCAGGTGCAGCTCAGGTGCAGTGGGTGCTCAGGTGCAGCTCAGGTGCAGTGGGTGCTCAGGTGCAGCTCAGGTGTAGTGGGTGCTCAGGTGCAGTGGGTGCTCAGGTGCAGTGGGTGCTCAGGTGCAGTGGGTGCTCAGGTGTAGTGGGTGCTCAGGTGCTCAGGTGCAGTGGGTGCTCAGGTGCAGTGGGTGCTCAGGTGCAGAGAGTGCTCAGGTGCAGTGGGTGCTCAGGTGCAGTGGGTGCTCACACGGCGAGCCTGAAGCCCAGGAGCAACAGGAGGAGCCGGTCTGGAACCAGAGCCGGTCCAGACGGGGACTTTTCTGGTTCATTGTTTTTCATTGTTTGATTTATACTTTGGGATTAATCTGTAAGTCCTTTAAGATCTGAAGTTTATAATCGAACATATGTGCAGCGTGGCTTTCATAATTCTGAGATTATGTCGCCCTCTTTTGGCAGAAGTGAGAAGGGTTTTTTGTTTTGTTTCAAGTTAAAAGTTGTCTGTTGGTTTAAAAAAAAACACAGATCAGCAAAGTTTCCCAAACAGTACAATTATAGCCCGTTTAGCTCCTTGAACAGCAGACGTTTAAACCTCATGTTTAGGTCGAATGACTCACTCGAGCGCCGCCCTCAGACCCCGCGCCTCGTCCCGCAGCGTCTTGTTCTCCTTCTTCAAGTTGTTAATGTCGGCCACTTCACAACAAACAACAAACATGATCAGAAACACGAAAAGCACAACTGCAAAGCTCAAACGTTACAGATTTATTCAGCACTGTTTGTTCATTCTACAATCCCCTCACACGCTCCAGACCTGTCACATTTAAAGATGAAGTGAAATAAAACACACTGAAGGACCGAGCAGAGTCATGTGGTTGTGGTTTATAAGTTCATCACATTTGACATTGAGTATTTAGAGTCAATATCTACATATCTAACTTCTCTAAGTTCACTTTTGTGCAGTAATTGATTAAATAAAACACATATTTCATTGTCAAACTGTTGTGGCCTGCGATGTTTTGGTGCAATATTGTTCAGAATTCTGTTAGAATTTAGAAATATTACATGGTTGTTTGCTAAGTTCTGCGCTAATTGATAATGTTAAACGTGCCATATTTACAGTAAATATACATTTACTACATTCATGTAGCATTGCAGAGTTCAATAATTCTGGGAGCTTATTCCACAGTTTGATAGCCCTAAATGAGAAAGTAGACTGTGCATGAGCTGTTAGACATTTAGGGATGTTATGTAATTTGCGTAACATAACCAAAATTAGAAAAATCCTGCCCAGAGATGATGCCGAAAAACTCATCCATGCATTTGTCACATCCAGATTAGACTATTGTAACGCTCTGCTTACAGCGTGTCCTAAAAGCTCTATAAGAAGCTTTAACTGGTTCAAAATGCAGCAGCAAGATTATTAACAGGTACTAGAAGAAGAGATCATATTTCACCAGTGTTAGAGTCTCTTCACTGGCTTCCTGTTGAGTTTAGAATCAAATTTAAAATCCTCCTCCTGACTTATAAAGCTTTAAACAATATGGCCCCATCCTACCTCAAAGATGCAATAGTAGCGTACCATCCAAACAGAGCTCTTCGTTCTCAAAATGCTGGACTATTGTTAGTCCCCAGAGTCTCTAAAAGCACAGTAGGAGGTCGAGCATTTAGCTACCAAGCTCCTATGTTATGGAACCAGCTCCCTGTTCATGTAAAAGAGGCCGACACAGTCTCTACATTTAAGACCAGGCTCAAAACGTTCCTCTTTGAAATAGCTTATGGTCAGGCCAGTTAGGAACAGAAATAAAAACCTACAGTTTTAGCTACGCTGCCCTTGGAGCAATTCTGCTGGAGAAGTATGGAGCTGAACACTGTCCTCTGGTTCTTCTACTTTACCATCAACAATATTTAATATTACTTCAACTGTAGTCTGTTCATTGCTGTTCACATGTTTCTCTTTCTCTCCACTTCCCCCGGGGAGTGGAGACTGTTTCAGGCACTGCGGCGGCTGCTCCAGTGACGACCCCCCCACCCCCACCTGTCTGGACGATCTATGCTCCACCCGCCTGGACAGCTGGATTAGCCACACCTCGTCTGCCTGGACGAACTCCTTCTACTTTAGATGAACTGTTCCTCATCTCCTGCTGGAGGATCTCTACACTGGTGGACTGCTCCTCGTCCGCCTGGAGGAACTCTTTAAAGCCACCTCCCTCTTGAGTGGTTCTGGTTCAGTCCAAGTGGATGTCAGTCCTAGTTCATCTGCAGCCTGTCCGTCCGTGGGAGTAGGATCTCTCCTTCACTGTGGTTCTCCCCGAGGTTTCTACTTTTTCCCGTGGGGTTTTTTGTAGTTTTTCCTGAAGGAGGGTCAAAGGACAGGGGCATTCTGGGACAGTTATCTGAACTGCTTTTACCTGTGGCCCATCGAGGCAACTGTTGTTGTGATTTTGGGCATTATAAAAATAAATTGATTTGATTTGATTTGATTTATGTTGCCCCCTAGTGGTACCTCTCGTTACTCTGGAGGCTGATTCAGCTCCTAGAGTAACAAGAGGTACCACTAGGGGGCAACATAACATCCCTAAATGTTTAACAGCTTTTGAGTGTGATGTAGGAGTCGAACCTGTGACCCATGAGTGTCATGTGGGAGTTGAACCCGTGACCCTCTGGTTCTTACCCATGAGTGTGATGTGGGAGTTGAACCCGTGACCCTCTGGTTCTTACCCATGAGTGTGACGTGGGAGTTGAACCCGTGACCCTCTGGTTCTTACCCATGAGTGTGATGTGGGAGTTGAACCCCTGACCCTCTGGTTCTTACCCATGAGTGTGATGTGGGAGTTGAACCCCTGACCCTCTGGTTCTTACCCCTGAGTGTGACGTGGGAGTTGAACCCGTGACCCTCTGGTTCTTACCCCTGAGTGTGATGTGGGAGTTGAACCCGTGACCCTCTGGTTCTTACCCATGAGTGTGACGTGGGAGTTGAACCTGTGACCCTCTGGTTCTTACCCATGAGTGTGATGTGGGAGTTGAACCTGTGACCCCTGAGTGTGACGTGGGAGTTGAACCCCTGACCCTCTGGTTCTTACCCATGAGTGTGATGTGGGAGTTGAACCCCTGACCCTCTGGTTCTTACCCCTGAGTGTGATGTGGGAGTTGAACCTGTGACCCTCTGGTTCTTACCCATGAGTGTGATGTGGGAGTTGAACCCCTGACCCTCTGGTTCTTACCCATGAGTGTGACGTGGGAGTTGAACCTTTGACCCATGAGTGTGATGTGGGAGTTGAACCCCTGACCCTCTGGTTCTTACCCCTGAGTGTGATGTGGGAGTTGAACCCCTGACCCTCTGGTTCTTACCCCTGAGTGTGATGTGGGAGTTGAACCCCTGGCCCTCTGGTTCTTACCCATGAGTGTCATGTGGGAGTTGAACCCCTGGCCCTCTGGTTCTTACACATTAGTGTGATGTGGGAGTTGAACCGTTGACCCTCTGGTTCTTACCCATGAGTGTGATGTGGGAGTTGAACCCCTGACCCTCTGGTTCTTACCCATGAGTGTGACGTGGGAGTTGAACCTTTGACCCATGAGTGTGATGTGAGTTGAACCCCTGACCCTCTGGTTCTTACCCCTGAGTGTGATGTGGGAGTTGAACCCCTGACCCTCTGGTTCTTACCCCTGAGTGTGCTGTGGGAGTTGAACCCCTGACCCTCTGGTTCTTACCCACCCTGAGTGTGATGTGGGAGTTGAACCCCTGGCCCTCTGGTTCTTACCCATGAGTGTCATGTGGGAGTTGAACCCCTGGCCCTCTGGTTCTTACCCCTAAGTGTGATGTGGGAGTTGAACCCCTGACCCTCTGGTTCTTACCCATGAGTGTGATGTGGGAGTTGAACCCCTGACCCTCTGGTTCTTACCCATGAGTGTGACGTGGGAGTTGAACCTTTGACCCATGAGTGTGATGTGGGAGTTGAACCCCTGACCCTCTGGTTCTTACCCCTGAGTGTGATGTGGGAGTTGAACCCCTGACCCTCTGGTTCTTACCCACCCTGAGTGTGATGTGGGAGTTGAACCCCTGGCCCTCTGGTTCTTACCCATGAGTGTGACGTGGGAGTTGAACCTTTGACCCATGAGTGTGATGTGGGAGTTGAACCCCTGACCCTCTGGTTCTTACCCCTGAGTGTGATGTGGGAGTTGAACCCCTGACCCTCTGGTTCTTACCCCTGAGTGTGATGTGGGAGTTGAACCCCTGGCCCTCTGGTTCTTACCCATGAGTGTCATGTGGGAGTTGAACCCCTGGCCCTCTGGTTCTTACCCCTGAGTGTGATGTGGGAGTTGAACCCCTGACCCTCTGGTTCTTACCCCTGAGTGTGCTGTGGGAGTTGAACCCCTGGCCCTGAGTGTGATGTGGGAGTTGAACCCCTGGCCCTCTGGTTCTTACCCCTGAGTGTGATGTGGGAGTTGAACCCCTGACCCTCTGGTTCTTACCCATGAGTGTGATGTGTTGCATGCTCTGCAGGTGTAGGATTTCAAACTCTTGTTGTCGTTTCTTGGCCACTTCCTGTGTCACGGTGCAGCGATCACAAAGCCCCGCCCTCAGCCTGAGCTCCACAAACACAGAGTTTGAGTTTGAACAGACGTTAACTCTGACTCACACCAGGGTCTGCTTGTTCTACCTGTTCTCCAGGGTCTTGATGTTGTCTGTGAGGATCCTCTGCTGCTCCTTCATCTGCTGGTTCCTCGTGTACAGCTCCTCCATCCGCTTAGAGTCACTGCAGAGAACAAACAAACAAACAAACACACAAACAAACAAACACACAAACAACAAACAACAAGACAAACAAACAAACAAACAAACAAACAGACAGACAAACAAACAAACAAACAAACAAACAACAGACAAACAAACAAACAAACAAACAAACAAACAAACAAACACAACAATCCAGAAAAGAGAATCAATAGTGACTCCAGGTGGTAATTTCCTCCTTTTACTGAACACAACCTCAAATGTATTTTAAAGGTTTAAAAAAAAATAACGCACACGAGCGAAAACCACAGACAAAGTCCACAAAGGGGCGGCTGTGAGGGGCGGCTGTGAGGGGCGGCTGTAAGGGGCGGCTGTAAGGGGCGGCTTTAAGGGGCGGCTGTATGGGGCGGCTGTAAGGGGCGGCTGTAAGGGGCGGCTTTAAGGGGCGGCTGTAAGGGGCGGCTGTAAGGGGCGGCTGTAAGGGGCGGCTTTAAGGGGCGGCTGTAAGGGGCGGCTGTAAGGGGCGGCTGTAAGGGGCGGCTGTAAGGGGCGGCTGTAAGAGGCGGCTGTGAGGGGCGGCTGTGAGGGGCGGCTGTGAGGGGCGGCTGTGAGGGGCGGCTGTGAGGGGCGGCTGTGAGGGGCGGCTGTAAGCGGTGGTCCTGAAGTATGATTTCTTTATCATTTATTTTGAAGGTTGAAGTAACATCTAACATGATTTCTTCTGTAAAAGGACCTGCTTTATTTGCTTAAACTGGACAAATAAACAACGAAGAGGTTTGAACGGAGCAGTTTAACAGAACAATGATCTGAACCTGATCTGGACACGTTTACGTCAGATGCCCGTTCTGTGGACTCACCGTCTAACGACGTGAACTCTGTTATGATCAGATCTGCTTCACATCAAGTCCATGATGTCACTGTGAATGAAACTATTCACCAGAATCACACAAACCAGGACCCACCACACGAGACTGAAAGGGTGGTTTGTATCATGGATGTATTAAATGAACTGGATAAGCCACGCCCCCTCTGTCTGTGTCCCAGATTGATTAGTGGTCGTGTGAGGTACTGCAGCCTTTTTCTCAAATGTCACATTATAATCACAGACAGGACTGAATTATTATCTGTATTTAAATAAAATAGAAGGAAATGTTCTTTTCTACCGTTTATAAAATCACAGAAATTACCGTTTTTATATGAAGTGGGGGATTGTGGTCACGTGGCGCCCTAAAGCAAAGATGGCCGCCTCCGTGTCAGGAAGTAAAACAAAGATGGCCGCCTCCGTATCAGGAAGTAAAACAAAGATGGCCGCCTCCGTATCAGGAAGTAAAACAAAGATGGCCGCCTCCGTATCAGGAAGTAAATGTGGAAGTAACAAACTTTTTTGGGGTCATGAACCAATGAGCTCAGGCCACAGGGATAAACAGGGCGGCCATTTTGGATTCATCTTCCAGGTTTTATTATAGTTCTATGGTTTTTATTCACATTCTCTGGGGGACGATGCCCAGACTCCCCTTCTTTTTGACTCCTTGATCATCACTGTCTAAAGTCCCTCTGCCTCTGATACTCAACACTGATCATTGAGTTATATTTTGGACATTCTGTTATTTTGACCTAAAATGAAGAGGGAAAACAAGGCCGTCTTAAACGCAGAAGAAAAAAGACGACTTTAACAAGAATCACTTTAAACACGAACGAGAAGAAAAAACATTATAAAAACTCTTAAACTCCACAAAACTGCATTTTTCAACTTTTAACTCGCTCTTGTTAAACTTAAAATAATGTTTTGTCCTGAAAACCATACGACCTTCTCTCAGTTGGGCGTTCCCTCATCAGGATTTGTGTTAGCGCTCCATCTACTGGCAGCAGAGGGGATTACCGCGGGGAATAAACAAAAGCCAGCTCGCCCCGCCATGTTAACGTGACGCACAGTTAAAGCTCTGGAGGATTTATGATCAGTGAGTGTTTGATGAGGCGCAGAGAAGAGGAGCTCACCAGCCCTTCTTGTTGGACAGCTCCTGGAGTTTGACCTGCCACCCTGGGGGTCAGAGGTCAGAGGTCAGAGGTCAGACAGGCACAGGGCTGAGGTCAGAGGTCAGAGGTCAGAGGTCACACAGGCACAGGGCTGAGGTCAGAGGTCACACAGGCACAGGGCTGAGGTCAGAGGTCAGAGGTCAGAGGTCAGACAGGCACAGGGCTGAGGTCAGAGGTCAGAGGTCACACAGGCACAGGGCTGAGGTCAGAGGTCAGACAGGCACAGGGCTGAGGTCAGAGGTCAGAGGTCAGAGGTCACACAGGCACAGGGCTGAGGTCAGAGGTCAGACAGGCACAGGGCTGAGGTCAGAGGTCAGAGGTCAGACAGGCACAGGGCTGAGGTCAGAGGTCAGACAGGCACAGGGCTGAGGTCAGAGGTCAGACAGGCACAGGGCTGAGGTCAGAGGTCAGAGGTCAGAGGTCACACAGGCACAGGGCTGAGGTCAGAGGTCAGAGGTCAGACAGGCACAGGGCTGAGGTCAGAGGTCAGAGGTCAGAGGTCAGAGGTCAGACAGGCACAGGGCTGAGGTCAGAGGTCAGAGGTCAGACAGGCACAGGGCTGAGGTCAGAGGTCAGAGGTCAGACAGGCACAGGGCTGAGGTCAGAGATCAGATGTCAGAGGTCAGAGGTCAGACAGGCACAGGGCTGAGGTCAGAGATCAGATGTCAGAGGTCAGAGGTCACACAGGCACAGGGCTGAGGTCAGAGATCAGATGTCAGAGGTCAGAGGTCAGAGGTCAGACAGGCACAGGGCTGAGGTCAGAGATCAGATGTCAGAGGTCAGAGGTCACACAGGCACAGGGCTGAGGTCAGAGATCAGATGTCAGAGGTCAGAGGTCAGAGGTCAGAGGTCACACAGGCACAGGGCCGAGGTGAGCGTTACCTTCGATCTCTCGCTCGTGACACTCCTGGAGTTTGAGCAGCAGGTCGTTGAAGTCGTCCATGTCCTGCATCTGGGCCCCGTCCCACGAACACCAGGAGCCCCGCCCTGCAGGGAGGGCATCAGGGTTAAAGTTCACTCAAAGAAACGGAAGAGAAATGTACCACAGGCTTATCATCGTGTCATGTAGAAATAAGGCCATGAATCCACACATTTGGGACATTTAAATCTGAAAAATGGACAGAACCAGGTTTGAATTTCTTATTTAGTTTTTTAAGTAAACTAGATCTGACTGAAAATTGTCCTAAAAATTCAAATTTCACCTCATTTTTTTGACTTAAACCAGGGCTGTCCAAACTTTTTCCATCGAGGGCCACATATTGAAATACAGATCAAGCGGAGCCACAAATCAATGGTGAAACGTTCAAAAAGCTGCATTTATCTGATGTTTTAAGCTCCACCACATCTACATTCAGTCTCAGTGCCTTAATATCAGGTCTGTGTCTGTGCTGCACCAAAATGTTAGTTATTTAGGTTGGAATTGTAGAAAATCTGAAATGTGTTGTAAATAGTACTTATCAGGACAATGTGGGCCAGTTCACCAGGAAGACTAAGGGCCAAGAAAAATTGGTCTGAGGGCCGCATTTGGCCCCCGGGCCTGAGTTTGAACATGCCTGACTTAAAGGATCAGACGACACATTTCACTAAAACGCAGTGAACATGATTTTATTAAGATTTTACTAAACATTTTACCCGTTTGTCCAGTTTGACAGTTTGTGTAATGTTTATGATGTCACTTCCTGTTGGACATGACACAGTTAGAGGTAAATACACAGCTGTTACCATAGCAACCATTTTCAAAATAAGAGCCAAAACCCCCATAAACGACACAATAGTTATGATTTTACAAATAATAAAACCCAATGACAACTTTATTTTGTTAAATGACACTTTAAAGCAAGGGTTCTTAACCTTTTTTACCTTGAGGCCCGACTTTTTCCATCTAAAGTAACTCGAGGCCCAATCTCATATTTAATGTATTATATTTTAGTGATTGTGCGGCCCTCAAGGAGGTGCTCGCGGCCCTACTTTGGGCCCCGGCCCTATGGTTAAGAATCACTGCTTTAAAGCATCAAAAAGTTGTATCAATTTTGTGCAAATTGTGTTTGTATTTTTCATGACACGTCGCTTTTTGATGACATCACAGAGGGAGGGGTTCTGTTTTAGAACTCAACTTTTTACATTTAATTTATTGATTTTCTTCACAAACTGCAACTTCACAGATTCAAAACCACAGACATTCTGAGAGTCATTTAGACTTGAAAACGTGACTAATAAAGATCAGAGCAGACGATTTATTTGATGGAACCAGATTTTCACTTGTTTCAAACGTTTGTGTCTTGTTTCAATCCATTATTTATTATTTCAATCCAAATCATCTGTCCCTGGATTAAGATCATTCTATTTACCACATCGGCAACTTATTTTAAGATGAATTATTGCAAAATCAGTCAGAAATACTTTGAAACCAGTGAAATGATCAGCATCACATCAGCATTAAATCTAATCCAGTCACAAATCCAGATTAAAATGATCAATTAAAGCCACAAACTTTACAGATTTACATTTTAAACTCGTGTTGACTTTTAATGTTTTAAACTCCTCAGATTTCCAGGTTCTTCCTCTGAATCTCAGTTTTTCTGTTTTTCGTTCATAAATCAAACCAAACCAAAGAGGCTCATGGGACCAAATGTGTTTGAGACAAAAGGGAACTCCAGGGCGTCTGTTACTCTGAAAAGAATGGATTTGTAGACGAGTTAAATGTGTTGATTTGAGGATTTTAATCTGAATGTCAGACGTTTTGACTGGTTCAGATCAGAGCAGACGATTTATTTGATGGAACTAGATTATTTCACTTGTTTCAGACGTTTGTGACTTGTTTCAATCCATTATTTCTTATTTCAATCAATTGATCATTTTAATCTGGATTTGTGACTGGATTAGATTTAATGCTGATGTGATGCTGATCATTTCACTGGTTTCAAAGTATTTCTGATGATTTTGCAATAATTCATCTTAAAATAAGTTGCTGATGTGGTAAATAGAATGATCTTAATCCAGGGACAGATCATTTGGATTGAAATAAGACACAAACGTTTGAAACAAGTGAAATAATCTAGTTCAATTAAATAAATCGTCTGCTCTGATCTGAACCAGTCAAAACGTCAGATTAAAATCCTCAAATCAACACATTTAACTCATGTACAAACTCATTTCTTCAGCGCACACGTGTTAAACTCTGTCCCGGTCTGTCCCACTGGGCCGGCCCACAGAGCCACCGGGCCGGGCTCTTCTGTCCTGCAGGCTCCGCCCCCTGACCTCACACGCTCAGACTGTATAATCTAATGCTGGTTCACACAAGCGTCTGAGCGATATCAGCCAGAACGGGCCGGGCCGGTCGCACCGGTTCACTTTGCTCCAGACACTGTTTGTTTTCAGCTCGAGTCGGACGCTTCGTGGCTCAAAACGTCGACAGAAAGAAAAGCAAACGCCTCGGACAAACGTTCAGAGTTTTATTCAGTTTAAAGCCAGATTAAAGGGGCTGCGTGTTGCTTTTGCTCGTTTTCGTAAACTCTTTCACCTGGAAACAAGAAAACTGTCACATTTCCTCGTAAAAATGTTGTATTGTTTCATTTAATCCACTTCATCCAAACATTTCTCTGGGACATTGTGATTTCAAAGGCTGTTTTCAGGCATTTTATGTAAAAAAAATGGCCAGAACGTGACACATTTAGACACAAATAAATCTAAAAAGTGTCATTTCGTTGATAAATGATGCAGGGGTTTGGATTTCTCGGACAAACGTTCAGAGTTTTATTCAGTTTAAAGCTTAAAGATTAAAGGGCCTCTGACAGGTTGGACTCCTGTAACTAAAATACAGTTAAGATAAATATATTTAAAGTTTTGTTAAAAATAATTATACATTTCATCATTTTTAGCCTTTTTTTTAGTTTTTTAATGTCACTTCCTGGTTGTAAATGATGACATCACACCAGGAAATTGCTCTGTACACTCGGCTAAAACTTGGCTAATGTCAGAGATTTTTTTGTCCGACAAATCAAAACACATGTGAACACCTTTATTTTGTTGAATTAATGTTTTAAGGGTAATTTAAGTTGTTTCTTTTGGGTAAATTATGCAGAACCTTTGGATGGAGTGAGTCTCACAGTGTGATGTCATCAGGTTTTTACTTCCTGTAATTTCAAACTGATTTTTCTACTTTTCTCCACCAACTACAACTTGACTGATGTAAAACAGTCATTTTAATGTACAATATGTATTAATGAACCAAATAAAATCAAAATTAGAAAATCGTTCAAACCTGTCATACGCACTTTAAAGGGGCTGCGTGTTTCTTTTGCTCGTTTTCGTAAACTCTTTTACCTGGAAACAAGAAAACTGTCACATTTCCTCGTAAAAGTGTTGTATTGTTTGTCATTTAATCCACTTCATCTGAACATTTCTCTGGGACATTTAGTTTAGTTTAGTTTAGTTTATTTGAACAGGGACAAGTGCTTCATGAGCTCATGTCACACACGACAACATTTTAGCCGAGGCTAATTCTCAATGTCCGTCCCCAGAAGGGCTTTTACCGAGAAAATACAGAACAATTAAATACAGAGCGTTTAAAATACAGTACATTTAAAGGGCGTATGACAGGTTTTCATGATTTTCTAATTTAGACTTTATTTGGTGCATTAATACCAGTTGTATATATACATTTCACTTTTGCACCAATCAAGCCGCCGTTTATGGAGAAAAGTTGAAAAATATGTTGAAAATTACAGGACTACAACTACAATTCCAACCTAAAGTGGGTTTGAATCCCGGACCACCCCAACATCACACGATCTCTCTGGGTGGAGTCTGCATGTCCTCCTCGTGTTACCGTGGGTTCTCTCTGGGTTCTCTGGCTCCTCCCACCGTCCAAAGACATGACTGTGTAGGTTAATTGACAACTCTAAATTGTCCATAGTGTGTGAATGTGAGAGTGAATGGTTGTCTGTCCTTGTCTGTGTCTCTGTGATGAGTGTCCACTGTCCAGGGTGTACCCGCCTAAGGCCCAAAGTCACTGGGATAGGCTCCAGTCACCCGCGACCCCTAACGGGAACAAGCGGGAGAAAATGAATGAATGAATGAATCTAAAAAGTGTCATTTCGTTGATAAATTATGCAGGGGTTTGGATTTCTTATTTAGTTTTTGACAAAACTATTGACTTATCCAGCCCCGCCCACTTTTGCCTCTTTTTTCCACAGATCACACTTTTGTTGTAAACGCACATCTGTTTGACGAGAACTCCGTTAAAGCTAATGATGAACAAGGGAAAAGTCTGACACTAAAATGTTACATAAAGTAGATTGATTTGTGTAAAATGTTTAATGAACACGAGACACAACAAGTCACAACGCAACGATTTCATGAAAACGTCTTTTTAGTCGAGTAGACAAAAATGTGACAAAAATGCAATTAAAAGTGACAAAAACATGGGAAAAAAACAGAATAAAGTGGCAAAAATGCAGCAATAAGTGACAAAAATGTGAGTATAAGTGACAAAAATGTGACAAAAAAACGGAAGAAAGTGACAAATGCGCGACAAGAAGTGACAAAAACATGACAAGAACGCAGCTAAAAGTGAGAAAAATGTGATTAAAAGTGAGAAAAATGTGATTAAAAGTGACAAAAACGTGACAAAACGTGACAAAAACGTGGAAAAAATTGAATAAAGTGACAAAAATGCGGCAATAAGTGACGAAAACGTAAGAAGTGACAAAAATGTGACTAAATGAGAGACAAAAATGTGAGTAAAAGTGACAAAAACTTGACAAAAACGGAAGAAAGTGACAAAAATGCGGGGAAAAGGTGACGAAAATGTGACAATAAGTGACAAACAGGTGACAGTAAGTGACAAAAACACGAAAAGTCTGACACTAAAATGTTACATAAAGTCGATTGATTTGTGTAAAATGTTTAATGAACACGAGACACAACAAGTCACAACGCAACGATTTCCTGAAAACGTCTTTTTAGTCGAGTAGAACTTATTTTCTGTTGAGCTCGTCTGCTCCGTGTGAACTACAACGGAAACAAGACGGCGGCGCGTACGACAACTTCAGGAGTAAAGTGAATAGCATTTTTGTTGCTCATAGTCACGTTCTTTTTTCACTTTGTCATTTTTTGTCAAATTTTTGTCGCTTTTAATAAAATTTTTGTCGCTTTTAGTCAAATTTTTGTCACTTTTAGTCAAATTTTTGTCGCTTTTAGTCAAATTTTTGTCGCTTTTAGTCAAATTTTTGTAGCTTTTAATCAAATTTTTGTCACTTTTAGTCAAATTTTTGTCACTTTTAGTCAAATTTTTGTCGCTTAGTCAAATTTTTGTCACTTTGTCAAATTTTTTTGTCACTTTGTCAAATTTTTGTCACTTTTAGTCAAATTTTTGTCGCTTTTAGTCAAATTTTAGTCACTTTTAGTCAAATTTTTGTCACTTTTAGTCAAATTTTTGTCGCATTTAGTAAAATTTTTGTCGCTTTTAATCAAATTTTTGTCGCTTTTAGTCAAATTTTTGTCAAATTTTTGTCAAATTTTTGTCGCTTTCAATCTAATTTTTGTCGCTTTTAGTCAAATTTTTGTCACTTTTAGTCAAATTTTTGTCGCTTTTAGTCAAATTTTTGTCGCTTTTAGTCAAATTTTTGTCACTTTTAGTCAAATTTTTGTCGCTTTTAGTCAAATTTTTGTCGCTTTTAGTCAAATTTTTGTCGCTTTTAATCAAATTTTTGTCGCATTTAGTCAAATTTTTGTCGCTTTTAGTCCCGTTTTTCTCGCTATATAGAATTTTTCCGCTTATGGTCATGTTTTTGTCGCTTCTCGTAGGGTTTTTGTCACTTTTAGCCACATTTTTGTCACTTCTAGTCGTGTTTTTGTGTCTCTTTATTCACCTTATTCTGCCCCGCCCACTTTTGCCGTTTTTTGCACTTTTGTTGTAAACGCACTTCTGTTTGACGAGAACTCCGTTAAAGCTAATGATGAACAAGGGAAAAGTCTGACGCTAAAATGTTACATAAAGTCGATTGATTTGTGTAAAATGTTTAATGAACACGAGACACAACAAGTCACAACGCAACGATTTACTGAAAACGTCTTTTTAGTCGAGTAGACAAAAATGTGACAAAAATGCAATTAAAAGTGACAAAAACATGGGAAAAAAACAGAATAAAGTGGCAAAAATGCGGCAATAAGTGACAAAAACGTAACTAAATGACTGACAAAAATGTGAGTAAAAGTGACAAAAACGTGACAAAAAAACGGAAGAAAGTGACAAATGCACGACAATAAGTGACAAAAACGTGACAAGTGACAACAACGCAACTAAAAGTGAGAAAAATGTGATTAAAAGTGACAAAAACGTGACAAAAACATGACAAAAACGTGGAAAAAACTGAATAAAGTGACAAAAATGCGGCAATAAGTGACGAAAACGCAACAAGTGACAAAAATGTGACTAAATGACTGACAAAAATGTGAGTAAAAGTGACAAAAACGTGACAAAAACGGAAGAAAGTGACAAAAATCCGGGGAAAAGGTGATGAAAAGATGACAATAAGTGAGAAAAATGCGACAATAAGTGACAAACAGGTGACCGTAAGTGACAAAAACACGAAAAGTCTGAGGCTAAAATGTTACATAAAGTCGATTGATTTGTGTAAAATGTTTAATGAACACGAGACACAACAAGTCACAACGCAACGATTTCCTGAAAACGTCTTTTTAGTCGAGTAGAACTTATTTTCTGTTGAGCTCGTCTGCTCCGTGTGAACTACAACGGAAACAAGACGGCGGCGCGTACGACAACTTCAGGAATAAGGTGAACAGACCCTTTAAAACGTGACGTCATCAGAACGTCCAGAACGAAGTCGAAATGAAGTCGACTGTAGTTTTTTTAAATCTCGTTAAATTCTGTTGGTTTGAAGAGTTTGTGTTGGAGAAGCAGCTCTGAGCCTTTGAGTCACAAGAGCTCACGTGATGACAGGACCGCACCTGCACACTTTAAACACGTGCTTCATATTTGGACTCAGGGATAGTTTGTAGTGAAATGCTCTTGATCTTTTAAGGCCAGACTCTACAGGATGTTTAAATGTTTTGTTTTTTGGTCAGTTTTCTGTCCAACCTGCTCCTGATGTTTGATTCTTCCATTGAATCCACTTCATCCATAGATTTCTCTGACATTGTTTTCTTCAAATGCATTTTTAAAGATCATTAAAGTAGATCCACACAAACTGTACAATCTGGACTCAACACATCTAGACCAAACAAGGATTTGACTAACGGTGCCAAAAATGTGACTAAAAGCAGCAAAAATGCAACTCAAAGCGACAAAAAAGTGACAAAGTGAAAAAAATGTGACTAAAAATGACAAAAACGTGACTAAAAGTGACAAACTCCAAAGGGTGTTTTCTCCAAATGTATTTTTGTCCCACAGAAACATAAAGATGAGCCTTAAAGCAGCTCCTGCACAAACTGTACAATCTGGACTCAACAAGATTCTGATGAAGAATTTTTAATATCTAGTTCTTAAACTGAATTGTTAAAGTTTTAAGTCAAAAAATTAAGCAAAATTTGAATTTTTAGGACAATTTTCAGTCAAATCTGGTTTAAACTAAACATTAAACTGTACATTTTTATAACTAAAATGTGACAAAATGAACAAGAAATTTAAACCTGGTTCTGTCCATTTTTCAGATTTAAACGTCACAAATGTGTGGATTTTGGACTGTTTTTATCTTATTTCTAAATGAAACCCTGACGTGATGATAAACGTGTAATATATTTTTTCTTACATTTATGTGACTAAACCACAGGAGGAGTTTAACATTGATATATTTAAGTTTTTTTCCTGTTCCCTTCGTTCTAATCTCCATGTTTTGTTCAATCCTGTCATTCGCCTGAAGAGGGCGCCACATAATCTGACTTCAGGGGGCGGGACAAACACGTGTCAATCAGAGGTACAGGACCAGGACCAGGACCAGACCAGGACCAGGACCAGACCAGGACCAGACCAGGACCAGGACCAGGACCAGGACCAGGACCAGGACCAGGACCAGGACCAGGATCAGGACAGGACCAGGACCAGGATCAGGACAGGACCAGGACCAGACCAGGACCAGGACCAGACCCGGGACCGGGATCGGGACCGGGACCGGGACCGGGACCGGGACCAGGGCCAGGGCCAGGACCAGGACCAGACCAGGACCAGACCAGGACCAGACCAGGACCAGGACCAGGACCAGGACCAGGACCAGACCAGGACCAGAACCAGACCAGAACCAGACCAGGACCAGGACCAGGACAGGACCAGGACCAGACCAGGACCAGGACCAGGACCAGGACCAGACCAGGGCCAGGGCCAGGGCCAGGGCCAGGACCGGACCAGGACCAGGACCAGGACCAGACCAGGACCAGGACCAGGACCAGACCAGGACCAGGACCAGACCAGGACCAGACCAGACCAGGACCAGGACCAGGACCAGGACCAGGACAGGACCAGGACCAGGATCAGGACAGGACCAGGACCAGACCAGGACCAGGACCAGACCAGGACCAGGACCAGACCAGGACCAGGACAGGACCAGGACCAGGACCAGGACCAGGACCAGGACCAGGACCAGGACCAGACCAGGACCAGACCAGGACAGGACCAGGACCAGGACCAGACCAGGACCAGGACCAGGACCAGGATCAGGACAGGACCAGGACAGGACCAGGACCAGGACGGTTTATGTCTGTCGTGTGGCTCTGGAGCTTCCTGTGGCTTTAACGACACGTCTTTAAAACAGAGACGCCCAACATTCTCTCTGTCGGACGCCATCTCACTCGTTATGGCTCGTTATGGCTCGTTATGGCTCGTTATGGTTCGTTATGGCTCGTTATGGCTCGTTATGGCTCGTTATGTCTCGTTATGGTTCGTTATGGCTCGTTATGGCTCGTTATGGCTCGTTATGTCTTGTTATGGTTCGTTATGGCTCGTTATGGCTCGTTATGGCTCGTTATGGCTCGTTATGGCTCGTTATTGCTCGTTATGGCTCGTTATGGCTCGTTATGGCTCGTTATGGCTCGTTATGGCTCGTTATGGCTCGTTATGGCTCGTTATGGCTCGTTATGGTTCATTATGCCTCGTTATGGCTCGTTATGGCTCGTTATGGCTCGTTATGGCTCGTTATGGTTCGTTACCGCTTGTTATCACTCGTTATCGTTCATTATGCCTCGTTATGGCTCGTTATGGCTCGTTATGGCTCGTTATGGCTCGTCATCGCTCGTTGTCGCTCGTTATCACTCGTTATGGCTCGTTATCGCTCATTATGGCTCGTTATCGCTCGTAATCGCTCGTTATGGCTCATCTCGTTTCGTTATCGCTCGTCATCGCTCGTTATGGCCTCGTATCGCCGTCATCGCCGTTATGGCTCGTTATTGCTCGTCATCGCGCGTTGTCGCTCGTTATCACTCGTTATGGCTCGTTATCGCTCATTATGGCTCGTTATCGCTCGTCATCGCTCGTTATGGCTCGTTATCGCTCGTCATCGCTCGTTATGGCTCGTTATCGCTCGTTATCGCTCGTTATGGCTCATCATCGCTCGTTATGGCTCGTTATCGCTCGTCATCGCTCGTTATGGCTCGTTATTGCTCGTCATCGCTCGTTATGGCTCGTTATCGCTCGTCATCGCTCGTTATGGCTCGTTATTGCTCGTCATCGCTCGTTATGGCTCGTTATCGCTCTTTATCGCTCGTTATCGCTCGTTATCGCTCGTTATGGCTCGTTATCGCTCTTTATTGCTCGTCATCGCTCGTTATGGCTCGTTATCGCTCGTTATGGCTCGTCATCGCTCGTTATGGCTCGTTATTGCTCGTCATCGCTCGTTATGGCTCGTTATCGCTCTTTATCGCTCGTCATCGCTCGTTATGGCTCGTTATCGCTCGTTATCGCTCGTCATCGCTCGTTATGGCTCGTTATCGCTCGTTATCGCTCGTCATCGCTCGTTATGGCTCGTTATCGCTCGTCATCGCTCGTTATGGCTCGTCATCGCTCGTTATGGCTCGTTATTGCTCGTCATCGCTCGTTATGGCTCGTTATCGCTCTTTATTGCTCGTCATCGCTCGTTATGGCTCGTTATCGCTCGTTATCGCTCGTCATCGCTCGTCATCGCTCGTTATGGCTCGTTATCGCTCGTCATCGCTCGTTATGGCTCGTTATTGCTCGTCATCGCTCGTTATGGCTCGTTATCGCTCTTTATCGCTCGTTATCGCTCGTTACCGCGGCACTCGGATGTGACGTCCTCCTCTCTCGGCTCTGATTGGCTCGGTTGCCGTAGAACAGAGGAAGTCGAGGTTTAGCTCAGGCCCAAACCGTGGACGTATTAAACCTCCGTGAAGTTGAACGATCCATGTAGGTCTTTGTTGTTTTTGAGCGTGTTTCACCTTTATGGGGGGCTGAGTGATGTCATCGGACGAAAATAAGATCGGTTATATTTTAAAAACACAAACAGCACAAACGGAGCACAAACGATTGACCCCATTTCATGACCTTCATTTGACCCATAAAAGAATCGTTAATATCTCAGAAACTAAAGCAGCGCAAACGAAGCACAAACGATTGACAGTTTTTTGTGGGTTTGATGGGGCCAACTTCACAGAGGTATGTATTAAAATGAACTGGATAAGCCCCGCCCCCTCTGTCTGTGTCCCAGGTTGATTAGTGGTCGTGTGAGGTACTGCAGCCTTTTTCTAAAATGTCACATTATAATCACAGACAGGACTGAATTATTATCAGTATTTAAATAAAATAGAAGGAAATGTTCTTTTCTACCGTTTATAAAATCACACAAATTACCGTTTTTATCTGAAGTGACGTCACACAAACATGTGTGAGTCACATGAACGAGCGTCGGACGATATAAACAGAAGCTCGTGGAAAAGGCTCGACTAGAGACACCTGTAAGTTGTATTTTATTTCATTTCAGACGCTTCACGTGTGTCTAACATGAAGAACACAATTACAATCACACAAGCTAACGCTAACACAAGCTAACGCTAACACAAAGACATGCATCATGGGGGATTGTGGACATGTGGTGCCCTAAACATAGACCGTACATATCAGTGGACAGCGTTAGCATTAGCGTTAGCTCTGGAGGCTCCTGGCTCCGCCCTCTTCCTGTGACACTGGAGCCTTTACTCTGTGACTGTTTCGGTCAAACTCACATCTGGAACTAAAACGTCCATCTGACTCACTCCACATGATCCTGGTGTCTTTTCTCGTTGTTTTTTCATAAATCAAGTTATTACAATAATAACTGACCAATCAGGTGCTTCCTTTTCCAGGGGCCGTTTTCGCTCGTGTTAGCAACAGGTTTGATTGACAGCTAGCGCCGCACGTTGCTGCCGTCTCCTCTCACCGAGGGGCGGAGACCGTTAACAACCTCCTCCTGATTGGTCCGTGTGGCCACGATACGCACTCATTTAAATATAGAGTCTGGCTCCACTTTAGCCGCTATAACTGCTAGCTCCACTTTAGCCGCTATAACTGCTAGCTCCACTTTAGCCGCTATAACTGCTAGCTCCACTTTAGCCGCTATACCTGCTAGCTCCACTTTAGCCGCTATACCTGCTAGCTCCACTTTAGCCGTTATAACTGCTAGCTCCACTTTAGCCGCTATAACTGCTAGCTCCACTTTAGCCGCTATAACTGCTAGCTCCACTTTAGCCGCTATAACTGCTAGCTCCACTTTAGCCGCTATAACTGCTAGCTCCACTTTAGCCGTTATAACTGCTAGCTCCACTTTAGCCGCTATAACTGCTAGCTCCACTTTAGCCGCTATACCTGCTAGCTCCACTTTAGCCGTTATAACTGCTAGCTCCACTTTAGCCGCTATAACTGCTAGCTCCACTTTAGCCGCTATAACTGCTAGCTCCACTTTAGCCGCTATAACTGTTAGCTCCACTTTAGCCGCTATAACTGCTAGCTCCACTTTAGCCGCTATAACTGCTAGCTCCACTTTAGCCGCTATAACTGCTAGCTCCACTTTAGCCGCTATACCTGCTGGCTCCACTTTAGCCATTATAACTGCTAGCTCCACTTTAGCCGCTATAACTGCTAGCTCCACTTTAGCCGATATAACTGCTAGCCCCACTTTAGCCGCTATAACTGCTAGCTCCACTTTAGCCGCTATAACTGCTAGCTCCACATTAGCCGCTATAACTGCTAGCTCCACTTTAGCCGCTATAACTGCTAGCTCCACTTTAGCCGCTATAACTGCTAGCTCCACTTTAGCCGCTATAACTGCTAGCTCCACTTTAGCCGCTATAACTGCTAGCTCCACTTTAGTCGCTATAACTGCTAGCTCCACTTTAGCCGCTATAACTGCTAGCTCCACTTTAGCCGCTATAACTGCTAGCTCCACTTTAGCCGCTATAACTGCTAGCTCCACTTTAGCCGATATAACTGCTAGCTCCACTTTAGCCTCTATAACTGCTAGCTCCACTTTAGCCGCTACAACTGCTAGCTCCACTTTAGCCGCTATAACTGCTAGCTCCACTTTAGCCGCTATAACTGCTAGCTCCACTTTAGCCGATATAACTGCTAGCTCCACTTTAGCCTCTATAACTGCTAGCTCCACTTTAGCCGCTACAACTGCTAGCTCCACTTTAGCCGCTACAACTGCTAGCCCCACTTTAGCCGCTACAACTGCTAGCTCCACTTTAGCCGCTACAACTGCTAGCCCCACTTTAGCCGCTATAACTGCTAGCCACGATGGGCTTCATTTGGCTGGACCTAAATGCTATGAGTGACGTCACACTCCCATAGTCCATCGATATGTTCGGTCTATAGCCCTAAAGCAAAGATGGCCGCCTCCGTATCAGGAAGTAACAGGAAGTGAAGAACTTTTTGGGGTCATGCACCAATGAGCTCAGGCCACAGGGAGGAACAGGCGCCATTTTGGTTCATCTTCCAGGTTTTAATTAGAGTTCTATGGTCCACTTTCTTTAAAATTGTAAGACATTGACAGACAGTGGGCCGGGTCTGGACACAGCGTCAGGACCTAAAGAGCATTTGTCCAGAGCCTCCTGCAGACAGGGGCGCACCTGGGAACCTGGGGCCAGGGGCCAAATGAAACACAGGCCCCTCGTCGTCAAGTGGGATTCTCTGAACGTTTTCTGTCGAGAATCGGAATCAAAAAGGTGTTTATTTCCATCGTCAGAACAAAATTCACAAACGAGGAACAAGGAACGTGCAACAGAAATGATGAATAATAATCACAGAAAGATAAAAAAGTATAGACTACGATAAAATAAGATCAACAGTGTTGCCAGATTTTACTGACAGTTCCCAGCCCAAAGTCCACATAAAACCCGCCAAGATCAATGAAAACCAGCCCAAATGATAAACTTTCCAAAATTACTATTTAAAGGTCTATCCTGCTCTTTCCCCTTCACACAGTCTGTCCTCAGGGCTTTGTGTAATATCCATAACATAACAGTTTACAAAAAACACCCATTTCTTGGACTGGCCCCCCTCCTCACTCTGAGATCTGACCCACCCGAACAGAGAGCAGGCTGCCTCCCCCGCCCAACCCGTGCCTCCCCTGTAGTGGAGATGGTGTATGCGCCGTGTGCTCTGGTAAACAGCGATACACAAACACTGAATAAACCTTTTCTGGTCCTGACGGTGCGTCGTGCTGAGTCCTACGTCCTGGATCTGACCTGGAGTTTGACGTGCTCCAGGGCCTCAACCACGGACGTGCCGTTTGGTAAATAACAAGCTAACTCTTCTATCTGTCGTATCCATCGTGTAATTACTGTGTAGCATTAGCATTAGCTGTTTTTATTCTTCCTGGAGGCGTGGCTTAAACACCGCGTCATCTTAGTGAGGAGCCCCCGTCTGCTGCTCAGAGGGGGACGGAAAAGACAGTTCTCTAGTGAAAACATGAGGGAATCAATCAAAAAACCACTTTGGGCACAACATACGAGGCCCAGAGAGCCCTGGAGGAAGGTTAGAACCTCTGAAGAGTCCATTTAGCAGGATATGGGACATTTAAATGGCAGACAAAGCACAGTTGCAACGGTAAAATCATGAACAAACCAACGGCACACACCAGATAAACACATAGACCAGTCGGGCCCTTAGCCCTCCTTATTTGGCAACAATACAATCCCACCATCTGATTGTGTGGTGCGTTTAAAGTCGACAGGTTAGACATGTTTGACTAATATATACTGAATATGATTGTATTTAAGATTTTACTGCACATTTTGCCTGTTTTGTCCCCTGTTTGACAATCTTCATAACATTTATAGTGTTAACTGTCTATTTATTTTCAACTGTACGTCACATTTTGATGACACACACCTGTCATTTTAAACTTTTATTTATCAAAATTTCTTCTGGAACTGTACTTCAAAAATGTATAACTAAATATAAAGCTAAATATTTACCACAAGTGCCTCCCACCAAACTAAGCCATAATTTGAATATAATGAGAACTTGACTTTAATCCCATGCAAACTGGATATCAGAATTGTAATACGTGTGGCACGCTTTGGACTCATTCTCCAGAACCGGGGCAATCCACTTCAGCTCGGGGGGTTCTCCCATTACTTCCAATACACTTTCTTGTATTTCTCCCACTTGGAAATCTTGTTTTAAATCCTGTGTCTCACTCCAGCCGTGAGATAAACTGACCTCGCCTTAAACCCTAAACGTTAAGCAGGACCCAGCGCCAAACCCGAGGGTCAGACTGAGCCGGTGTTTATTGTTTCCATCCAATCAGAGGTCGATTAGACATTTTGACTGACAACCAGCACATCCAATGTCACTGTTGCAAACCGTTCAATATGCAATTTCTGTCATTTATTCTATTCTATTATTCTATTTAATATTCTATCAACAACTCAATCAATAATACACACATATTTATGAAGATATTAATCTATTTTGCATTTTCAGATTCCCGCCTGAGACATCCAAAAATAGCCCAAAATATATGCACCCGCCCAACGCCAACAAAAGGAGTGGAAAACCGCCCAATCTGGCAACACTGAAGATGAAACGAGAGCGTGAAAAGTAAATATGTGTAGAATAAAAATCAAACCCAAAGATATGAGATCAGAACAATGGAGCAAACAGAGGTTTACATGATTAAAGGAGCAGCGTTGTTAAAGAGGCAGGTGTGGGATTGTTCTTGAAGCTTTTGTTGTTTCAGTTTGTTTTTTCGTGCGGTGACAGGTTCATTCTTTCAGAGAACGATTGTCATTCCAGGAGGAACAGGAGCTGCTTTAAGGTCTTTATGTCTCTGGGACATTTGGAGAAAACGCCCTTTTGTTGTTTTTGTTGCTTTTAGCCATGTTTTTGTCACTTTTTGTCTAATTTTAGACCAGTTTAGTCGCTTTTGGTTATATTTTTGTTGTTTTCAGTTGCGTTTTTCTCGTTTTTATTTGTGTTTTCGTCACTTTTAGTCCGATCCTTGTCCGTTGTGTCAGAATCTTGTTGAGTCCAGATTGTACAGTTTGTGCAGGAGCTGCTTTAAGGTCTTTATGTCTCTGGCCTTTGGAGTTTGTCGCTTTTAGTCACGTTTTTGTCACTTATAGTCACTGTTTTGTTGCTGTAAGTTGTGTTTTGGTCAAGTTTTTGTTGTTTTTAGTCACATTTTTGTCACTTTTAGTTGTGTTTTAATCACTTTTACTTGCTTTTTTCTCACTTTTAGTCAAACCCTTGTTTGGTCTAAATGTGTTGAGTCCAGATTGTACAGTTTGTGTGGATCTACTTTAATGATCTTTATGTCTCGAGGGACAAAAATGCATTTGAAGAAAACAATGTCAGAGAAATCTATGGATGAAGTGGATTCAATGGAAGAATCAAACATCAGGAGCAGATTGGACAGGGCTGTTGTCTCTAGACTTTGAGAGAGAAAAGTGACTAAAACCCTCAAGTTCTTTGCTGTTGTTGATGTTAAATCTGTGTCTCTGTGTTTTCGTCTCAGTACGGTGTAAATAAACTCGGTGTCTCTGTGTTTTCGTCACATCACGGTGTAAATAAACTCGGTGTCTCTGTGTTTTCGTCACATCACGGTGTAAATAAACTCTGTGTCTCTGTGTTTTCGTCACATCACGGTGTAAATAAACTCTGTGTCTCTGTGTTTTCGTCACATCACGGTGTAAATAAACTCTGTGTCTCTGTGTTTTCGTCACATCACGGTGTAAATAAACTCTGTGTCTCTGTGTTTTCGTCTCAGTGCGGTGTAAATAAACTCTGTGTCTCTGTGTTTTCGTCTCAGTGCGGTGTAAATAAACTCTGTGTCTCTGTGTTTTCGTCACATCACGGTGTAAATAAACTCGGTGTCTCTGTGTTTTCGTCTCGGTGCGGTGTAAATAAACTCTGTGTCTCTGTGTTTTCGTCTCAGTGCGGTGTAAATAAACTCTGTGTCTCTGTGTTTTCGTCTCAGTGCGGTGTAAATAAACTCTGTGTCTCTGTGTTTTCGTCTCAGTGCGGTGTAAATAAACTCGGTGTCTCTGTGTTTTCGTCACATCACGGTGTAAATAAACTCGGTGTCTCTGTGTTTTCGTCTCGGTGCGGTGTAAATAAACTCTGTGTCTCTGTGTTTTCGTCTCAGTGCGGTGTAAATAAACTCTGTGTCTCTGTGTTTTCGTCTCAGTGCGGTGTAAATAAACTCGGTGTCTCTGTGTTTTCGTCTCAGTGCGGTGTAAATAAACTCTGTGTCTCTGTGTTTTCGTCTCAGTGCGGTGTAAATAAACTCTGTCTCTGTCTTTTCCTGTCGGTACGGTGTAAATAAACTCTGTGTCTCTGTGTTTTCCTGTCAGTGCGGTGTAAATAAACTCGGTGTCTCTGTGTTAAACTCGGTGTCTCTGTGTTTTCCTGTCTGTTCGGGGCTCAAAGCCGTTCTTCTGGATCGAGCTCGGTTCAGTCACAGATGTGCGTTTTGCATTTTGATGAAGCTGTTGAATCGGGACGTGTTTGGATTTGTCGGAGAAAACTTCGGCGCTGCATGAGACGACGTGCCTCGACAACTTTTGTGCAAACAACACCTTTTACTTTGACTCGTACTTTTATTTATGTTCCTCAGTGCGGCATTAAACACATCTGTCCTGGATTGGTTTTGTCTCTGTTTTTCTGCTGCACAAAAAACAGCCTGAAAGAACTTTGTGTCACAGAGAGCCCCGGTCTGTCCTCCTCTGGAGAGAAACAAACTGAAGAAAAGAAGTGTCTGTCACAGAGAGGCCTGGTCTGACTCTGGAGACACAACACTTAGGGTTTGTCTTTGAGAATATTGATGACAGAAGTGTCTGTGAGCACTTTGTCCAGATAACTCACATCAAGATGCTGATTAGACAGCACGACTCACACAGACTCAGACTGGACTCAGTGAAAGGACCTGTGACCTGAAGGGGCTGAGGTCACCACTGGACCAGGCTGTTGTGGGCCACATCACTGTGGCCCACATCACTGTGGGCCACATCACTGTGGGCCACATCACTGTGGGCCACATCACTGTGGCCCACATCACTGTGGCCCACATCACTGTGGGCCACATCACTGTGGGCCACATCACTGTGGCCCACATCACTGTGGGCCACATCACTGTGGGCCACATCACAGTGGGCCACATCACTGTGGCCCACATCACTGTGGCCCACATCACTGTGGGCCACATCACAGTGGGCCACATCACTGTGGGCCACACTTTGGCCGCCCGGGGCGGCTGTGGCTACGACAGAGGCACCAGGTGAGGAAGAATAATGCAGCGTGAAGCGGCTTTGAGCGTCACAAAAGTTCTACACAAGGAGAATTATTACTTTTGTAACTTAAGTGATTTTGATTATTATTATAATTTTTTTTCAGCTCAGTCTGAGGTGGAGCAGCTGAAGCCTGAAAGAAAACTGTACACAAGCTCCAAACACATTTAATGTCCTCTTTATATTCAGACAAATCAGAATGACTTTTATTCATCCCGAGGAGAAAAGAATGCAATAAACTGTAATAAACACAGCACAGACTTCATGAAGCCAATCTCAGAGCAATGTTGTTCATAATCAAGACTAATAATCATAATTATAATTGAAACTGGATTAATTACAGCCTTAATGGATGAACACAAGAGCAGAAAACCCACAAAACATTTAAAGTTAAAGTGCGTCTGACAGGGTTTTATGATTGTCTAATGTTCTATTTATTCGTTGTTTTAACACTTGTTGTAAATATAAATTATAGTTTTACACCAATCAGGAGCTGTTTGTGGAGAAAAGATGAAAAATCTGTTGAAAATGACAGGAAGTAAACAAACTGATGACATCACACTGTGGGGTCAAAGGTTATGCAGAATTTACACAAAATAAACTTCTTTTTGGACCCTTTAAACATTGATTCAACAAAATAAATGTGTCAAATGTGATTTTCTTTGTCAAAAAAATAAAAAACAAAAAGCTGTGACATGTTTCTTGGTCACGCCCCAGTGTGATGTCATCATTACAGAATTTGAGATATATTTATCCTGACTGTGTTTCAGTGAAAGGAGCTCGACCGTCAGACGGACTTTAAAGTGAAAGTGCGAGTGTGAGTCTGATACTGAGCGTTTCCACGGCGACGGGAACAAAAGGCTGTGACGTTTGATGGACGTGTCCTGAGCCTCTGTTTGTCGTTCACCAGGGTTTGTTCACGTCTGATTCTAACACGCTTTTATCACAGTTTTAAGTCTGAAAAGTGAAGTGAAATTTGAATTTTTAGGACAATTTTCAGTCAGATCTAGTTTAAACTAAATAATAAATCCAAATCCTCTGTACATTTTTATAACTAATATGTGACAAAATGAACAAGAAATTTAAACCTGGTTCTGTCCATTTTTCAGATTTAAATGTCCCAAATAAGTGACATTTTGGCCATTTTTTTCACATAAAATGCCTGATTTCTAGATGAAAACATGACATGATGAAAAACGTAACATTGATATCGTTTAATTTAAATCCCACAGATTCTGCTCCAGTGACTTTTCTCTTTAATCCTGTTCTAACAATGTTCTTCATCAAACACACTCTGGAGTCACATTCTGTTTCATTCACACTGTTTTGAGGAATGTTTATTAGAAAATCCTCTCCCTCCGAGCGTCAAACACACTTCCTGCTGAACTCCTTCTGTCCGGGACGTATTTTCAGACTCATACGTCATTTATCTGAGAATCTTCCTCTGTTTTTAGTCCTTAAATCGTGGCTCAACTCGTTCTGTTCATTTCTTTCTCTAAACTCGATAACTGCTGCAGCAAATCCACACAATGACGTCTTTTCAGCGCTAACTTCACTGGAGCGTATACAGCGCTGGATGCACTCAGTGTCATTTCAAACTGACTGATGACACAGGGCAGAGAATGAAGAAGAAACTGTTTTAGTTTTAAACATGAGATGCAGATTGAAGGCACTCGAGCAGGTTTAAAGGAGAAGAACAATATGAAACATGCAGAATATTTTTCCTTTAAGATGTTTTTCCTGCTCAGTTGCAGCGTCTCGACTTAAATCTGTGACGATAGGTCCTTTTCACGTTAGCGCTCGGCTCGTTCTGTGCAGATCTTCGCAGAAAATACGTCTCCTGTTTGTTTATGAAAGTGTTTTGTCTCAAAGCTAAAGGCTAAAGGCTAACACAGATCAACTTCAATACAAAGCAGACAAACTTGATAAAAATCCATGGAACGCCAAGTCGATTGTTGTTGTGAACAGGTCGGTTCAGTTTGTGGCGTTAGTTTATTTTTATGTTATTGAATATAGGTTAGCATTAGCATTAGCTTCGAGACAGAGACACCACCTTTTGACGTGTCAAACTGTCCAGCAGGAGGCGTTGGAAAAAAGCAACACATTTGAATTTCCAGAGTAGAACGGTCAGTCCGTTTGATTTTCTGTAACAAACCATGGACTAAAGCCTTAAAGGGCCTGTGACGGTCGGACTACCCTTTAACTAAAATGCAGTTAAGATAAATGTATTTCAAATTCTGCTAAAATCTTCACACATTTTACCACAGTTTAGCTGTTCTTTATTAGGATTTTAATTTCACTTCCTGGTTGTAAATGATGACATCACACTGGGAAATGACCAAGAAACATCCTGTACAGAGCACCAAAACTCACCGAAACTCCTCTCATGTCACAGGGTTTTTTAATTTGACAAGAAAAATACATCTTTTTTGTTGAATCAATGTTTAAAGGGTCCAGTAAAACGACAAAAGTGTGACTAAAATCGACAAAAACGCAATTTAAAAGCGCCAAAAACACGACTAAAAGCGACAAAAACGTGACTTAAAGGGATAAAAACATGACTAAAAGTGACATAAATGTGACTAAAAGTGACATAAATGTGACTAACAGTGACATAAATGTGACTAAAAGTGACATAAATGTGATTAAAAGCGACAAAATTCTCCTGGTTTGAAGTGTTTGTTGGAAAAAAACAACACATTTCCAGAGTAAAAGGTCAGTGAGTTTGATTTTCTGTAACAAACCATGGACTAAATACAGTATTTTATCTTCAAAAGAATCTAATTTATGGAACAGTCTCTAATATATCTGTAGATAAAATGAAAAATGATTGTGGGCTCAACATTTCTGAGTATTTTCCAGTAAAACCATAAATCTGGATTGTTCTTCATCAAAAACACAAAGAGTTGATGATAATTTGCTCAAACATGATGTAAAACACAATAATAAATGTGTTTGAGCCTCTGGTGTCGCTCACATGTGTCTGAGGCTCAGTTTGTCACTTTCTGAGCTTAATCCAGTTTGAATCACGTCATGTTTCAGTTTTTCCTCAGTGTTTTTGTTTCCACAGGTGTCGGTGCAGTTTTCATGTCGTACGTGGAGCTCTTTAATCGCTCTCTTCTGTGTGTTCACTGATTATTGATTTATTTTAGCGAAACTTGGATAATTCTCCAAAAAGACTGAACGGAGCAGGAAGTGAAGCCCCACATTTCTACGTCCATCAGATCCAGGACCAACAATCTGTACAACGTTTGTCTTAAAGTGAGACGCTGCAGGTGAAACAGGAAACATCTTAAATTAAACGATATCAATGTTAAACTCCTGTGGTTTATTCACATAAATGTAAGAAAAAATATACAAGAAGTTTTCCATCACGTCATGTTTTCAAGTAGAAATAAGACATTTTATGTAAAAACGACCAAAAATCCACACATTTGTGACATTTAAATCTGAAAAATGGACAGAACCAGGTTTAAATTTCTTGTTCATTTTGTCACATATTAGTTATAAAAATGTACAGAGGATTTGGATTTATTATTTAGTTTAAACTAGATCTGACTGAAAATTGTCCTAAAAATTCTAATTTCGCCTCATTTTTTCTCCTTCAAACTTCCATAAATGTGTCAGAATCCGATCTTAAATCCTTGTGTCGTGTCAGAATCTTGTTGAGTCCAGATTGTACAGTTTGGAGCTGCTTTAAGGCTCATCTTTATGTCTCTGGGACAAAATGCATTTGGAGAAAACGGCCTTTGGAGTTTGTCACTTTTAGTCACGTTTTTGACGTTTATGTCATGTTTTTGTTGCTTTAAGTCATTTTTTTTGTCACTTTTGTTGCATTTTTGTCGCTTTTAGTCGTGTTTTTGTAGTTTTAATCAACTTTTTCAATTTTAGACTTGTTTTTGTCACTTTTACTCTTTGTTTTAGTCACATTTTTATCATTTTTTGTTGCGTTTTATTCAAATCCTTGTGTTTGTTCTAAATGTGTTGAGTCCAGATTGTACAGTTTGTGTGGATCTACTTTAATGATCTTTATGTCTCGAGGGACAAAAATGCATTTGAAGAAAACAATGTCAGAGAAATCTATGGATGAAGTGGATTCAATGGAAGAATCAAACATCAGGAGCAGATTGGACACGGCTGTAGAGTCCTAGAACGGAGGTCTGGAGAATTCTGCCAGAAAAATGTCACGTTTTTTCAAAAGTCAAACTGTTCACAGGGAAATACAAGCTGTGGCCCATCATTACCAGGTGTTTTGGGACCGTCCTGTGGCTCAGAAACACTGGGCCGTCCCACTGGAGCTCAGAGCTGTGGGTTTGGGCCTAAAAACTCCTGCCGTGAACACGACGAGTGGATGAACGTCCAGAG
Source organism: Rhinogobius similis (assembly GCA_019453435.1). NCBI lineage: Eukaryota > Metazoa > Chordata > Actinopteri > Gobiiformes > Gobiidae > Rhinogobius > Rhinogobius similis. The sequence goes on from CM033624.1 coordinate 39,541,885, forward strand.
AAGAAGGACGTGAGAAAGAAATGGACGACACAAACTTTATCAAAAATGAAGGACGGGCCTGATATTGGAACTGAGGGAAAAAATCACACTCTGACTTAATTTGAAAATGGACAAAATGGGACGCCTACTTTGGACTAAATATTCCTTCATTTTTTTATTTTTGTCCCTCTTTACTTTAAGTTCTCTCTCTTTGTGTTTTGTTCCTTACATTTTTAATTATTTTTTTTTATAAAGAAATAACATTAAATAAAATATATATAATCGTACCATAATAACATCATCTAAAATAAAGTTAAAATAAATAAATGGACTTAAACTGGCTTGAACGCCCAAAAGTGCACGTTATATTTAAAATCTTTCCGGGGGACGACCCCTGAGCCCCGGCTCTCGATGAGGCTGAAAACCATTTGAACAAAGAGACAAACTTATCGACCTGACAAGACCAAACTCTGCACCTGCCGTGGACAAAATTACAATTTCAAACGCTATAATAAGTTAAAAAGTGACTGAATGACGTAATAATGATCTTGATTTGAACATATTTTGACTTAACGAGTAAGTTTTGTTCTTATATCAAGTGCATTAGCGATTATTTTTGTAATTTTAAGTCTAAAATGCTTATTTGAAGTAAAACAAGATATTTTATGCTTCAAAATCTTCACAGAAAATCAAAATGTCATAAAAACGCGACAATAACGTCTTATTTTAAGCACTTCATAGCTTGTGGATGGATTTGTGATCCAGTTATTCGTCACGATCCTGCAGGCGACACATGAGATAACATCACAATTCTGCAAAAATCAACGTGATTTTCTACGATTTATCACCGTTTTTTGAGAAGCAAAGACATATTTAGGTAGGTTTTTCTTTGTTAAACCCAAACCTGCACAATTTTATTCTGAAAAGCACACATTTAAATCGTCAAAACTGTGAATACGTCAAACACTTTGCACAAACAACTTTCTTTTCACTAAAGTGGACACACAACAATATAAATGTGTAAAATAAATCATAAAATACTTGATTAATTGATGCAAAAGCCCATACACTGAGTTAAAATGTCTTGATTTCAGGATATTATTCTTAACTTTAGACGTTTTGTTGAGTTAAAATGAGGGTTTATTTGATGGAACTGGATTATTTAACTTGTTTCAAACCGTTTCTCACTTGTTTCTGTGCGTTTCTTGCAAATGATCTGCCAATGAGTTTAAATCATTTAATTTCCTGACCCACTGGCAACTTTATTTTCTTATTTTAATCTAAATTATCACACGATCATCAGAAATACCTTGAAACCATGAAATATTCTGCATCACATCAGCATTAAATCTAATCCAGTCAAAACTTCTCAAATCCAGATTAAAATATACATTCAAGTCATTTAAAATCAGGCGAGATATTCATTTTTTGATGTGTATACTGCACACATAATATTTCTAGATAAATTTAAATGACTGGAACTCAGAATATTAATCTTAATTTCAACAACTTTCAATAGTTAAGATGCATTTTCTTCATGGACCTGGATTATTTCACTCGTTTAAAGGTGGTTTTGACGTGTTTCAGGTCATTTCTTTTTATTTCAAGCCAATTTGTTTGTCAATGAAGTAAGAATTTTTAATAATTTGGCAAATAAATGTTCTTATTTCAAGCTAAATGATCTCATAACCATCTGAAATATCCTGAAACCAGTGACATTGTCTACGTCACGTCAGCAATTCAATCAAAACGACTCAGAATAAGATTAACATTCTCAACTCAAGTCATTTTAAACAATGCTAGCTGTTACATTTTTGCAGTCCAGTATCACATTTTGTGTCGCAAATCTCAATTTTTCAATATTTCATCACACTCGAGGAGGATGGGAGGGCATCTGACACTCCAGCACACATGACTCCCCCAGTAATCGTCCCAAACCCGCCCCTGGCCCGAGCGTTTGACCCCGAGGCGGAGGCACTCACCTGAACGACGCTCCGGACTCTTATCTCCCGATCGCCGAACCGAGACAAAGGAGCAATTAGCAGCAGAGTTATCGGCGGCGCGGGTTCGGCTGCGCTGTGCCCCGTCCCACGCCCCGTCCCGCTCTCGCCGCGCTCCCTCCTCCCACCTGAACCGGTCGGGCCGCTCCTGGAGCCTCTGGCGGCACAAACGTCGAGGCCCGGGCAAGTCCTCCCTGGATTTTCCGGTTAAGCTGGAATACCAGATAACAGGTGGGACCGGCTCTGCATAAAGGCCCGGGGCGGCAGAGCGACGCCGGGGAGCGGGAGGAGCGGGAGGAGCAAGCCGGCACAGGCTCAGGAGGCGCTCAGATACTGTTACAGCCAGTCACTCTGACCAGGAAAGACTGAAGAAGGGCTGCACCGTGGAACTTCTCTGGTTTCTGGCTACTTATTGGGGCCCCCAAACTGAAGGGGCCCCAATAAGTGGCCCCTCTCGATCGTCACAGACACGCGGCTCTGAAACAGTCGCTTTTCTCTCATTATCAGTGAAATCGTGCAGTGAATTTTTAAATAAGAAAAACATATTATGCATTTTTGATCTTGTTATGAGCCTTAAAGCTGCTCCTGAGGGCCTCACGTTTAAGGCCAGACTCTATGCAACTCAAAGCGACAAAAACGTGACTAAAAGCGACAAAAATGTGACTAAAAGCGACAAAAATGTGACTAAAAGCGACAAAAACGTGACTAAAAGCGACAAAAACGTGAAAAAGTGAAAAAAAACTTGACTAAAAGCGACAAAAATGTGACTAAAAGCGACAAAAATGTGACTAAAAGCGACAAAAACGTGACTAAAAGCGACAAAAATGTGACTAAAAGCGACAAAAACGTGACAAAGTGAAAAAAAACTTGACTAAAAGCAACAAAAATGTGACTAAAAGCGACAAAAATGTGACTAAAAGCGACAAAAATGTGACTAAAAGCGACAAAAATGTGACTAAAAGCGACAAAAACGTGACTAAAAGCGACAAAAATGTGACTAAAAGCGACAAAAATGTGACTAAAAGCGACAAAAATGTGACTAAAAGCGACAAAAACGTGACAAAGTGAAAAAAAACTTGACTAAAAGCGACAAAAATGTGACTAAAAGCGACAAAAACGTGACTAAAAGCGACAAAAACGTGAAAAAGTGAAAAAAAACTTGACTAAAAGCGACAAAAATGTGACTAAAAGCGACAAAAACGTGACAAAGTGAAAAAACTTGACTAAAAGCGACAAAGCGTGACTAAAGCCGACAAAAGCGTGAAAAGTGAAAAAACTTGAAAATGTGACTAAAAGCGACAAAAATGTGACTAAAAGCGACAAAAATGTGACTAAAAGCGACAAAACGTGAAAAGTGAAAAACTTGACTAAAAGCGACAAAATGTGACTAAAAGCGACAAAAGCGTGAAAAAGTGAAAAAAACTTGACTAAAAGCGACAAAATGTGACTAAAACGTGACTAAAAGCGACAAAAATGTGACTAAAGCGACAAAACGTGACTAAAAGCGACAAAACGTGACTAAAGCGACAAAAATGTGACTAAAAGCGACAAAAAGCGTGACAAAGTGACAAACTTGACTAAAAGCTTACAAAAATGTGACTAAAAGCGACAAAATGTGACTAAAAGCGACAAAATGTGACTAAAAGCCGACAAAAACGTGAAAAAGTGAAAAAACTTGACTAAAAGCCGACAAAATGTGACTAAAAGCGACAAAAACGTGACAAAAGTGACAAAAACTTGACTAAAAGCGACAAAAATGTGGACTAAAGCGACAAAAACGTGACTAAAAGTGAAAAACTTGACTAAAGCGACAAAAATGTGACTAAAAGCGACAAAAACGTGACTAAAAGCGACAAAATGTGACTAAAAGAGACAAAAACGTGAAAAGCGACAAAACTTGACTAAAAGCTACAAAATTGTGACAAATTGAAAAAAACTTGACTAAAAGCAACAAAAATGTGACTAAAAGCGACAAAAATGTGACTAAAAGCGACAAAAACGTGAAAAGTGAAAAAACTTGACTGACAAAGCGCGACAAAAATGTGACTAAAAGCGACAAAAATGTGACTAAATGCGACAAAACGTGACTAAGTGAAAAAAACTTGACTAAAAGCGACAAAAATGTGACTAAAAGCCGACAAAAATGTGACTAAAAGCGACAAAAACGTGAAAAAGTGAAAAAAAACTTGACTAAAAGCGACAAAAACGTGACTAAAAGCGACAAAAACGTGAAAAAGTGAAAAACTTGACTAAAAGCGACAAAATGTGACTAAGCGACTAAAAAGTGCTGACTAAAAAGCGACAAAACGTTAAAAAGTGAAAACTTGACTAAAGCGACAAAAATGTGACTAAAAGCGACAAAAATGTGACTAAAAGCGACAAAACGTGAAAAAGTGAAAAAAACTTGACTAAAAGCGACAAAAATGTGACTAAAAGCCGACAAAACGTGACAAAGTGAAAAAAACATGACTAAAAGCGACAAAAACGTGACTAAAAGCGACAAAATGTGACTAAAAGAGACAAAAAGCGTGAAAAAGTGAAAACTTGACTAAAAGCGACAAAAGCGTGACTAAAGCGACAAATGAAAAAGTGAAAGACTAAAAGCGACAAAAACGTGATGACAAAAACGTGAAAAAGCGACAAAACATGACTATAAACGACAAAAACGTGACTAAAAGCGACAAAAATGTGACTAAAAGCGACAAAAACGTGAAAAAGTGAAAAAAAACTTGACTAAAAGCGACAAAAACGTGACTAAAAGCGACAAAAACGTGAAAAAGTGAAAAAAAACTTGACTAAAAGCGACAAAAATGTGACTAAAAGCGACAAAAATGTGACTAAAAGCGACAAAAACGTGAAAAAGTGAAAAAAAACTTGACTAAAAGCGACAAAAATGTGACTAAAAGCAACACAAAGTGAAAAACTTGACTAAAGCGACAAAAATGTGACTAAAAGCGACAAAAATGTGACTAAAAGCGACAAAAACGTGACAAAAATGTGAAAAAACGTGACTAAAAGCGACAAAATGCGTGACTAAAAGCACAAAAACGTGACTAAAAGCGACAAAATGTGACTAAAAGAGACAAAAATGTGACTAAAAGCGACAAAATGTGACTAAAAGTGACAAAAACGTGAAAAAGTGAAAAAAACTTGACTAAAAGCGACAAAAACGTGACTAAAAGCGACAAAAACGTGAAAAAGTGAAAAAAAACTTGACTAAAAGCGACAAAAATGTGACTAAAAGCGACAAAAATGTGACTAAAAGCGACAAAAACGTGAAAAGTGAAAACTTGACTAAAAGCGACAAGCGACAAATGAAAGTGACTAAAAGCAACAAAAATGTGACTAAAACGTTGAAAAGTGAAAAACTTGACTAAAAGCGACAAAAATGTGACTAAAAGCGACAAAAATGTGACTAAAAGCGACAAAAACGTGAAAAAGTGAAAAAAAACTTGACTAAAAGCGACAAAAACGTGACTAAAAGCGACAAAAACGTGAAAAAGTGAAAAAAAACTTGACTAAAAGCGACAAAAACGTGACTAAAAGCGACAAAAACGTGAAAAAGTGAAATCAAAATCCTCTGTACATTTTATAAATTTAAATGTGACTAAAAGCGACAATTTAAATGTGACCCAAATATGTGACAAAAATGTATTCGAAAAGCGGGACGTGAAAAAGTGAAAAAAACTTGACTAAAAGCGACAAAAATGTGACTAAAAGCGACAAAAACGTGAAAAAGTGAAAAAAAACTTGACTAAAAGCGACAAAAATGTGACTAAAAGCGACAAAAATGAAAAATGTGACTAAAAGCTGACAAAAACTAAAAGTGACAAAAATGTGACTAAAAGCGAACAAAAATGTGACTAAAAGCGACAAAATGACAAAAATGTGACTAAAAGCGACAAAAATGTGACTAAAAGCGACAAAAATGTGACTAAAAGCGACAAAGCGTGACTAAAAGCGACAAAAATGTGAAAAGTGAAAAAAACTTGACTAAAGTGACAAAAATGTGACTAAAAGCGACAAAATGTGACTAAAAGCAACAAAAATGTGACCAAAAATGAAAAAAATTGACTAAAAGTGAAAAAATGTGACTAAAAGCGACAAAATGTGACTAAAAGCGACAAAACGTGAAAAATGTGAAAAAAGTGAATAAAACGTGACTGACAAAAAGTGAAAAAATGTAACTAAAAGAGACAAAAATGTGATAAAAGTGAAAAGTGAAAAACTGTGACTAAAAGAGACAAAAATGTGACTAAAAGCGACAAAAATGTGACTAAAAGCGACAAAAACGTGAAAAAGTGAAAAAAAACTTGACTAAAAGCGACAAAAATGTGACTAAAAGCGACAAAAACGTGAAAAAGTGAAAAAAATGTGACTCAAAAGTGACAAAAATGTGACTAAAAGCGACAAAATGTGAAAAAGTGAAAAAAATGTGACTAAAAGCGACAAAAATGTGACTAAAAGCGACAAAACGTGAAAAAGTGAAAAAACTTGACTAAAGCGACAAAAATGTGACTAAAAGCGACAAAAATGTGACTAAAAGTGACAAAAATGTGACTAACAGCGACAAAAATGTGACTAAAAGCGACAAAAATGTGACTAAAAGCAACAAAAATGTGACTAAAAGTGAAAAAATGTGACTAAAAGCAACAAAAATGTGACCAAAAATGAAAAAATGTGACTCAAAGTGACAAAAATGTGACTAAAAGCGACAAAAATGTGACTAAAAGCGACAAAAATGTGACTCAAAGAGACAAAAATGTGACTAAAAGAGACAAAAATGTGACTAAAAGAAAAAAAAATGTGACTAAAAGCGACAAAAATGTGACTAAAAGCAACAAAAATGTGACCAAAAATGAAAAAATGTGACTAAAAGTGAAAAAATGTGACTAAAAGCAACAAAAATGTGACCAAAAATGAAAAAATGTGACTCAAAGTGACAAAAATGTGACTAAAAGCGACAAAAATGTGACTGAGAGCGACAGTAACTTGACTAAAAGTGACAAAAATGTGACTAAAAGCGACAAAAATGTGACTAAAAGCAACAAAAACGTGACTAAAAGCGACAAAAACGTGAAAAAGTGAAAAAAAACTTGACTAAAAGCGACAAAAACGTGACTCAAAGCGACAAAATGTGACTCAAAGTGACAAAAATGTGACTAAAAGTGAAAAAATGTGACTAAAAGCAACAAAAATGTGACCAAAAATGAAAAAATGTGACTCAAAGTGACAAAAATGTGACTAAAAGCGACAAAAATGTGACTAAAAGCAACAAAAATGTGACTAAAAGTGACAAACTCCAAAGTTCGTTTTCTTCAAATGCATTTTTGTCCCTCGAGACATAAAGATCAGCCTAAAGTAGATCCACACAAACTGTACAATCTGGACTCAACACATTTAGACCAAACACAAGGATTTGACTAACGGTGCCAAAAATGTGACTAAAAGCAACAAAAATGTGACTAAAAGCGACAAAAATGTGACTAAAAGCAACAAAAATGCAACTCAAAGCGACAAAAACGTGCCAAAGTGAAAAAAACTTGACTAAAAGTGAGAAAAATGTGACTAAAAGTGACTAAAATGTGACTAAAAGTGACAAAAATGTGACTGAAAGCAACAAAAACGTGACTCAAAGTGACAAAAACGTAACAAAGTGAAAATTTTTTTTACTAAAAGCGACAAAAATGTGACTAAAAATGACAAACTCCAAAGTTCGTTTTCTTCAAATGCATTTTTGTCCCTCGAGACATAAAGATCAGCCTAAAGTAGATCCACACAAACTGTACAATCTGGACTCAACACATTTAGAACAAACAAGGATTTAAGATCAGAGTCTAAAACTGATTTGAAGTCAGAAAAAATTAGGAGAAATTTGAATTTTTAGGACACTTTTCAGTCAGATCTAGTTTAAACTAAATAATAAATCCAAATCCTCTGTACATTTTTATAACTAATATGTGACAAAATGAACCAAGAAATTTAAACCTGGTTCTGTCCATTTTTCAGATTTAAATGTCCCAGATATGTGACATTTTGGCAGTTTTTACATAAAATGCCTTATTTCTACATGAAAACATGACACGATGAAAAACTTGTGACACATTTTTATTGCATTTATTTGAGTGAACTACAGGAGGAGTTTAACAGTGATATATTTAATTTTTTTTCTGTTCACCTGTAGTGTCTCCTCTTAAATTGTAAAATAAGTTATAAAAACAAAATGAACATCTGTATCTGTTTTGTTTGCCCTGCACTTTCTGAGTTTAGGCGCCATCTCCTGGCTGCACAGCACACAACACGAGCTCGAAGGCATTTGTCAGGAAGAGTTAAGCTGCAGTTACAGTGATGTGTTGGAGGCAGAACTGAGTCTGTGATGATTTAAGGATTTAAAACAGCAGAAGATTCTTAAAAAAAAGCAACGTCTAAAAGACGTCACACAAGGGAGTTCAGCAGGAAGTGTTTTTGACGGTCGGATCCATCAAACTGTGAAAGAAGCTAATGCTACGTCAGGTGTGTTTGACGACAACAAATGTTAGAACAGGGTTAAAGGTCATAGCATAAAGTGTGGTGTGAGGTGGTGCAGAAGTGATGTGAGGTGTAGAGGTGGTGTGAGGTGTAGAGGTGGTGCAGAGGTGAAGAGGTGGTGCAGAGGTGAGGTGCAGAGGTGATGTGAGGTGTAGAGGTGGTGCAGAGGTGGTGTGAGGTGCAGAGGTGATGTGAGGTGCAGAGGTGGTGCAGAGGTGGTGTGAGGTGCAGAGGTGGTGTGAGGTGCAGAGGTGGTGTGAGGTGTAGAGGTGGTGCAGAGGTGATGTGAGGTGCAGAGGTGATGTGAGGTGCAGAGGTGGTGCAGAGGTGGTGTGAGGTGCAGAGGTGGTGTAGAGGTGGTGTGAGGTGCAGAGGTGGTGCAGAGGTGATGTGAGGTGTAGAGGTGGTGCAGAGGTGGTGTGAGGTGCAGAGGTGGTGCAGAGGTGGTGTGAGGTGCAGAGGTGGTGCAGAGGTGATGTGAGGTGCAGAGGTGGTGCAGAGGTGGTGTGAGGTGCAGAGGTGGTGTGAGGTGCAGAGGTGATGTGAGGTGCAGAGGTGGTGCAGAGGTGGTGTGAGGTGCAGAGGTGGTGCAGAGGTGGTGTGAGGTGCAGAGGTGGTGCAGAGGTGGTGTGAGGTGGTGCAGAGGTGGTGTGAGGTGCAGAGGTGGTGTGAGGTGCAGAGGTGGTGCAGAGGTGGTGTGAGGTGCAGAGGTGGTGTGAGGTGCAGAGGTGGTGTGAGGTGCAGAGGTGGTGCAGAGGTGGTGTGAGGTGCAGAGGTGATGTGAGGTGCAGAGGTGGTGTGAGGTGCAGAGGTGGTGTGAGGTGTAGAGGTGGTGCAGAGGTGCAGAGGTGTGAGGTGCAGAGGTGGTGCAGAGGTGATGTGAGGTGCAGAGGTGGTGCAGAGGTGGTGTGAGGTGCAGAGATGGTGCAGAGGTGGTGCAGAGGTGGTGTGAGGTGCAGAGGTGGTGAGGTGCAGAGATGGTGCAGAGGTGGTGCAGAGGTGATGTGAGGTGCAGAGGTGGTGCAGAGGTGGTGTGAGAGTGCAGAGATGGTGCAGAGGTGCAGAGGTGCAGAGTGGTGTGAGGTGCAGAGGTGGTGTGAGGTGCAGAGGTGCAGAGGTGGTGCAGAGAGGTGGTGTGAGGTGCAGAGGTGGTGGAGGTGCAGAGGTGCAGAGGTGGTGTGAGGTGCAGAGGTGGTGCAGAGGTGAGGTGCAGAGGTGCAGAGGTGGTGTGAGGTGTAGAGAGGTGGTGCAGAGGTGGTGGTGGTGCAGAGGTGGTGTGAGGTGCAGGTGCAGAGGTGGTGTGAGGTGCAGAGGTGGTGCAGAGGTGGTGTGAGGTGCAGAGGTGTGGTGCAGAGGTGGTGCAGAGGTGGTGTGAGGTGCAGAGGTGGTGTGAGGTGCAGAGGTGATGTGAGGTGCAGAGGTGATGTGAGGTGCAGAGGTGGTGTGAGGTGCAGAGGAGGTGTGAGGTACAGAGGTGATGTGGGGTGAAGAGGTGGTGCAGAGGCGATGTGAGGTGCAGAGGTGGTGCAGAGGTGGTGTGAGTTGAAGAGGTTATGTGAGGTGCAGAGGTGGTGCAGAGGTGGTGTGAGGTGCAGAGGTGGTGTGAGGTGCAGAGGTGGTGTGAGGTGGTGTGAGGTGCAGAGGTGGTGTGAGGTGCAGAGGTGGTGTGAGGTGCAGAGGTGGTGTGAGGTGCAGAGGTGGTGTGAGGTGCAGAGATGGTGCAGAGGTGGTGCAGAGGTGGTGTGAGGTGCAGAGGTGGTGTGAGGTGTGCAGAGGTGGTGCAGAGAGGTGGTGCAGAGGTGGTGTGAGGTGAAGAGGTTATGTGAGGTGCAGAGGTGGTGCAGAGGAGATGTGAGGGGGTGTGAGGTGCAGAGGTGGTGCAGAGGAGATGTGAGGTGCAGAGGTGGTGCAGAGGTGGTGCAGAGGTGGTGTGAGGTGCAGAGGTGGTGTGAGGTGCAGAGGTGGTGTGAGGTGAATGTGAGGTGCAGAGGTGGTGCAGAGGTGGTGTGAGGTGTAGAGGTGTTGCAGATCTGGTGGTGCAGAGGTGGTGTGAGGTGCAGAGGTGGTGCAGAGGTGGTGTGAGGTGCAGAGGTGGTGTGAGGTGCAGAGGTGGTGTGAGGTGCAGAGGTGGTGTGAGGTGCAGAGGTGAGGTGATGTGAGGTGCAGATGTGGTGCAGAGGTGGTGTGAGGTGATGTGAGGTGCAGAGGTGGTGTGAGGTGAAGAGGTGGTGCAGAGGTGGTGTGAGGTGCAGAGTTGATGTGAGGTCGAGGAGTGCTGCTGAATGAAGAGGGCGGAGCTCTGAGTTTTAAACCCTGGGCTGAGCGGTGATAGGCTCAGCTCGACCAATCAGAGCTGAGATTGCGCAGGTGAAGCAGAGGGGGGCGTGGCAGGCCGGTCCCTCTAAAGCTCGTCTGTTCAGGACGGTGCTTTCCACAGACAGGTCCAGTGTGAAGCAGCTGCAGTTCCATCCGGCTCCACGAGGGGGCGGCGTGTCCAGCTCCTCAGGTGGATACTGGAGAGGACAGAAAGAGGAAGAGGACAGAGAGAGGACGAGGACAGAGAGAGGACAGAGAGAGGACAGAGAGAGGACAAAGACAGAGAGAGGACAGAGAGAGGACAGAGAGAGGACGAGGACAGAGAGAGGACAGAGAGAGGACAAGGACAGAGAGAGGACAGAGAGAGGACAGAGAGAGGACGAGGACAGAGAGAGGACAGAGAGAGGACAGAGAGAGGACGAGGACAGAGAGAGGACAGAGAGAGGACAGAGAGAGAGGACAGAGAGAAGACAGAGAGAGGACAGACACAGAGAGAGGACAGAGAGAGGACAGAGAGAGGACAGAGAGAGGACAGAGAGAGGACGAGGACAGAGAGAGGACGAGGACAGAGAGAGGACAGAGAGAGAGGACAGAGAGAGGACAGAGAGACAGAGAGAGGACAGAGAGAGGGACAGAGAGAGGGACAGAGAGAGGACGAGGACAGAGAGAGGACAGAGAGAGGAAGAGGACAGAGAGAGAACGAGGACAGAGAGAGGACAGAGAGAGGACAGAGAGAGGACAGAGAGAGGAAGAGGACAGAGAGAGAGGACAGAGAGAGGACAGAGAGAGGACGAGGACAGAGAGATGAGATGAGATGAGATAATCCTTTATTGACGAGGACAGAGAGAGAGGACAGAGGAGAGAGGACAGAGAGAGGAAGAGGACAGAGAGAGGACAGAGAGAGGACAGAGAGAGGACAGAGAGAGGACAGACAGAGAGAGGACAGAGAGAGGAAGAGGACAGAGAGAGAGGACAGAGAGAGGACAGAGAGAGGACAGAGAGAGGACGAGGACAGAGAGAGGACAGAGAGAGGACGAGGACAGAGAGAGGACAGAGAGAGGACAGAGAGAGGACAGAGAGAGGACAGAGAGAGGACAGAGAGAGGACGAGGACAGAGAGAGGACGAGGACAGAGAGAGGACAGAGAGAGGACGAGGACAGAGAGAGGACAGAGAGAGGACAGAGAGAGGACAGAGAGAGGACGAGGACAGAGAGAGGACAGAGAGGACAGAGAGAGGACAGAGAGAGGAAGAGGACAGAGAGAGGACAGAGGACAGAGAGAGGACGAGGACAGAGAGAGGGAGAGGACAGAGAGAGGGACAGAGAGAGAGAGGACAGAGAGAGGACAGAGAGAGGACAGAGAGAGGACAGAGAGAGAGAGAGAGAGGCAGAGAGAGAGGACAGAGAGAGGAAGAGGACAGAGAGAGGACAGAGAGAGGACAGAGAGAGAGGACAGAGAGAGGACAGAGAGAGGACAGAGAGAGGACAGAGAGAGGACGAGGACAGAGAGAGGACAGAGAGAGGAAGAGGACAGAGAGAGGAAGAGGACAGAGAGAGGACAGAGAGAGAGAGAGGACAGAGAGAGGACAGAGAGAGGACAAGGACAGAGAGAGGAAGAGGACAGAGAGAGGAAGAGGACAGAGAGAGGACAGAGAGAGAGGGACAGAGAGAGGACAGAGAGAGAGAGAGGACAGAGAGAGGAGAGGACAGAGAGAGGACAGAGAGAGAGGACAGAGAGAGGACGAGAGAGGACAGAGAGAGGACAGAGAGAGGATGAGGACAGAGAGAGGACAGACAGAGAGAGACTAGGACAGAGAGAGGACAGAGAAGAGGAGAGGATGAGGACAGAGAGAAGGCAGAGAGAGAGGACAGAGAGAGGACAGAGAGAAGGGACAGAGAGAAGGGACAAGAGAGAAGAGGACAGAGAGAGGACAGAGAGAGGACAGAGAGAGGACGAGGACAGAGAGAAGACGAGGACAGAGAGAGGACGAGGACAGAGAGAGGGTGAGGACAGAGAGAGGACAGAGAGAGGACAGAGAGGACGAGGACAGAGAGAGATTGAAGAGATGATAACAGAGAAAAAGGAGAAAAGTCATTTTCATTTTTTTTTTTTGCAGTGCACGGTTGAATTGTACATTTTAAATTCCACTCTTAAACATCCAGTGCGTGTTTGATTTTTTTTATTTTAAATGTTCTTTTTAAATTATTTTACAAAACTGGAAAAGCACAAAGTCTCCTTTCGTTATTTTGCAGACGGCATTCAAATGTGTATATCTATATATATATATATATATATATCTATATATATATATATATATATATATATCTCTATATATATATATATATAGAGATAGACAGATAGACATATGGTCCAGGGCCTGGTTTCGCTCTGGGCTCAGGGCGTGTCCTGTTCGTCTGTTCACTTCCGGCTGTGAGCCCCGGTGCATTTTGGGTCAATTCAAATGTGATTGATGTTAATGAATGTTTGCACTTAATGGTCCGCCTCATCTGAGGGCGTTACCCCAGCCTTAGGCCCCGCCCAGAGCCTTAGGCCCCGCCCAGAGCCTGAGGTCAGAGGTCAGAGCCTGAGGTCAGAGGTCAGAGCCTGAGGTCAGAGGTCAGAGCCTGAGTTCAGAGGTCAGAGCCTGAGGTCAGAGCCTGAGGTCAGAGGTCAGAGGTCAGAGCCTGAGGTCAGAGGTCAGAGGTCAGAGCCTGAGGTCAGAGGTCAGAGCCTGAGGTCAGAGGTCAGAGCCTGAGGTCAGAGGTCAGAGCCTGAGGTCAGAGGTCAGAGCCTGAGGTCAGAGGTCAGAGGTCAGAGCTGAGGTCAGAGGTCAGAGGTCAGAGCCTGAGGTCAGAGGTCAGAGCCTGAGGTCAGAGGTCAGAGCCTGAGGTCAGAGGTCAGAGGTCAGAGGTCAGAGGTCAGAGCAGCTCCTGCTGCTGAAGCCCAGACTCAGAGCAGACAGAGCCTTTTCTGTGGCAGCAGCGCCCTCTGCTGGCAGATCCTCTGAGCCTCTGTTTAAGTCCAGACTAAAGGCCTCTTTTCTCTGGTGTATAATATTAAACAGTCAGGACAACCAGGGTTTATGTTATTATCCTGTGCTTTTCCTGTAATGTTTGTGCTTTGTATTTTAATTTCCCTGAATGTGCAGCTCTTTGTTCAGCTGAAGGTGTTTTAAATGTTCTGTGGAAATAAACTTAAACTGAATTTAAAAAGTGGCACCAAAAGACGTCCAAAGAAACTCAGACGTGTTCAGTCAAACACAGGCGTCAAACTTTGTCCAAAGGTTTGTCCTTCTTTAATCAATCTGAATGTGAGCATTTGTTGGTCTCTGATTTCAAATTGGATTAACTGAAGGTTCAAGTCCAAACGATGAGGCAAAATTTGAATTTTTTGTCTTATTTTCAATTAGATCTTGTTTACTCAAAGGACACGGGGCACGGGAGACGGGACACAGGACACGGGGGACGGGGGACAGGGCACCTTTAAATCACAAAAAAAAACAAAAACAACTAAATAACCCTTCATATTGTCTCAACTTAAACTCCAAGAAAAAGTATCTCTGAAGGTCCAGTCCTGTAGCACGTGGGGCCGACAGGTGCCACTCTGAGGGATTGAGGGCGGGACCAGGAAGTGCCCCGGTTGGGCCTCAGGTACCTGCACAGGTGAGTGTGGGGTGTGGCTCACATTTGACTCAAACTCACTGAACGGGATTCTGTCTCAGATTTAAACATTTGTCCAGTTTGTGTAAAGTTTATGATGTCACTTCCTGTTGAACATGACACAAATATGACACAGTTAGAGGTGATTCTACAACTGTTACCGTAGCAACCAGACTGTAAACAAGGGTCAACTGTTACCATAGCAACCAGACTGTAAACAAGGGCCAACATCCACAAACATGACACGATAGTTAGAACGGGGAATAAATAATACCTAGTAACACCACCTTGACAGAGTTTTGTTGCTTGTAGTCGCGTTTTTCTCACATTTAGTCGTGTTTTTATTGTTTTTAGTTGCGTTTTTCTCACTTTGAGTTGTGTTTCGTCTTTTTCAGTCAAGTTTGTGTCACTTTTAGTTCCACTTTTAGTTGCGTGTTTGTCCGTTTTAGTGAAGTTTAGGTCACTTTCAGTTGCGTTTTTGTGGTTTTTTGTTTGACAGTTTGTGTAAAGTTTATGATGTCACTTCCTGTTGAACATGACACAAATATGACACAGTTAGAGGTGATTCCACAACTGTTACCATAGCAACCAGACTGTAAACAAGGGACAACATCCACAAACATGACACAATAGTTAGAACGGACAGTAAATAATCCCTGATAACACCACCTTGTCACAGTTTTGTCACTTTTAGTTGTGTTTTTGTTGATTTTTAGTCACATTTTTCTCACTTTTAGTTTTGTTTTGTATATTTCAGTCGAGTTTTTGTCACTTTTAGTTGCATTTTTGTCCGTTTTGGTCAGGTTTTTGTGGCTTTTTGTTTGACAGTTTGTGTAAAGTTTATGATGTCACTTCCTGTTGAACACGAGACAAATATGACACAGTTAGAGGTGATTCTACAACTGTTACCATAGCAACCAGACTGTAAACAAGGGTCAACTGTTACCATAGCAACCAGACTGTAAACAAGGACCAACATCCACAAACATGACACGATAGTTAGAACGGGGAATAAATAATACCTAGTAACACCACCTTGACAGAGTTTTGTTGCTTGTAGTCGCGTTTTTCTCACATTTAGTCGTGTTTTTATTGTTTTTAGTTGCGTTTTTCTAACTTTGAGTTGTGTTTCGTCTTTTTCAGTCAAGTTTGTGTAACTTTTAGTTGCACTTTTTCCACTTTTAGTCGCGTGTTTGTCAGTTTTGGTCAAGTTTATGTCGCTTTCAGTTGCGTTTTTGTGGTTTTTTGTTCGACAGTTTGTGTAAAGTTTATGATGTCACTTCCTGTTGAACATGACACAAATATGACACAGTTAGAGGTAATTCTACAGCTGTTACCATAGCAACCAGACTGTAAACAAGGGACAACTGTTACCATAGCAACCAGACTGTAAACAAGGGACAACTGTTACCATAGCAACCAGACTGTAAACAAGGGACAACTGTTACCATGGCAACCAGACTGTAATCAAGGGACAACTGTTACCATAGCAACCAGACTGTAAACAAGGGACAACTGTTACCATAGCAACCAGACCATAAACAAGGGCCACATCCACAAACATGACACAATAGTTAGAACGGAGAGTAAATAATCCTTGATAACACCACTTTGTCACAGTTGGAGGTGATTCTACAACTGTTACCATAGCAACCAGACTGTAAACAAGGGACAACTGTTACCATAGCAACCAGACTGTAAACAAGGACCAACATCCACAAACACGACACAATAGTTATGATTTGACAAATAATAATCCGTGATAAGACTTTATTTTGTTGATGACGTGATGACTGTCTCTGTGTTTTCATTGGTGCGTCGCCTTTTGATGACATCACAGAGGGATCAGCTCCACTTCCTGTCATTTTACACTTTTATTTTTCAACATTTCCTCACAAACGGCAACTTCTCTGATGTAAAACTATAATAAATATTTACCACAGATGCCCTTCCACCAAACTGAGTCAGAATTAGACAAACATGAGAACCTGAAATACAGACTTTGAACTGAAGAGTTTTGATGAGTTAAATATTTAAACCGTTTGCACTTCATCAAAGGATTCATCTGCTTTAAACTGCAACCATTTGTTTTAATAAATATTTAAACCAAAACGGCTCAAAATGAAACTAATTGTTATTTGACGTGTGATTAATCTGATTTATTTTTTCACGACGATTAGAATGTTCTGTTTTGTTACTTGAATAAAAAACAGAAACAGGAGCAAAAAAAACTAAATTAAAACTAATAAATGACACGGAAGTAAAACCTGCTGTGACTGTGTCCTTCATCCACCAGAGGGCACTGTCTGCACGAGAAACACAGGCTAAACCAGGACTAAACCAGGACTAAACCAGGACTAAACCAGGACTAAACCAGGTCTAAACCAGGACTAAACCAGGACTAAACCAGGACTAAACCAGGACTAAACCAGGACTAAACCAGGACTAAACCAGGTCTAAACCAGGACTAAACCAGGTCTAAACCAGGTCTAAACCAGGACTAAACCAGGACTAAACCAGGACTAAACCAGGATTAAACCAGGACTAAACCAGGACTAAACCAGGTCTAAACCAGGACTAAACCAGGACTAAACCAGGACTAAACCAGGTCTAAACCAGGACTAAACCAGGACTAAACCAGGACTAAACCAGGATTAAACCAGGACCGAACCAGGTCTAAACCGGGACTAAACCGGGACTGAACCGGGACTAAACCGGGACTAAACCAGGACTAAACCGGGACTGAACCGGGACTAAACCAGGACTAAACCAGGACTAAACCAGGACTAAACCAGGACTAAACCAGGGCAAAACCAGGATTAAACCAGGACTAAACCAGGACTAAACCAGGACTAAACCAGGTCTAAACCAGGACTAAACCAGGACTAAACCAGGACTAAACCAGGTCTAAACCAGGACTAAACCAGGGCAAAACCAGGATTAAACCAGGACTAAACCAGGACTAAACCAGGACTAAACCAGGACTAAACCAGGACTAAAATGTGACTAAACTGCGACTGAACTAAACCAGGAAATCAGGTTTAAATATGACCAGAGTTTTTATTTTCGTGGGGAAATGTGTCCTGTGCGTTTGACCCGTCCCTCGGTGTCTCTGGGTCCCGTCAGGAGCAGAGGACCCACAGAGCTCAGAGGGACCAGGTCCAGGACCTGGACCTGGACCTGGACCTCAGACCTGGACCTGGGCCTGGACCTGGACCTGGGCCTGGACCTGGACCTGGGCCTGGGCCTGGGCCTGGACCTGGACCTGGACCTGGACCTGGGCCTGAGCCTGGACCTGGGCCTGGACCTGGACCTGGACCTGGACCTGGACCTGGACCTGGGCCTGGGCCTGGGCCTGGACCTGGGCCTGGACCTGGACCTGGATCTGGGCCTGGACCTGGACCTGGATCTGTTTGAGATGATTTCACTGAACCTCGGTTTGAGGTCGACCGAGGTCTAGGAGCGACCTCACGCCTTCAGCTCCAAAGTACTTCTGTGTACTCTGTGTGTACTCTGTGTGTACTCTGTGTGTACTCTGTGTGTACTCTGTGTGTACTTCTGTGTACTCTGTGTGTACTCTGTGTGTACTCTGTGTGTACTCTGTGTGTACTTCTGTGTACTCTGTGTGTACTCTGTGTGTACTCTGTGTGTACTCTGTGTGTACTTCTGTGTACTCTGTGTGTACTCTGTGTGTACTCTGTGTACTCTGTGTACTCTGTGTACTCTGTGTACTTTGCAGGGCTCGGCGTCTCAAGAGCAAAAAAAACAAAAGCACGCCTGGTTCAGTTTCTGACGGTGTGAGAAAGTCAAACCAGGACAAAACCAGGTCTAAACCAGGACAAAACCAGGTCTAAACCAGGACTAAATCAGGACTAAACCAGGACTAAACCAGGACTAAACCAGGACTAAACCAGGACTAAACCAGGACTAAACCAGGACTAAACCAGGACAAAACCAGGTCTAAACCAGGACTAAACCAGGACTAAACCAGGACTAAACCAGGACTAAACCAGGACAAAACCAGGTCTAAACAAGGACTAAACCAGGACAAAACCAGGACTAAACCAGGACTAAACCAGGACTAAACCAGGACTAAACCAGGTCTAAACCAGGTCTAAACCAGGACTAAACCAGGACTAAACCAGGACTAAACCAGGACTAAACCAGGACAAAACCAGGTCTAAACCAGGACTAAACCAGGACTAAACCAGGACTAAACCAGGACTAAACCAGGACAAAACCAGGTCTAAACCAGGACTAAACCAGGACTAAACCAGGACTAAACCAGGACTAAACCAGGACTAAACCAGGACTAAACCAGGTCTAAACCAGGTCTAAACCAGGACTAAACCAGGACTAAACCAGGTCTAAACCAGGACTAAACCAGGACTAAACCAGGACTAAACCAGGACTAAACCAGGACTAAACCAGGACAAAACCAGGTCTAAACCAGGACTAAACCAGGACTAAACCAGGACTAAACCAGGACTAAACCAGGACAAAACCAGGTCTAAACCAGGACTAAACCAGGACTAAACCAGGACTAAACCAGGACTAAACCAGGACTAAACCAGGACTAAACCAGGTCTAAACCAGGTCTAAACCAGGACTAAACCAGGACTAAACCAGGACTAAACCAGGACTAAACCAGGACTAAACCAGGACAAAACCAGGTCTAAACCAGGACTAAACCAGGACTAAACCAGGACTAAACCAGGACTAAACCAGGACTAAACCAGGACAAAACCAGGTCTAAACCAGGACTAAACCAGGACTAAACCAGGACTAAACCAGGACTAAACCAGGACTAAACCAGGTCTAAACCAGGTCTAAACCAGGACTAAACCAGGACTAAACCAGGACTAAACCAGGTCTAAACCAGGTCTAAACCAGGACTAAACCAGGACTAAACCAGGACTAAACCAGGACAAAACCAGGTCTAAACCAGGACTAAACCAGGACTAAACCAGGACTAAACCAGGACTAAACCAGGACTAAACCAGGATTAAACATGAACTAAACCAGGTCTAAACCAGGACTAAACCAGGACTAAACCAGGACTAAACCAGGACTAAACCAGGACTAAACCAGGACTAAACCAGGACTAAACCAGGACTAAACATGAACTAAACCAGGTCTAAACCAGGACTAAACCAGGACTAAACCAGGACTAAACCAGGACTAAACCAGGTCTAAACCAGGACTAAACCAGGACTAAACCAGGACTAAACCAGGACTAAACCAGGACTAAACCAGGACTAAACCAGGATTAAACATGAACTAAACCAGGTCTAAACCAGGACTAAACCAGGACTAAACCAGGACTAAACCAGGACTAAACCAGGACTAAACCAGGACTAAACCAGGACTAAACCAGGACTAAACCAGGACTAAACCAGGTCTAAACCAGGACTAAACCAGGACTAAACCAGGACTAAACCAGGACTAAACCAGGACTAAACCAGGACTAAACCAGGTCTAATCCAGGTCTAAACCAGGTCTAAACCAGGTCTAAACCAGGTCTAAACCAAGACTAAACCAGGACTAAACCAGGACTAAACCAGGTCTAAACCAGGTCTAAACCAGGACTAAACCAGGACTAAACCAGGACTAAACCAGGACTAAACCAGGGCTAAACCAGGACTAAACCAGGACTAAACCAGGACTAAACCAGGATTAAACATGAACTAAACCAGGTCTAAACCAGGACTAAACCAGGACTAAACCAGGACTAAACCAGGACTAAACCAGGTCTAAACCAGGACTAAACCAGGACTAAACCAGGACTAAACCAGGACTAAACCAGGACTAAACCAGGACTAAACCAGGTCTAAACCAGGTCTAAACCAGGTCTAAACCAAGACTAAACCAGGACTAAACCAGGACTAAACCAGGTCTAAACCAGGTCTAAACCAGGACTAAACCAGGACTAAACCAGGACTAAACCAGGACTAAACCAGGGCTAAACCAGGACTAAACCAGGACTAAACCAGGACTAAACCAGGATTAAACATGAACTAAACCAGGTCTAAACCAGGACTAAACCAGGACTAAACCAGGACTAAACCAGGACTAAACCAGGTCTAAACCAGGACTAAACCAGGACTAAACCAGGACTAAACCAGGACTAAACCAGGACTAAACCAGGACTAAACCAGGTCTAATCCAGGTCTAATCCAGGTCTAAACCAGGACTAAACCAGGTCTAATCCAGGTCTAATCCAGGTCTAGACTTTGGGTTGAATGGACCTGTTTCTCGGTGAAGTCTCTGATGTTTCAGACAAACCAAACTGAACAAAACCTAAACATTTCCTCAGAATTCTTAAAACGACCTCAAACCTCAGAGTGATCTGTGCCTCTCGCTCCGATCGCCCCACGTGCATTTGTCACAGCTCTGTTTATACAAGAGAGAGAGGGAGAGGGGGAGAGGGGGGAGACAGGGGGGAGGGAGAAAGATAAAGAGAGAGGGAGAGGGGGGAAAGAGCGATAAAGAGAAGAGAGAGGGCGAGGGGGGAGAGCGATAAAGAGAAGAGAGAGAGAGAAGGGGAGGGGAGCTGAGAGAGAGAAGAGAGAGGGAGAGGGGGAGAGGGGGGAGGGAGACAGATAAAGAGAGAGAGAAGAGAGAGAGAGAGGGGGGAGACGGGGGGGAAGAGAAAGAGAGAGAGGGAGAGGGGGGAAAGAGCGATAAAGAGAAGAGAGAGGGCGAGGGGGGAGAGCGATAAAGAGAAGAGAGAGAGAGAAGGGGAGGGGAGCTGAGAGAGAGAAGAGAGAGGGAGAGGGGGGAGATGGGGGGGGAAGATAAAGAGAGAGAGAAGAGAGAGGGAGAGGGGGGAGACAGGGGGGAGGGAGAAAGATAAAGAGAGAGGGAGAGGGGGGAAAGAGCGATAAAGAGAGAGAGAGAGAGAAGGAGAGGGGAGCTGAGGGCGAGAAGAGAGAGCGATGGAACGGGGGAGTGAGAGAGGGAGGAAGGGGGGAGAGAGAGGGGGAGAAAGATAAAGAGAGCGAGAGAGAACAAGAGGAGAGAGCGATAAAGAGAGAAAAGAGAGAGAGGGAGGGAGAGGGGGAGAGAGAGAGGGAGAGGTGGAGAGACAGGGGAGGGGGGTAGAGAGAGAGAGAGGGGAGGGGGGGGCGAGACGGGGGAAAGGGGAGAGAGAGTGAGGGGAGAGGGAGATAAAGACAAAGAAGAGAGAGAGGGAGAGAGGGGGGAGGGAGAGAGAGGGAGAGAGAAAGGGAGGGGGAGGATAGAGAGAGCAGGTTGATCGCCCCTGAGTGTGACTGATGTGAGGCTCAGGTCGAGGTAATGATCATAAATAAGAAACAGTTCAACACAGACTGGAACTAAACCAGGTCTAAACCAGGACTAAACCAGGACTAAACCAGGTCTAAACCAGGACTAAACCAGGACTAAACCAGGTCTAAACCAGGACTAAACCAGGTCTAAACCAGGTCTAAACCAGGACTAAACCAGGACTAAACCAGGTCTAAACCAGGACTAAACCAGGACTAAACCAGGACTAAACCAGGACTAAACCAGGACTAAACCAGGACTAAACCAGGACTAAACCAGGACTAAACCAGGACTAAACCAGGTCTAAACCAGGACTAAACCAGGACTAAACCAGGACTAAACCAGGACTAAACCAGGACTAAACCAGGTCTAAACCAGGACTAAACCAGGTCTAAACCAGGACTAAACCAGGACTAAACCAGGACTAAACCAGGTCTAAACCAGGTCTAAACCAGGACTAAACCAGGTCTAAACCAGGTCTAAACCAGGACTAAACCAGGACTAAACCAGGTCTAAACATGGACTAAACCAGGACTAAACCAGGACTAAACCAGGACTAAACCAGGACTAAACCAGGATTAAACCAGGACTAAACCAGGATTAAACCAGGACTAAACCAGGACTAAACCAGGACTAAACATGGACTAAACCAGGATTAAACATGGACTAAACCAGGTCTAAACCAGGACTAAACCAGGACTAAACCAGGACTAAACCAGGTCTAAACCAGGACTAAACCAGGTCTAAACCAGGACTAAACCAGGTCTAAACCAGGTCTAAACCAGGACTAAACCAGGACTAAACCAGGACTAAACCAGGACTAAACCAGGTCTAAACCAGGTCTAAACTAGAACTAAACCAGGACTAAACCAGGTTTAAACCAGGTCTAAATCAGGACTAAACATGGACTAAACCAGGTCTAAACCAGGTCTAAACTGGACTCAAACCAGGATTAAACTATGACAAAATCACAATAAAAGTAAGACTGAGGACTACAGTAAACCACATAAAACCCAAAACTAAACCAGCGATTAAGCTAAAGACTAAGACTAAACCAAGGACTAAATGAGGACAGTATATTGTTCAAACAAATGTAATCAATAAAGAGCGAGAGTTCTGCAATTTGTGTTTAACAAGGACAAAACCAACAACATTTTGCAAAGAAAGAACCAATTTGCCCGAAATCGCCCTAAATTTAAATGGCCTTAAATCGGTTTAAATCGCCCTCACCCCAAATTGCGAGAAATCACCCGAAATCTCCCTCACCCGACATCGCCTGAAATGAAACTACTCATCACCCTCAAATCACCCTCAAACTAAATCGCCCGAAGTTTGCTGAAATCACCCAAAATCGCCTGAAATCACCCGTAATCGCCTTTATCCAAAACCGCCTGAAATCGCCTGAAATCGCCTGAAATCGCCCTTGACTAAAAATGCCTGAAGTCACCTGAAACTGCCAGAAATCGGCCAATTAAATCGTCTGAAATCACCCTCACCCAAAATCTCCCTCTAAAGTTGCCTGAAATCACCCGACATCGCCCAAAATCACCTGACATCACCCTCAACGGAAATCGGCCTCAACTAAAGATGCCTGTAGTTTGCTGAAACCACTCCAAATCACCCGAAATCGCCTGAAATCGCCTTTGACTGAAATCATCTGAAATCACGTGAAGTCGACTGAAATGGCTAAAAATCGCCCTAAATCGAAATGGCCTTAAATTGATTTAAATCGCCCAAAATCGCCCTCGCCCTAAATTGCCTAAAATCTCCCTCACCTGAAATCACCTGAAACGGCCCTAAACTGAAGCCCTTGGTCCCGTGTGAGGCTCCCGTCTGTGATCTAAGCTGTGTTAGTCGTGCGCTGAAGCTTATACTGATTCAGAATCGTCGTCTGTCGGTCCATTTCCCGCTCGAATCAGAACTCGACCAGAGACCAAAGACCTGCTGCAGGCTCCGCCCTCAGAGCTGCCAGGGCTTTGTCTTTGTCTCAGGACGGCGAGAATTCAGAGAGAATTCAAACTATGACAGGCTTTGTGCATTTACTGATTAAGTGGTGTTAAAGTCCCTCTGACGGTCAGACTCATTAAACTAAAATACAGTAAAGATAAAAATACTTCAAGTTCTGCTAAAATCTTAACAAATTCTATTTCCTGGTTGTAAATGATGACATCACACTGGGAAATGACCAAGAACCATCCTGTGCAGTGGACCAAAACTCAACTAATGTCACAGATTGCTTTATTTGACAAAGAAAAAACATGTGAACAGCTTTATTTTGTTGAATCAATGTTTAAAGGGTCAAAAAAGTACAATATTTTGTGTAAATTATGCATACACTGCAAAAAAATGATTTGTAGACGAGTTAAATGTGTTGATTTGAGGAAATTAACTTGAATTTCAGACGTTTTGACTCGTTAAGAGCAGTTAAGACTTTTATTTGATGGAACTAGATTATTTCACTTGTTTCAAACGTTTGTGACTTGTTTCAATCCATTATTTCTTATTTCAATCCAAATGATCTGTCACTGGTTAAGATCATTCTATTTACCACATCGGCAACTTATTTTAAGATGAATTATTGCAAAATCATCAGAAATACTTTGAAACCAGTGAAATTATCAGCATCACATCAGCATTAAATCTAATCCAGTCAAAACTTCTCAAATCCAGATTAAAATGATCAATTCAAGCCATTTTAAACTTTACAGATTTACATTTGAGACCATTTGGATTGAAATAAGAAATAATGGATTGAAACAAGTCACAAACGTTTGAAACAAGTGAAATAATCTAGTTCCATCAAATAAATCGTCTGCTCTGATCTGAACCAGTCAAAACGTCTGACATTCAGATTAAAATCCTCAAATCAACACATTTAACTCGTCTACAAATCCAATTTTGCAGCGTGACCTTTGACCCCACACTGTGACGTCATCAGGTTGTTTACTTCCTGTAATTTTCGACAGATTTTGCATCTTTCCTCCACAAACAGCTCCTGATCGGTGTAAAACTGTAATCTATGTTTAAAATGCACTGAATAAAGTCAAACCCGTCAGACGCACTTGAACTTTTATTTACGAGGCACTAAAGACGACGACTTTCTTTAAAGACGTTCGCTCGAGTCGTAAACGCCGCCCGACACTAAATACATCTTGCCTTTTCCTCATGTTTCCTTCAGACTTTCTCCGCGGCTGATAAGAGTTCAAAGCCGCCGCAGATTTACGCGACGGCTCCGAGCGCCGGCCAGAAATACGGCTCTGTAAATGTTTGCGAACGTCGGCGCGATGGAGGGGCCCGGGCCAATCGGGCCGGGCGCTGGTACCGCGGGAGGGAGGGCATCCGGGTCAGCCCTTTCCACAGAGCAGCGCCGTAAATCAGCGCCGAGCGAGGCCCGGAGGGAACGGCACCGGGGACGAGTGAGGTTTACTTTAGCACGAGCAAAAACGAGGAAGAGTGGAGCCAGGATTAAAATGACTGAAAACATGATTCTAAACCAGTGGGCGAGGCTACCGCGCTCAAATTGAGCCGCCGACTGTAGGCTGCCATGTTTGCAATCTGGTGCTGACCGCTAGGGGCTGGCTGCGGAAGTAGAATTGTTCAATGCAAGTCAATGGGGAGTTAGACGTTTGAAAACCTACTTTAGAGCCTGGCTCAAAATACGGCTTTGGTCTCAAACGTTAGCTTACGGCTCTGTGACAACGCTGAGGGGGGTGAATTTTTTTGAACCAGGCTGGTTTAGCCGCTGTGATTTTTTAAAGTTCTTGAATATCTAATGAGGAAGGCGGGCTTTACGCGCCGGAAATGTCACGGCGCAGCCAAACACCTACGAGTGGGCGGTAACTATAGAGGCTACGACGGCAGTACGTCAGCAAAAGGCCGCCCCAAAGTCGCCCTCCCCCCGCCTCCCCACCGAAGGGGGAGTGGTGGGGGCTAACCCGCGGCCATTTTGAATTCTCCATGACTGAGCCGCATTTTCATGAATGGGGCGGAGCGACGACAGTCTGTCCATTATTTTTTATGTCTATGTTCTAAACACAGAACTATAATAAAACCTGGAAGATGAATCCAAAATGGCGCCCTGTTCCTCCCTGTGGCCTGAGCTCATTGGTGCATGACCCCAAAAAAGTTCTTACTTCCGCATTTACTTCCTGATACGGAGGCGGCCATCTTTGTTTTACTTCCTGATACGGAGGCTGCCATCTTTGCTTTAGGGCGCCACGTGACCACAATCCCCCACTTCAGATAAAAACGGTAATTTCTGTGATTTTATAAACTGTAGAAAAGAACATTTCCTTCTATTTTATTTAAATACTGATAATAATTCAGTCCTGTCTGTGATTATAATGTGACATTTGAGAAAAAGGCTGCAGTACCTCACACGACCACTAATCAATCTGGGACACAGACAGAGGGGACGGGGCTTATCCAGTTCATTTAATACATCCATGGTTCTATCTGAGTTAAATGTGTTGATTTGAGGATTTTAATCTGAATGTCAGACGTTTTGACTGGTTCAGATCAGAGCAGACGATTTATTTGATGGAACTAGATTATTTCACTTGTTTCAAACGTTTGTGACTTGTTTCAATCCATTATTTCTTATTTCAATCCAAATGATCTCAAATGTAAATCTGTAAAGTTTAAAATGGCTTGAATTGATCATGTTAGGGTCACACAGCTTCATGTTAGGGTCACACAGCTTCATGTTAGGGTCACACAGCTTCATGTTAGGGTCACACAGCTTCATGTTAGGGTCATACAGCTTCATGTTAAGGTCACACAGCTTCATGTTAGGGTCACACAGCTTCATGTTAGGGTCACACAGCTTCATGTTAGGGTCACCCAGCTTCATGTTAGGGTCACACAGCTTCATGTTAGGGTCACACAGCTTCATGTTAGGGTCACACAGCCTCATGTTAAGGTCACACAGCTTCATGTTAGGGTCACACAGCCTTAGGGTCACACAGCTTCATGTTAGGGTCACACAGCCTCATGTTAAGGTCACACAGCTTCATGTTAGGGTCACACAGCTTCATGTTAGGGTCACACAGCCTCACGTTAGGGTCACACAGCCTAATGTTAGGGTCACACAGCCTCATGTTAGGGTCACACAGCTTCATGTTAGGGTCACACAGCCTCATGTTAAGGTCACACAGCTTCATGTTAGGGTCACACAGCTTCATGTTAGGGTCACACAGCCTCATGTTAGGGTCACACAGCCTCATGTTAGGGTCACACAGCTTCATGTTAGGGTCACACAGCCTCATGTTAGGGTCACACAGCCTCATGTTAAGGTCACACAGCCTTGTTTTAGGGTCACACAGCCTCATGTTAAGGTCACACAGCCGCATTTTAAGGTCACACAGCCTCATGTTAAGGTCACACAGCCTTGTTTTAGGGTCACACAGCCTCATGTTAGAGTCACACCGCCTTAGGGTCACACAGCCTCATGTTAGGGTCACACAGCTTCATGTGAGGGTCACACAGCTTCATGTTAGGGTCACACAGCCTTAGGGTCACACAGCCTCATGTTAGGGTCACACAGCCTCATGTTAGGGTCACACAGCTTCATGTTAGGGTCACACAGCCTCATGTTAGGGTCACACAGCTTCATGTTAGGGTCACACAGCCTTAGGGTCACACAGCTTCATGTTAGGGTCACACAGCTTCATGTTAGGGTCACACAGCTTCTTGTTAGGGTCACACAGCCTTAGGGTCACACAGCTTCATGTTAGGGTCACACAGCTTCATGTTAGGGTCACACAGCCTTAGGGTCACACAGCTTCACGTTAGGGTCACACAGCCTCATGTTAGGGTCACACAGCCTCATGTTAGGGTCACACAGCCTCATGTTAGGGTCACACAGCCTCATGTTAGGGTCACACAGCTTCATGTTAGGGTCACACAGCTTCATGTTAGGGTCACACAGCCTCATGTTAGGGTCACACAGCCTTAGGGTCACACAGCCTCATGTTAGGGTCACACAGCTTCATGTTAAGGTCACACAGCCTCACGTTAGGGTCACACAGCCTTGTTTTAGGGTCACACAGCTTCATGTTAGCCTCATGTTCCGTCTGGACTTTTGTTACACGTCCCTAAAACAATGTATTTGTTAAATTATCTTCAGCTTTGAAAGAGGAATTGTCAAAACCAACAAAAGCCACTGACAAAATCTAAAGACACAGCTTCACTTGATTTATTTCACAAAGAACATTTAGGCGGGCGTTATAGTCTGATGTTCCTCTTTGCAGCTCGTTTCAAATGGAATCAGAGTAAATCAGACACAAAACTCCAGAGTCTGAGCTTCACAAAGAGTCAGACAAGAGTTTGAAAGGATCAGAAACAGCTTCAGTTTGAGATGAGGCTCGTTTCACAAAAACAGGTCCGATCCATCTGGGGTTAAAGACCTTTGACATTTGTTTTAGTCTTTTTACTCCAATTATCTTTTATAGTTGATTATTTTTACTTTCGACTCATGATTAGTCGATTAATCGTTGCAGCTCTGGTCAAAATGTTTGCTTTTCTACTCTTTGAATCTTGTCTTTAAACCCATTTTTCTCTGTTTCAAAACATTATTTACTTTACTTATACTTTACGTATTTTTATTATTTTTAATTGTACTAAATATGCGTTGATTTGATTGAGTCGTTTTTGGGATGTAGTTTAAGAAGAGCATGTTTTCCTGCGCCCCGTCCTGCAGAGCGCTCCAGTCCAGGACACGGTTCAGACGTGTTTT
Organism: Rhinogobius similis; assembly: GCA_019453435.1. Taxonomy (NCBI): domain Eukaryota; kingdom Metazoa; phylum Chordata; class Actinopteri; order Gobiiformes; family Gobiidae; genus Rhinogobius; species Rhinogobius similis. The sequence continues at coordinate 39,570,390 of CM033624.1, forward strand.
AATCCGTCTTGTGAGTGATTCTGTGGACGTCGCTGTTGGGGCTGGTGTGAACTGTGGGTGAGCTCTGGAGTGTGAGCTGAAGGACGCGGCCGAGAAACAGAGGATAAATCAGGACCAATCCTCCTCCTCCTCCTCCTCCACCTCCTCCTCCTCCTCCTCCTCCTCCTCCTCCTCCTCCTCCTCCTCTCCCTTCACTCCTGGACATGGACTGGTTCAAACATGTGCGAAAGTCTGTTTCTGTGTCCCAAAATGCATTATGTTTAAAGGGAAAATATTCTGCATGTTTCATATTGATGTGATCGTTTAAACCTGCTCTTGAGGGCCTTTAATTTGCATCTCATGTTTAAGAAAAAAAAGAAAAAAGATTCTCTGCCCTGTGTTATCAGTCAATGACATTTACTGAGTGCATACAGCAGATGGCGCCAGCGCTACATTCAATCCAGTGAAGTTAGCGCTGAAAAGACGTCGTTGTGTGGATTTGCTGCAGCGGTTATCGAGTTTAGAGGCAGAAATGAACAGTTTAACAATGATTTAAGGACTAAAAACAGCAGAAGATTCTCAGATAAATTAAAAATGAAGTCTGAAAATACGTCCAAAAATCCAGGAAGTTCAGCAGGAAGTGTGTTTGACGCTCAGAGGGAGAGGATTTTCTAATAAACATTCCTCAAAACAGTGTGAATGTAACTCCAGGTGTGTTTTTGATGAAGAACATTGTTAGAACAGAATTAAAGAGAGAAAAGTCACTGGAGCAGAATCTGTGGGATTTAAGGCGAGACGCTGAAGGTGAATTAAAAAAATCTTAAATTTAAAGATATCAATGTTAAACTTCTCCTATAGTTTACTCATATAAAAAATGTATTACACGTGTTTCATCATGTCATGTTTTCTTGTAGAAATAAGACAGTTTATGTGTGACGTGGGGGCATAGAACTATAATAAAACCTGGAAGATGAATCCAAAATGGCCGCCCTGTTTATCCCTATGGAGTGAGCTCGTTGGTGCATGACCCCAAAAAAGTTTCTTACTTCCGCATTTGCTTCCTGATACGGAGGCTGCCATCTTTGTTTTACTTCCTGATACGGAGGCGGCCATTTTTGCTTTACTTCCTGATACGGAGGCGGCCATCTTTGCTTTACTTCCTGATACGGAGGCGGCCATCTTTGCTTTACTTCCTGAATCTGAGGCGGCCATCTTCGCTTTACTTCCTGATACTCAGGCGGCCATCTTTGTTTTACTTCCTGATACGGAGGCGGACATTTTTGCTTTACTTCCTGATACGGAGGCGGCCATCTTTGCTTTACTTCCTGATACGGAGGCGGCCATCTTTGCTTTACTTCCTGATACGGAGGCGGCCATCTTTGTTTTACTTCCTGATACGGAGGCGGCCATTTTTGCTTTACTTCCTGATACGGAGGCGGCCATCTTTGCTTTACTTCCTGATACGGAGGCGGCCATCTTTGCTTTACTTCCTGATACGGAGGCGGCCATCTTTGCTTTACTTCCTGATACGGAGGCGGCCATCTTTGTTTTACTTCCTGATACGGAGGCGGCCATCTTTGCTTTAGGGCTCCACGTGACCACAATCCCCCATGATGCTTTGAGCGACGTGAACGACCAGCAGCTGCAGGTCTTTGTGTTAGCGTTAGCTTGTGTTAGCGTTAGCTTGTGTGATTGTAATTGTGTTCTTCATGTTAGACACACGTGAAGCGTCTGAAATGAAATAAAATACAACTTACAGGTGTCTCTAGTCGAGCCTTTTCCACGAGCTTCTGTTTGTATCGTCCGACGCTCGTTCATGTGACTCACACATGTTTGTGTGACGTCACTTCAGATAAAAACGGTAATTTGTGTGATTTTATAAACGGTAGAAAAGAACATTTCCTTCTATTTTATTTAAATACTGATAATAATTCAGTCCTGTCTGTGATTATAATGTGACATTTTAGAAAAAGGCTGCAGTACCTCACACGACCACTAATCAATCTGGGACAGAGGGGCGGGGCTTATCCAGTTCATTTAATACATCCATGCGTGGGGGACATTTGAAGCTGAAGGTCGCGGCGTCACGACAGGACCAGGACGAGAACCTGTTGGATCCAGAGAAAAGCCCAGACGTCGTCCTCAGAAGCTCAGAGAGAACAAAATAAAACCAAACAGTCTGTGAATCTGCTTCGACAGGAGTGTCCAGCCGCCATGTTTAGGGTCGTCTATTGGACCAAACCTGGACGCTGCGCTCTGATTGGTCCACACGGCGTCCAGATGAGTTTGTCAAATACAAATCACATCAGCAGGACCGGGTTAACCTGCCGCCCGCCCTCGGACTTTTATTATTCCTCCCTTTAATCCACAAACCGCTGCTGGACGTGTTAAACATGAAGAGAAACATGGAACCCTTTTATTTCCCTCAAATCAAACATTCTGGGATGAATTAGAGTCAGTTTGTGTTACAAAAGCACAAAAAATGACCCTAAAATTCTGAAAGTAAGTTAAGTTAAGTTTATTTATTTAGCCCCTTTCTCAGACAAAGTGCTTTACAACCAGAAAGTTAAAAACAGGACTTTTATATGGATTCCACCTGGACTGTTTTACTTTATTACAAAGTCCTTAAAACTCATGTTTAGTTAAATCAGCTTCAGGTTTGAAAGAGGAACCAACAAAAGCCCAAATTAGTGTCACTCTGGCTCCACAGACACAGACACTTCTTCATATTTAACACAGAAAATCTAGACTCTAGAAAATCTAGAATTCGTCATCTGTTCTTGCTCTTTGCAGCTCGTTTCCACTCGTTTGTGTCCAAAGGATCAGGAGCAGCCAAACTCTGCTCTGTCACAGTAAAGAGACACCACTGTCACTTTACATTTGACCCTTTTAAGTTGATTTGAACAAGTTCCACACAAAAAAACTGAACAAAAAAACAACCCTTTATCAGTTTGTAAGAGACACGTCATAATTCTGCCTCAGAAGAACCTGAAGCAGCCTTTTTCATGAACATGATGTTGGTGCAGGACCTTCACAGCAATTTGAGTGTAATGATATCCAGTGTGATCAAACAGACATTGTGTCATGAACATAAGTGTATTTAGTTTAATAAAACGCTGAACCGTAGACTCGACTAAAATAGCCGTCGTCCGATCTCGTCAGACGGTGTTTCCTGTCGCTCACAGACGCAGATGTTGACTCTGGTTTTATTCCGGCGTCGTTCGTTCGTGAATCCGACAGAAGCCGCGGCGACACAGAAATAACCCTGGTCCGCTCTGGTTTTATCAGCTCCGGCGCACAGGAAGACGCCGGGCACAGACAGGAAGTGGCTCGGCAGGACAGGAAGTGCAGATACGGCAGAGGACGGGATTATTGTGAACGGAGCGGCGCAAACAAACAAATCAACAGCAGACGGGCCTCAGACGGCAGCGTTCACATGAGGCGTTCACATGAGGCGTTCACATGAGGCGTTCACATGAGGCGTTCACACGACCACAGGACGGGACACCAAAAAAAAAAATATATATAAGTATACTTGTATGCTCGCGGGCCGTGCTTCATGCTCCGCTGGCCGAGCGCCGTGTGGAGCTGACGCGCCTCAGGGTTTGTGTTTTGTCCCAAAACAAACACTTCAGCTTCATTGTTATTATGAATTATTAAAGCTGTCACACAGAGACTGTGGCTACGTTCACACTGCAGGTCAAATCGGATTTTTTTGCCCAAATGTGACTTGTATCCGATTTTTTCGTGGCAGTGTGAACGGCACAATTCCGATTTTTTCAAATCCGACCCAGGCCACTTTCGTATGTGGATATAAATCCGATATGTATCTGCACTTTTAGAATGCGACTTCAATCAGAACGCTCAGGTCCTGTCATCACCAAAACGTCATCAACAGGCGACACTCCCGGGTCACACGTCATCATTTTGAGTCAAAGTGGAAAGCGCCAAAAACAAGAGACGAAAGCGGAAAGAAATGGTGGACGAGGCACGAGGTGCCGAAAACTGTGAGTGGAAAAAGGAAGAGGTTTGTGAGCCGATAAATATATGGGGCGACCAATCAATTCAGGCAAAAATTGAAGGTTCGTATCGTAATCGGTAAACACAGCGTGTAAACACAGTACGCTGCGTGTGACGTTGTGTTCTTTTGTGCTCCTGCCGGCCGCATAACGCCACATTCTGTTCACACCAGATACAAACGGCACTCGCATTTTTTTTTGTAATGTGAACAACTACATTAAAAATCGGATTTAAACAAAAAATCCGAATTGGGCATCATACCCTGCAGTGTGAACGTAGCCTGTGACACTTGTCCCAAAAAACTGGATAAAACTTATGGAAGGTGAAGGTTTCTGTCGTCACGGCATAAGAAACATGACAAGAGTCTGTCTGACTTAAGACTGAACACAGATGAACCCAGACACAGGCTCCACACAAGCACAAAGAGCTTCTCCAGGTCTTTTGAACAAATCCAGTCTGTATTTCTGCTCATGTCAGACTCACATTTTGCTCGTGGTTCAGGCGTCGACACAGAACGAGAAAAGGTACAGTTTGTGTCAAACACAATGACTTTGTTACAGATGATTCTTGTTTGTGAATCCTGTAAATCTGCAGAAGACAAGAACGTCACATGGAACAGAAACTGGCACAAAGTTTGTCTTTTCTGACACAAATGAACTGAAAGTGAAGTGTTTTACTGTGACCCTCATGACGTGGTCAGACCGAGGCCTTTCCCAGGTCCAGGGCCCTGTTCTCTGAGTCCTTTTCTCACGTCGGACTCTAATCTGATCCTGAGTCTGATTCTGGTTCATGGGACGGATCCATCGATGAGACGCTGTAGATATATTAAAGCCTCTTGAGCGTCGAGGACAGTACGTTCTGCTCTGAACTTCATGTCATTTATCATTTGATTTTCTCATCGATTTATTTATAAACTGGTCCCTGTCCCAGCGAAAGAAACCGGAAAAGTCCAGTCCCACACACTTTTACATCTGCTCTGGTCAAACCACGTCCAGAACATTAGCTTTTCCTCCGAGAAAAGACGTTCTTGTTCTAATCAGACGAGACGCTGCAGGTGAACGGGAAAAGAACTTACATTTAAAGATGTGAATGTTCAACTCCTCCTGTAGTTCACTCACACAAATGGAAGAAAATCATGTTTTCAAGTAGAAATAAGGCATTTTATGTGAAAATGGTCAAAATGTCATATATTATATTTGTGACATTTAAATCTGAAAAATGGACAGAACCAGGTTTAAATTTATTGGTTCATTTTGTCACATATAAAAAAAGTCTTTAGTTTTTCAGTTAAACTAGATCTGACTGAAAAGTTGCCTAAATATTCAAATTTCTCCTCATTTTTTAACTTAAAACTGTAATAAATGTGGGTCAGTATCAAATGTGACAAATCCTTGTGTCGTGTCAGAATCTGGTTGAGTCCAGATTGTCTCTGGGACAAACGCCATTTGAGTTTGATGTTTTCAGTCACATTTTTTATGTTTATGTCATGTTTTTGTTGCTTTCAATCTTTTTTTGTCACTTTTGTTGCATTTTTGTCGATTTTAGTCGTGTTTTTGTAGTTTTTAGTCACCTTTTTCAATTTCAGACTTGTTTTTGTCACTTTTACTCTTTGTTTTTATCGTTTTTTGTTGCGTTTTATTCAAATCCTTGTTTGTTCTAAATGTGTTGAGTCCAGATTGTACAGTTTGTGTGGATCTACTTTAGGCTGATCTTTATGTCTCGAGGGACAAAAATGCATTTGAAGAAAACAATGTCAGAGAAATCTATGGATGAAGTGGATTCAATGGAAGAATCAAACATCAGGAGCAGATTGGACACATGAAAGTCCAGACGAGAGAGAAAAGTGAACAGAAACCTTCAGACTAAACTTTGCCTGGTGTTTCCTGGTGTTCTCCTGGTGTTCTCCTGGTGTTCTCCTGGTGTTCTCCTGGTGTTTTCCTGGTGTTTTCCTGGCGTTGTCCTGGCGTTTTCCTGGTGTTTTCCTGGTGTTTTCCTGGCGTTGTCCTGGTGTTTTCCTGGCGTTCTCCTGGTGTTTTCCTGGTGTTTTCCTGGTGTTTTCCTGGTGTTTTCCTGGTGTTTTCCTGGTGTTTTCCTGGTGTTTTCCTGGCGTTGTCCTGGCGTTTTCCTGGTGTTCTCCTGGTGTTTTCCTGGTGTTTTCCTGGTGTTTTCCTGGTGTTTTCCTGGTGTTTTCCTGGTGTTGTCCTGGTGTTTTCCTGGTGTTCTCCTGGTGTTCTCCTGGTGTTCTCCTGGTGTTCTCCTGGTGTTTTCCTGGTGTTTTCCTGGTGTTTTCCTGGTGTTCTCCTGGTGTTCTCCTGGTGTTCTCCTGGTGTTTTCCTGGTGTTCTCCTGGTGTTTTCCTGGTGTTTTCCTGGTGTTTTCCTGGTGTTGTCCTGGTGTTTTCCTGGTGTTCTCCTGGTGTTTTCCTGGTGTTTTCCTGGTGTTTTCCTGGCGTTGTCCTGGCGTTCTCCTGGTGTTTTCCTGGTGTTTTCCTGGTGTTTTCCTGGTGTTTTCCTGGTGTTTTCCTGGTGTTCTCCTGGTGTTTTCCTGGTGTTGTCCTGGTGTTCTCCTGGTGTTCTCCTGGTGTTTTCCTGGTGTTTTCCTGGTGTTGTCCTGGTGTTTTCCTGGTGTTTTCCTGGTGTTTTCCTGGTGTTTTCCTGGTGTTCTCCTGGTGTTTTCCTGGTGTTTTCCTGGTGTTTTCCTGGTGTTTTCCTGGTGTTTTCCTGGTGTTTTCCTGGTGTTCTCCTGGTGTTTTCCTGGCGTTGTCCTGGCGTTCTCCTGGTGTTTTCCTGGTGTTTTCCTGGTGTTCTCCTGGTGTTGTCCTGGTGTTTTCCTGGTGTTTTCCTGGTGTTCTCCTGGTGTTCTCCTGGTGTTTTCCTGGTGTTTTCCTGGTGTTTTCCTGGTGTTGTCCTGGTGTTTTCCTGGTGTTCTCCTGGTGTTTTCCTGGTGTTTTCCTGGTGTTTTCCTGGCATTGTCCTGGTGTTTTCCTGGTGTTTTCCTGGTGTTCTCCTGGCATTGTCCTGGTGTTTTCCTGGTGTTCTCCTGGTGTTTTCCTGGTGTTCTCCTGGTGTTTTCCTGGTGTTGTCCTGGTGTTTTCCTGGTGTTCTCCTGGTGTTTTCCTGGTGTTTTCCTGGTGTTTTCCTGGCGTTGTCCTGGTGTTCTCCTGGTGTTTTCCTGGTGTTTTCCTGGTGTTTTCCTGGTGTTGTCCTGGTGTTTTCCTGGTGTTTTCCTGGTGTTCTCCTGGTGTTTTCCTGGTGTTTTCCTGGTGTTGTCCTGGTGTTCTCCTGGTGTTCTCCTGGTGTTTTCCTGGTGTTTTCCTGGTGTTGTCCTGGTGTTTTCCTGGTGTTTTCCTGGTGTTTTCCTGGTGTTTTCCTGGTGTTCTCCTGGTGTTTTCCTGGTGTTTTCCTGGTGTTTTCCTGGTGTTTTCCTGGTGTTCTCCTGGTGTTTTCCTGGTGTTTTCCTGGTGTTTTCCTGGCGTTGTCCTGGTGTTCTCCTGGTGTTTTCCTGGTGTTTTCCTGGTGTTTTCCTGGTGTTGTCCTGGTGTTTTCCTGGTGTTCTCCTGGTGTTTTCCTGGTGTTTTCCTGGTGTTTTCCTGGTGTTGTCCTGGTGTTTTCCTGGTGTTTTCCTGGTGTTCTCCTGGTGTTTTCCTGGTGTTTTCCTGGTGTTTTCCTGGTGTTTTCCTGGTGTTCTCCTGGTGTTTTCCTGGTGTTTTCCTGGTGTTTTCCTGGTGTTGTCCTGGTGTTTTCCTGGTGTTCTCCTGGTGTTTTCCTGGTGTTTTCCTGGTGTTTTCCTGGTGTTGTCCTGGTGTTTTCCTGGTGTTTTCCTGGTGTTTTCCTGGTGTTCTCCTGGTGTTTTCCTGGTGTTCTCCTGGTGTTTTCCTGGTGTTTTCCTGGTGTTGTCCTGGTGTTGTCCTGGTGTTTTCCTGGTGTTCTCCTGGTGTTTTCCTGGTGTTTTCCTGGTGTTTTCCTGGTGTTGTCCTGGTGTTGTCCTGGTGTTGTCCTGGTGTTGTCCTGGTGTTTTCCTGGTGTTCTCCTGGTGTTTTCCTGGTGTTTTCCTGGTGTTTTCCTGGTGTTTTCCTGGTGTTCTCCTGGTGTTTTCCTGGTGTTTTCCTGGTGTTTTCCTGGCGTTGTCCTGGTGTTCTCCTGGTGTTTTCCTGGTGTTTTCCTGGTGTTTTCCTGGTGTTGTCCTGGTGTTTTCCTGGTGTTTTCCTGGTGTTCTCCTGGTGTTTTCCTGGTGTTTTCCTGGTGTTGTCCTGGTGTTCTCCTGGTGTTCTCCTGGTGTTTTCCTGGTGTTTTCCTGGCGTTGTCCTGGCGTTTTCCTGGTGTTTTCCTGGTGTTTTCCTGGTGTTTTCCTGGTGTTTTCCTGGTGTTCTCCTGGTGTTTTCCTGGTGTTTTCCTGGTGTTTTCCTGGTGTTTTCCTGGTGTTTTCCTGGTGTTTTCCTGGTGTTCTCCTGGTGTTTTCCTGGTGTTTTCCTGGTGTTTTCCTGGCGTTGTCCTGGTGTTCTCCTGGTGTTTTCCTGGTGTTTTCCTGGTGTTTTCCTGGTGTTCTCCTGGTGTTTTCCTGGTGTTCTCCTGGTGTTTTCCTGGTGTTTTCCTGGTGTTTTCCTGGCGTTGTCCTGGTGTTTTCCTGGTGTTCTCCTGGTGTTTTCCTGGTGTTTTCCTGGTGTTTTCCTGGTGTTGTCCTGGTGTTTTCCTGGTGTTCTCCTGGTGTTTTCCTGGTGTTTTCCTGGTGTTTTCCTGGCGTTGTCCTGGTGTTTTCCTGGTGTTCTCCTGGTGTTTTCCTGGTGTTTTCCTGGTGTTTTCCTGGCGTTGTCCTGGTGTTTTCCTGGTGTTCTCCTGGTGTTTTCCTGGTGTTTTCCTGGTGGAGTGTGATGTCCGACTCTTTGCTCGAACTCGTTTGACAGATGTGGTTTGTGAAGGTCACACGTCGACCTCCAAACGCTCGGTTCTTTCCCGTCTGTTTATGCTGTTCACACTGTTCAGGGGGGTTTCCACTTTACAACATTCTGCAGTTCCTTATGGCTTGTACCAGCACCACTTCACAAAGTGAGACGCTGCAGGTGAAACAGTAAAAACTCTTACATTTATGTCAATGTTAGACTCCTGCTGTAGTTTATTCACACAAATGTAAGAAAAATATATTAGAAGCTTTTCATCACGTCATGTTTTCATGTAGAAATAAGACATTTTGTGTAAAAACTAACAAAATGTCACATATTTGGGACATTTAAATCTGAAAAAATGGACAGAACCAGGTTTAAATTTTTTGTTTTGTTTTTTTGTTTTTGTACTATTAGTTGCAAAAAACTTTACTGAGGGAATTTTGGATTCTTTAGTTTTTGAGTGAACTAGATTTGACTGAAAATTGTCCAAAAATATTCAGATTTCACCTTTTTTTTTTTTAAACTTAAGGTGAGACGCTGCAGGTGAATAGAAAAGAATCTTGAATTTAAAGATATCAGTTTGAAACTTCCTTGTAGTTAAGTCAAGTAAACGCAAGAAAAAATACATTTACAAGAGTTTCATCACGTCATGTTTTCGTGAAGAAATAAGGCATTTTATGTAAAAACAGCCAAAAATCCACACATTTTTTATATTTTAATCAGAAAAATGGACAGAACCAGGTTTAAACTTGGTACATTTTGTAACATATTAGTTATAATAGATTTTTCCTGTTTAAAGCTGCAGAACATGAAGCTGTTCACTCCAGATGGATGTGACTCTTATGATTCTGGACAGACTCTCGCCAAAAGCCGTCGGTGAAATGTGAAACGTCGAGACGAACATTTGAACTGAAGGCCACGGCGTCACAAAAGCAGAACGAGCAAGAAATCAATGAATCCAGTCAGAGAAAAGCACCGACTTCTTCCTCAAACTAAATGTGATGGAACAGAACAAAGTACGTCCAACACCGCCGCCATCTTTGTTTAGGTTTGTCCTTTTCACTTCTGACCAAACCACAATGCTGCGCTGTGATTGGTCCAGCACACAAAGGGTCAAACCCAACAGCGGGAGGGCATCCAGGTGGATTCTCAACAGTTTGTGACTCACAAACATCACCAGAACTCACACAGCAGGACCAGCTGAGCTGTGGCTCATATGAACCAGAACTTTCCAACAATTCACTTACCACCTCGAATATACGACCCTGTCACCCCAGGAAGAGAAAAGAGCGTCCCAGGACCTGGAGTGACCTGGAGGGACCTGGAGGAACCTGGAGGGGCCTGGAGGACCTGGAGGGACCTGGAGGGACCTGGAGGGACCTGGAGGGACCTGAGGAGGACCTGAGGCGGGACCTGTCCTGGAGGGGGACCTGGAGGTCTCCTGAGGACCTGGAGGGACCTGGAGGGACCTGGAGGGACCTGGAGGGACCTGGAGGGACCTGGAGGGACCTGGAGGGACCTGGAGGGACCTGGAGGGACCTGGAAGAACCTGGAGGGACCTGGAGGGACCTGGAGAGACCTGGAGCGACCTGGAGAGGGACCTGGAGCGACCTGGAGTGACCTGGAGGACCTGGAGCGACCTGGAGGGACCTGGAGCGACCTGGAGTGACCTGGAGGACCTGGAGAGACCTGGAGCGACCTGGAGAGGGACCTGGAGCGACCTGGAGTGACCTGGAGTGACCAGGAGGAACCTGGAGAGGGACCTGGAGGGACCTGGAGGGACCTGGAGGGACCTGGACTTACTTTTGCCTCAGGTGTTTGACGTCTCGTTCGTTCGTCTCGTTCGTTCGTTCGTCTCGTCCTGAGTGTTTAGCGTCTCGTTCGTTCGTCTCGTTGTTGGAGGTCGAGCGCTGACGGCTGCAGAGGGTATTTGGCTCTCGTCTCCTGCAGCTGAGCCAGGCCTTTATTAATCATGAGAAAAGTCCATTTGGAACAAAACTCTCAAAAACCCTCCAGAAGAAAAATGACAACAGCATCGTCTTCTTTGACATAAAACACGCTCCACATTTACACAAGGATTATATTTATTTACAGGGGCTTCAAATGCACTGAAAATACATTTACAACCACCACATGGACTTACAAAGGCTTTAATGAGGTCAAAATGTGACTTAGTTCTACTTTAAATATTCTTCTGGGGAAGGACCCCCAAACCCCCTGTTTGAAGCTGTTCAGAGCCTGGAGCTGCAGAGGAATTAGAATTATCCAACACGTCTCGTCAGGTTCACCATCATCATGACACGTGTAAGAAAGACGGAGAATCGAAATGTCCAGGTCTGCACATGAATCTGTAATGTTTGGACGATAAAACACGTGCTATGGCTAAGCTAACACAAGCTAGCATACCAGACGACATCAAAGGCCCAGAGACGACTCAGACGAGCCCAGGCCCCTGAGAGTGACGTGTCATGGAAAGACTCCGACATAAAAGTGTATTTGTTCAGAAAGTAGAATTATTTAGTCAAATATTATATTGTTACTCAAACAATTAAATTGTCTTTATTTTGCACAAGATGCAATACTTTTTGTATTGTACAGTTCATTTGGTTTAGTGCCGCGAGTATCACAGGATTTAACAGGAGCTGGTGAGACTCAGGCCCCAGGCCCACGATGTACGACTCACACGCTTTAGATTTTGATCTTAACGAGTCAAAACGTCTGAAATTCAGATGAATATCCTCAAATCAAGACCTTTAACTCATGTAGATGTGTCACTTCTGCAGGTCACACGTCGAGAAAACACCACACGTTCAAATTCATTGTTTTTGACCCTCGGAGGGTCAGGATTTTCTAACAGGATTCATCAAACTGTGATGAAGCTGCAGCTGTGCTTTTGATGACATTTTGTATGATTCGTGTCGTTAAAGCTGTTTGTCCCACAAACCGTGCTCAGGTCACAGTCTGCAGTAATAACGTCTTATTTACACAAACTCATCCTTTTATTTTCTGTTTTGCAGTAAATTTCTCTTTCCTTCTTTCATTTCGAGTGAACCGTCAGAGAGAGAGAGGCCGCTGTCCGACTGACACAAAACAGAACCCGACCATTAGGACATCACTCTGTCCTCCCCCTCCCTCCTCCCCCTCTCTCATGCTCTCTTCTTCTCTTCCCTCTTCCTCTCTTCTTTCCTCTCTTCTTCTCTTCTTTCCTCTTCTTTCCTCTCTTCTTCTCTTCTTTCATCTCTTCTCTTCTCTTCCTCTCTTCTTCTCTTCCTCTTTTCTTCTTCTTCTTTTCTTCCTCTTCTTCTCTTCTTTCCTCTCTTCTTCTCTTCTTCTTCTTCTCTTCCCTCTTCTTTTCTTCTTTCCTCTCTTCTTCTTCTCTTCTTTCATCTCTTCCTCTCTTCTTCTCTTCCTCCTCTTCTCTTCCTTTCTTCTTCTTCTTTTCTCTCTTCTTTCCTCTCTTCCTCTCTTCTATCCTTTCTTCTTCTCTTCTTCTTCTTCTCTTCTTCTCTTCTTTCTTCTCTTCTTCTCTTCTATCCTTTCTTCTCCTCTTCCCTCTTCTTCTCTTCCATCATCTCTTCTTCTTTCATCTCTTCTTCTCTTCCTCTTCTTCTCGTTCTCTCTGAAGGGCTCAGTGTTGTGGCCTCTTCACATTTCCGACAGAGACAGGCGGCTGACATATTAGCGCTGGAGGGGGAGGAGGGGGAGGAGGGAGGAACGAGGGAGAAAGTGAAGGGTCATTTACACAAAACATGAGCCACTTTAGTCGATCCATCCATCACGTTTTATTTCAGAGTTTGCCGCCGTGTCGTGTCGTCTTCACCTGGTCGTCCTTCACTTTCTGTTTCAGAGGAGCAGATGATGCAGCGTTCTGTCCACGTTTTGATTTGTTTCTCTCCTGATTTTGCTCCACGTCTTGTACAAGGCATTATTAAGTTAAACAAATAACTAGTGCTTATTAACGTTTACTAAGGACCCTGAATATAAAGTGTCGCCAAGTTTAGTTTTCTTGTTTGGGGCACTTTTTGTTAGTTCTTTAGTTAGTTTATTTTTCTTGGGTTCATAGAAAAACAAAAACAAAACAAAAAAAGCAAAATCCTAAGAGTAAAGAAAGAAAACATTTTACAGACCAAAGGGTTCAGCACTTATTCTGCCAAACCCTAATAACTTAAAGTATGACGTGCAGAGAGCGACAGATGAACAGAATAATCTATAAATACAGGCTCATAACACTTTATACATCCATAAATATGTATAATATATATATAACACAGACACAGACAGTTGCACAAACGCACTCCTTCTTTCCATTTCTTGATATTGTTTTTTATTACATTGGATCCATAGACTGTACATATCAGTGGACCATGTTAGCATGCTAGCCGCCGCGTTCCAAATAGGAAGCAGCTCTGGAGGCTCCTGGCTCCGCCCTCTTCCTGTGACACTGGAGCCTTTACTCTGTGACTGTTTCGGTCAAACTCACATCTGGAACTAAAATGTCCGTCTGACTCACTCCACATGATCCTGGTGTCTTTTCTCGTTGGTTTTTCATAAATCAAGTTATTACAATAATAACTGACCAATCAGGGGCTTCCTTTTCCAGAGGCCGTTTTCGCTCGTGTTAGCAACAGGTTTGATTGACAGCTAGCACCGCACGTTGCCGTCGTCTCCTCCCACCGAGGGGCGGAGACCGTTAACAACCTCCTCCTGATTGGTCCGTGTGGTTGCTACGATACGCACTCATTTAAATATAGAGTCTGGCACCACTTTAGCCGCTATAACTGCTAGCTCCACTTTAGCCGCTATAACTGCTAGCTCCACATTAGCCGCTATAACTGCTAGCTCCACTTTAGCCGCTATAACTGCTAGCTCCACTTTAGCCGCTATAACTGCTAGCTCCACATTAGCCGCTATAACTGCTAGCTCCACTTTAGCCGCTATAACTGCTAGCTCCACATTAGCCGCTATAACTGCTAGCTCCACTTTAGCCGCTATAACTGCTAGCTCCACTTTAGCCGCTATAACTGCTAGCTCCACTTTAGCCGCTATAACTGCTAGCTCCACTTTAGCCGCTATAACTGCTAGCTCCACTTTAGCCGCTATAACTGCTAGCCCCACTTTAGCCGCTATAACTGCTAGCCCCACTTTAGCCGCTATAACTGCTAGCCCCACTTTAGCCGCTATAACTGCTAGCCGTGATGGGCTTCATTTGGCTGGAGCCAAACCCTATGACGTCACACTCCCAGAGTCCATCGACATGTACGGTCTATGATTGGATCTAAATTTAGTTTTAAAAGTGTAAATACTTTCAGAGTCTTTTAATGTTTCCTCCAAATCATTCCATAAATGAACTCCTCTCACACAAACTATCTACAATACTACTACAATCTATTTTTTACGTTTCCTTCTGAAAGATTCTCTCCTCGGAGGTCGTCCCCTGAACTAAAGAAAATCAAATCAAATCAAATCAATTTATTTTTATAATGCCCAAAATCACAACAACAGTTGCCTCGATGGGCCACAGGTAAAAGCAGTTCAGATAACTGTCCCAGAATGCCCCTGTCCTTTGACCCTCCTTCAGGAAAAACTACAAAAAACCCCACGGGACAAAGTATAAACCTCAGGAGAACCACAGTGAAGGAGAGATCCTACTCCCACGGACGGACAGGCTGCAGATGAACTAGGACTGACATCCACTTGGACTGTGGAGCCACAACCACTCAAGAGGGAGGTGGCTTTAAAGAGTTCCTCCAGGCGGACGAGGAGCAGTCCACCAGTGTAGAGAGATCCTCCAGGAGGACGAGGAGCAGTCCACCAGTGTAGAGAGATCCTCCAGCAGGAGATGAGGAACAGTTCATCTAAAGTAGAAGGAGTTCGTCCAGGCAGACGAGGTGTGGCTAATCCAGCTGTCCAGGCGGGTGGAGCATAGATCGTCCAGACAGGTGGGGGTGGGGGGGTCGTCACTGGAGCAGCCGCCGCAGTGTCTGAAACAGTCTCCACTCCCCGGGGGAAGTGGAGAGAAAGAGAAACATGTGAACAGCAATGAACAGACTACAGTTGAAGTAATATTAAATATTGTTGATGGTAAAGTAGAAGAACCAGAGGACAGTGTTCAGCTCCATACTTCTCCAGCAGAATTGCTCCAAGGGCAGCGGAGCTAAAACTGTAGGTTTTTATTTCTGTTCCTAACTGGCCTGACCATAAGCTATTTCAAAGAGGAACGTTTTGAGCTGGTCTTAAATGTAGAGACTGTGTCGGCCTCTTTTACATGAACAGGGAGCTGGTTCCATAACATAGGAGCTTGGTAGCTAAATGCTCGACCTCCTACTGTGCTTTTAGAGACTCTGGGGACTAACAATAGTCCAGCATTTTGAGAACGAAGAGCTCTGTTTGGATGGTACGCTACTATTGCATCTTTGAGGTAGGATGGGGCCATATTGTTTAAAGCTTTATCAGTCAGGAGGAGGATTTTAAATTTGATTCTAAACTCAACAGGAAGCCAGTGAAGAGACTCTAACACTGGTGAAATATGATCTCTTCTTCTAGTACCTGTTAATAATCTTGCTGCTGCATTTTGAACCAGTTGAAAGCTTCTTATAGAGCTTTTAGGACACGCTGTAAGCAGAGCGTTACAATAGTCTAATCTGGATGTGACAAATGCATGGATGAGTTTTTCGGCATCATCTCTGGGCAGGATTTTTCTAATTTTGGCTGATGTTACGCAAATGAAAGTAGGCTGTTTTACAGGCTTGATTTATATGAGCTTTGAACGAGAGAAGCTTTGAACGAGAGAGAGAGAGAAAACAGACTAAAAGTTGAGTAAAAGACGCTGGATGTGAGTCATTTAAAACAAAAAATACCCCCTAAACCCCTGGAATGGCGCCGTTTTCCTGGTGAACTGTCAGCTCTGCCGTTCTGTTCATAATATTTAACACTTTTATTATTATTACCCCAGGCTGGCGCTGGCCCGGAGCCTTCGGGACGAGGCCGGTGGTCCGCTCCGTCCCGCTCTTTGTCCTTCTATGTCTTTTGTTTGGCGCTCTTCTTCTTCTTGGCCGCTCCGTCCTCGTTCTCGTTCACATTCTCGGGCACAAAACGAGCAGATAAAGGCCGTAAACAGGACTCTTCGCCGGACGCTCCTCCCGCCGTCGGGCCGCGGCGCTCGGCTTTGTTCGGGAGCCAGTGTTTGGTGCTCGAGACGCTCGGGGCATTTCTGAAGTCGTAAACATCTGTCGAGGGAGAAGGAAAGCAGAGCCGAGCGACGCTAAGAGCAGATCAAACCCAGAGGAGGCCGAGACGCACGAGAACTAAAGACACAAAAGGAATTAGAAAGAGTTAAATGTGTGGATTTGAGGAAATTAATCTGACGTTTTGACTGGTTCAGATCAGAGCAGACGATTTATTTGATGAACTAGATTATTTCACTTGTTTCAAACGTTTGTGACTTGTTTCAATCCATTATTTCTTATTTCAATCCAAATGATCTGTCTCTGGTTAAGATCATTCTATTTACCACATTGACAACTTATTTTAAGATGAATTATTACAAAATCAGTCAGAAATACTTTGAAACCAGAGAAATTATCAGCATCACATCAGCATTAAATCTAATCCAGTCACAAATCCAGATTAAAATTATACATTCAAGTCATTTTAAACTCTACATTTTTTGCCGTGTTGACTTTACACTTTTTCCACATAACGTTTTAAACTCCTCAGATTTCCACACTACAAAAAGTGGATTTTAAGAAAGTAAAAAAGTCTTATAACAAGAAATAAATTCTTATTTTTTCTCTAAAAAGAAAAAAAATCTCGTCTAGGAAAAAAATCTTAAGACAAAAAATCTTATTTTAAGAAATAAAACCTAGCCTTTTCTTATTCAGATATATTTGCTCAAATCTGTTGTAACAAGACACAAAGGTTATTTTGAATCTTATTTAACTGTAGATTAAGAGTATTTTTCTTAATTTGAGAAAAAGTAAGAATACAAACATGTCTCTATCATTATCAAGAAAAAAGCTGTAATTCATGGGAATAAATTAGATAATTTTACTTAAATCAAGCAAAATGTCCTTGAAATGTGATATTATTGCTTACATTTTACAATTTTAAGGATATTTTTCCAACATCTAGTCTTAAAATGAGAAAAATATTCTTAAATTGAGCAACTTACAAACAAATCTTTACTGATTTATTCTTTTTTTGAGTATAATTTCCTTGAATCTGTTCATTCAGAACATTTGGCTTAAATCAAACCATTTACAGGAGCAACTGGCTTAAACTGAGACATTTTTTCTTGTTTTTTGACTTATTTTTTTCTTGATCATCAGAAAAAAAATCTTAAAACAAGTTTTCTAAGCAAGAAATGTTTGCTTACCCCATTGGCAGATTTTTTTGCTTAAAACAAGCAATTTTAGTCCAATTTTAAGTTTTTTTTCTTGTTTTAAGGAAGGCACTTTTTGCAGTGTACATCAGCATTAAATCTAATCCAGTCACAAATCCAGATTAAAATGATACATTCAACTCATTTTAAACTTGGACAGATCTGCATTTGTTGCCGTGTTGACTTTGAATGTTTTAAACTCCTCAGATTTCCAGGTTCTTCCTCTGAATCTCAGTTTTTCTGTTTTTCGTTCATAAATCAAACCAAACCAAAGAGGCTCATGGGACCAAATGTGTTTGAGACAAAAGGGAACTCCAGGGCGTCTGTTACTCTGAAAAGAATGGATTTGTACATGAGTTAAATGTGTTGATTTGAGGATTTTAATGTGAATGTCAGACGTTTTGACTGGTTCAGATCAGAGCAGACGATTTATTTGATGGAACTAGATTATTTCACTTGTTTCAAACGTTTGTGACTTGTTTCAATCCATTATTTCTTATTTCAATCCAAATTATCTCAAATGTAAATCTGTAAAGTTTAAAATGACTTGAATTGATCATTTTAATCTGGATTTGAGTCGTTTTGACTGGATTAGATTTAATGCTGATGTGATGCAGAATATTTCATGGTTTCAAAGTATTTCTGATGATCATGTGATAATTTAGATTAAAATAATAAAACACATTTGTCAGTGAAATGATCTGAACCAGGGACAGATCATTTGGATTGAAATAAGAAATAATGGATTGAAACAAGTCACAAACGTTTGAAACAAGTGAAATAATCTAGTTCCATCAAATAAATCGTCTGCTCTGATCTGAACCAGTCAAAACGTCTGACATTCAGATTAAAATCCTCAAATCAACACATTTAACTCAGATAGACATTCATTTTTTGCAGTGTAAGACTCTCAATTATTTTATATTCAAATTGTTTTCTGAAACTATCTTTGTACCAGCTCGTGTCAAACCCTGATCTATGGAAAAACAATAAAACACAAACAAATTCATCTTGGAAATGCATCAAAACTCAGAGTCTTTCTCCTCTTCTCTAAAACATTCACCGCTGTGTGTTTGTGCCCAAAAAATTGATTGGTCAGCAAAAGATTCTCAGATAAATGTCGTACAAAGTCTGAAAACACGTCTGAAAATCCTGGACGTTCAGCAGGAAGTGTGTTTGACGCTCAGAGGGGGAGGATTTTCTATAAACGTTCATCAAAACAGCGAGAATGAA